>JAZEWT010000017.1:6117940-6134316 GCA_036362905.1 Mordacia mordax | reverse complement strand
GCCGCGTCGACAATGGAGGCAGAGAACATGGTCCACTCGGACTCAATGTCCACCAATCAAACAACCCATTCACTCTCTCTCGTTCTTCTAACCTACTGACCTACCAAGTAAACCAATAAATCACTCAGCAGTCCAACAACCCATTCACTCACCTTACTCTAACCCACTCACCCACCAAGCCATCCACTAATCCAGCCACCAATCCCACAACCCATTCACTCACTTTACAATAACCCACTCACCTACCAAGCCAAATACGAATCCACTCGCCAAGCTAACAACCCATATACTCACCTTACTCTAACCACCAAGACAACCACTAATCCACCCACCAATCCAACAAACCATTCACTCGCCTTACTCTAACCCACTTACCCACCAAAGACAATCACCAATCCACCCATTAATCCAACAACCCATTCACTTGCTCACCTTACTCTAACCCATTCACCTACCAAGCCAACCAATAATTGACCCACCATTCCAACAATCCATTGACTCTCCCGACCGTACCACAATCACCCACCAAGCCAAGAACTTATCCACCCATCAATCTCACAACCCATTCACTAATTCACCTGCCTCGAACGATCTGACCTGTCATTTCAACCACTTCTCCAGCCACCAATCCAACAACCTTTCAATCCCTCACCTTTCTGTAATCCAACAATCCATTCATACACCTTACTCTAACCCACTCACTGACAAACGACAATCACTAATCCACACACCAATCCAATAACCCATTCACTCACTCACATAACTCTACCCCATTTACCTACCAAGCCATTCACCAATCCACCCACCAATCCATTAATCCTTTCAGTCACCTTACTACAACCCACTCACCCAACATGCCACCACCAATCCATCCAGTAAATCCAACAACGCATTCCCTCTCTCACCTTACTGACCCACTCACACACAAAAGACAATCACTAATCCACTCACAAATCCAACAACCCATTCACTCGCTTTTCTTTTCCTCCAACCTACTCACATACCAAGCCAATCACTAATCCACCCACCAATCCAACAACCTATTCACTAATTCACCTGCCTCGAACCCACTCAGCTATCAATCCAACCACTAATCCACCACACCCATTCACTTACTCACCTGACTCTAACCCACTCACCTATCAAGCTAACCACTAATCCACCCCCCAATCCAACAACCCATTCACTCGCCCACCTTACTCGAACCCACTCACCCACCAAGCTAACCAATAATCCACCCACCAATCCAACAACCCATTCACTCGCTCACCTTACTCGAACCCACTCACCCACCAAGCTAACCAATAATCCAGCCACCAATCTAACAACCCATCACTCACCTTACTCTATCCCACTCACTGACCAAGCCAACCACTAATCCAGCCACCAATCCAACAACCCATTCACTCACTCACCTTACTCTAACCAACTCATCTACCATGCCAACCACTAGTCCAGCCACAAATCCAACAATCCATTCACTCACTCACCTCACTCTAACCATCTCACCTATCATTGCAACCACTTATCAAGCCACCAATCCAACAACCATTCACTCCCTCACCTTTTTCTAACCCACTAACCCACCAAGCCAAGAACTAATCCACCCACGAATCCAACAACCCATTGACTCAATCTCGTTCCTCTAACCTACTTACCTACCAAACCAATCACTAATCCACCCACCAATCTATTCACTCACCTTACTGTCACCCACTCATCCACAAAAGACAACCACTAATCGACCCACCAATCCAACAATCCATTCACTCTCCCGACTCTAACTCAATCACCCACCAAGCCACCACTAATCCACCCACCAATCCCACAACCAATTTACCAATTCACCTGCCTCGAACCCACTCACCTGTCAAGCCAACCACTAATCCACCCATCAATCGCACAACCCATTCACTAACTCACCTTACTCTAACCCATTCACACACCAAGCCTACCACGAATCCACCCACTAATCCAACAAGCATTCACTCTCTCAACTGATACTAACCTACTTACCCACCAAGCCTACCACTAATCCTCTCACAAATCCAACAACCCATTCACTCTCTCCCATTACTCTAACACACTCACCCACCAAGCCAACCAATTATCCAGCCACCAATCCAACAACCCATTCACTCACTCACCTTACTCTAACCTACTCAGCTACCATACCAACCACTAATTCACCCACCAATCCAACAACCTATTCACTCTACTTACTGTAACCCATTCACACACCAAGCCTACCACTAATCCACCCACCAATCCAACAACCCATTCACTCTCTCACCTTACTCTAACCCACTCACCCACCAAGACAACCACTCATCCACTCACCAATCCTACAACCCATTTACTTGCTCACCTTTCTCTAACCCACTCACCGTGGCGGTACTGACCCGGTGATGGTGGTGGTGGTGGTGCTGCTGCTGATGCGGTGGTGGTGGTGCTCGTCTTGTGGTGGTCGCGATGGTGGTTACTTCAGCGATGGGAAGATCGAGAGCGATGACTACGAGGACCTGACACTGAACAAGACGTGGGCCCTGGCTCCACGGGTCTATGACAGCGAGGTGACACATATTTTGAATCGTCTCCTTGAGGGCTACGACAACAAGCTGCGTCCGGGCATTGGAAGTAAGTCCTCATCTCCATCTCTTCCACCATCACCTCCACCACCTCCATTAACTTCATAACCACCACTACCATCATCACCTCCATCAAGAACAACACAACAACAACGGCCATTCACCACTAAGTGGCGGTGGCGTCACCACAGCGCCTGTGCCAGGCCATATGCACCTTGAGGCCACGTGAAATGTCGAAGGCCCGCCGACAGGAAGTCACGGGACAGACCCAGGTGATATGCGCTGCCTGATTGAGATGACTGGCAGATGCACCACCTACGCTCCCTACTGTGCCAACTTGCCGTGTTTCAGTCGCCCGAGGCTCCGCTCGTTGTTGTGAGCGTCGCTGTGCCGTCCTCTGTTGTTGGTGGATGGCGACGGCCTCCAACTGCCCCGTAGCGACCTTCACGATCCTCCTCGACATGGGTCGATCTTGGCATCGATGGTACCAGTCTTCAGCAAGTCCACTCAGTTCCAGGTCCTCCTGTGCCACATCGGTCCATCTCTTCTCTATCCCGTGTCGTGCTCGTTTAGCCCCCTCTATCTCACCTCCATCACCACCACTCCCACTATCACCACCACCACTACCACCATCATCTCCACCACTACCACTACCAATATCACTTCCATCACCACCACCACTTTCACTATTTTCACATCCATCAGAATCAATAACAACCACCATTCACCACTATGTGGTGGTGATGTCACCATGGCGCCTGTGCCAGGCCATGTGTACCTTAAAGGCACGTGACATTTTGATTGCTCTTTGACAGGACGTCACGCGACAGATCCCGATGTTATGGGTGGCCTGATTGAGATGACTGCAGATGCACCATCGATGCTCCCTACTATGCCAACTTGCTGTGTTTTAGCCACCCGTCGCTCTGCTCGTTGTTTTGTGCATCGCTTTTCCGCCCTCCGTTTTTGTTGGAGGGCGACTGTCTCCCACTGCCTAATAGCATCCTTCACAATCCTCCTCTACAGAGATCGATCTTGACACGGCTGGTATTAGCTTCCAGCAAATCCACTTAATTCCAGGTCCTCCTGTGCCACATCAGTACATTTCCCCTCCAGCCCGTACCGTACCCACCCAGCCCCCTCCATCCGGCCATACATCAACTGCTTGGGCATGCGGTGACTCGGCATGCAGGCTACATGACCCAGCCACCGCAGCCTCACCCACCAGAGGAGCTCACAAACGGGACCCGGCCAGATCCTTCGGAAACCTGTGAGCTCCCCACACAATCCTACCCACTCAAACCCAGGATGGATTGCAAGCAGACCAGCGGAAATGTCCCGAAACGGCACAGATGTTTCCGCCATGGGGGCCCATGCGCCGCAAGCATAGAGAAGAGGGGGCATGACCACATCTGAGAAGACCCGAAGCTTCGTGTGTAGCGACAGACTGGGCAGCTTCCACACAGTGTTACATAGCCAATGAAACGATAATGCCGCCTGACTGATTCGGAGCGAGACCTCCAGTGCCAAAACGAAACCAGCCAAAAGCACACTGCCTAGGCATGTAAACTTCTCTACTGTCTCCGCAACTGCCCCATCACTCATGGAGAGTTGAGGAGGTGGAGCATTCGGTGGCACCAAATACCCAGACAGGTGCTTAGGCTTGGTGGGACTGATGGCAAGACCCCACCTCTCTGCGGTATGCCCCAGGTTCAACAGCACAGCCCCCAACTCCTCAGAATGAGCAGCAATCACCAAATCATCGGCAGGCTTAACATGGTTGGCCAATAGGGAGCTATCCCTTGACCGCACCTGGGCATCGTTCAGCCTCCCATTGTATCTGTACCAGATGGAAATTCCACCAGCACATTCATGGAAAGCCTCTTGAACTACGTGATCAACAAAGATGTTGAATAATGTAGGAGCCAGAAGGTATCCCTGTCGCACCCCAAGGTGTACCGGGAATGGCTCTGACTCCTGGCCACGTTGCTTTGCCCAGGCTTGCTCACCCTCATGAAGGTCCTTAATGATTGTGAGCAGGGTGTCAGGAATCCGGAAAGTACGAAGAGCAATCCACAGCCCTAACCTACTACTGATGGTGTCATAGATCTTGACCAGGTCAATAAAGCAGAAATGCAGGTTCTGTTGGAGCTCCCGACATCTCTGCTGTAGCAACCGAACAGAGAAAATTGCATCTGTGATAGACCGCCCGGCCTGAAACCACATTGGGGTTCTGCAAGCCTCTCCTCAGCGTGCCTGGCAATGCGATGTTGAATTATCCTCGCCAGGACCTTTCCGGGAACACTGAGGAACGAGATGCCCCTGTAGTTATTAAACAACCATCACCTCCACCACCAACATCACCTCCATTGCCACCATCACCACTACTACCACCATCACTATCATCACATCCATCATCATCACTATCACTGTAACCTTCATCGTCACCATCAACACCACCTCGACTACCATCTCCACTACCATTACCACCACCATCACCTTTACAAACTCCACCACTGCCAGCACCACCTCCACCACCATCACCACAACCTCCATCACCATCACCACCACCGCCACCTCCACCACCAATATCGTCTCCACCACCCTCACCACCACCACCATCACCCCCACCACCATCACCAACATCACATACACCAAAGTTGTCACTGCCATCACCACCTCCACCACTGTCACCACCACCACCACAACCTCCACCGCCACTCCACCACCACCACCATAACTGCCTCCACCACCTTCACACTCTCCCGCCTCTCCTCCGCAGTGAGACCCACCATGGTGGAGGTCGACATCTTCGTAAACAGCATCGGTCCCGTGTCCGCCATCAACATGGTAAGGACGTCATTGCCGTCGTCATCGTCGTCATCACCGTCGTCATCATCTACTGCAAGTTCATGGTCACGACTTGCACCTAGAGAAAAAAACTAAGAATTTTGGAGGAATCTCACGCAGAACAAGGGGGAGAGAATGCACAAATCGCACGCAGAAAAGTACCCAAGGTGGGAATCGAACAGCCTCTGCACGACCTTCTCTCTATAAGGCAGTGCGGATGTCACTGCTCCACAAACCAGCGTCAGTCCCCGATACTTTTCAGGAACACGAGCTACAGGGTTTTCTGAGATAAATCGATTGTCATGAATGTCACATTTACTTACATGTATTTGTTTATGGGTTTACTGCAGTGGTCTGCAACATAGTGCACATGAGATAACCACACAACAAGCTGAACACACAGCGACCTAAACGCACAAGAAAAAAACACCACGCACTAAACACACAACGAGATAAACACAAAGAGCTAAACACACAGCAAGATTAAAAAAACAACGAACTTAATCCACAATATAATAAACACACAACAAACTACACACACAACAATGAAACACTCAACAAGCTAAACACACAGCGAGCTAAATACACAACGAGCTAAACACACAAGTTAAAAGCACAACAAGCTAAAAACAGAACAAGCCAAATACACAACAAGCTAAAAACAGGACACGCTAAACACACAACAAGCTAAAACAGAACAAGCTACAAACACAACAAGCTAAACACACAACAAGCTACATACACAATAAGCTAAACTCAGAGCGAACTTTCCAAAGATACCTTTGTCTCCCTAATGATAATGTTTACAGACCGCAACAAGTAATATGGAGACTGAGTCGGCAAAGCGGAGACCCAGAAACAGATTAGAAAACCGTCACTGGTGGTGGCCGTGAGCGGGATCGCGCCTGGCTTAGGCAACGAAGCACACTAACTGCAGTGCCACCGCTCCCCTCAAAAGTGACATGCACGCCGTGTCACCGCCTCGCAGTGACGTATACGGAATTATAAATTCGCTTGTTTTTACTTTCGCGGGAGAGACAAATTTGCTTTCTCGAGACACAACCACGCCACCTCGAGCGTTTGGTGCAGTGCAGCGTGCAAAGAGAGAGAGAGAAAGGGAGAGTATTTTTAGACTGTGTGATTCACGCCAAGGAGCACGCATGTGCTCCGGATGACTCTCGATGTCGCTAACTCGAACGCGTCATTCTCTGACCTCCTGGCTTCTCTGTGTGGTGGGAAGAAGGGGCATTGCCTAAAACGTCGTCTAGTGTCATATACAATAAACATTTAACGTTCGCTTATTGGCAGCAGGATGTCCAAGCAAAAAATCCCGCGCAAGGCGGTTCGAATCCCGCCTCTAACACTGCTCCAATCTCTAACACTGGCTCCTATCTTTAGCACTGTCTCCTATCTCTAACACTGGCTCCTGTCTCTTACACTGGCTCCCATCTCTAACACTGGCTCCAATCTTTAGCGCTGTCTCCTATCTTTAAACTGTCTCCTATCTCTAACACTGGATCCTATCTCGAAAACTGGCTCCTATCTCTAACACTGGTTCCTCTCTCGAACACTGTCTCCTATCTTTAACACTGGCTCCTAACATACGCGCGTTCACACAAAAAGAAACTGCTGTCCTAGGCGGTTCGATTCCCACCTCCGGCGCCTCTCTGTGTGAAGTTTATGTTTCTCTCTCTCCTTCTGTTCGAGGTTCTCCAGTTTTATCCGGCAGATACCATCATAATTTATAGGAAATCAGTTTGTCTGGGGTATTGGCGCCGGCTGATGCCCTGGCTACCTTCTCTCTCTCCCCCNCCCCCCCCCGCTCTGCTGTTTCCTCCCTACACCGCGTAACAAATTTTATTGTTATGGTTCTATACTTGGGATGGCGTGGCGCGGAGTTAACCAGCGTACTTTCTGCTTACCCCCTCTGTGACCGGCAGGAGTACACCATCGACCTGTTCTTCGCCCAGACGTGGCACGACAGCCGCCTGCGTTTCAACCACACGATGAAGGTGCTGCGACTCAACAGCAAGATGGTGGGAAAGATCTGGATCCCAGACACGTTTTTCCGCAACTCCAAGATGGCCGACACACACTGGATCACGACGCCCAATCAGCTGCTCAGGATCTGGAACACGGGCCGCGTGCTTTATACATTGCGGTGAGGCTCTACTCATCACGACGACGCGTGCCGGCTCGCGGTCGCGACGTGTGCTTGCTCATCATCACTCCACGTGGTTACTCGTCTTCGCGACATGCACTCACTCGCCGTCACCACGCACACTCGCTCATCGTCGCGACACGCCTGAACGTCATTGCCACGCATGCTCACTCGTCATCACTCCACACGCTCGCTCGTTGTCCAGTGGACGAGTGTGACATTTGTGGATGTGCGAGTGGTCGCGGCTCAAGGTGGGTCGATTGTCGAGTTGTTGATCTCTCGCGAATCCCCGCCTCCCCCTTCTCCACTCCCTCCATATCCCCCCATCTCTGTCCCATCTCCCCCGTCTCCTCGTCTTCCACCATCCCCCCTTGTCTCCCCCCTCGTCCCCCTCTCCGTCGTCCCCCCCTCTGTCGTCTCCCATCCCATCGTCTCCCACCCCGTCGTCGCCCACCCATCTCGACCGTCCCCCCACAGGCTCACAATCCACGCCGAGTGCCAACTCGCGCTGCACAACTTTCCTATGGACGAGCACGCGTGTCCCCTCGAGTTCTCCAGCTGTGAGACACACCGACACACACTTATAAAGACAAAGGCAAAGATCCCCCCCATAGCCATAACAGACTGTATGGTCAGATGCTGTTAGCGAGCACCTATGAAGGTCAACACGGCACACGAGGGGGTGGGTGACCAACACCACTCACGGCCGCCTTTTTCTCCCTAGTGGCAATATGTTAACATTGCAATAGGTACTCATTTGAGGCTGAGTCAACCTAGGGGAGGCGCAGGACCGGTTCATAAAATCGTCACTGGCGTTGGCTGTGAGCGGAATTCGAACTCCGGTCAGCAGGTTTTGTAGCTGGACCACCTGTCCCCACACACTTACACACACTCACAGACACGCACACAGACACACACTCACAAACACACAACAATAGCGCGATTGGTTCACCAAGCTACAAACTTGCCAAATACATAGCCCAGCAACTTCAACCCATAGTGGAGTTCGCACCTCCATACATCAAGAACTCAAAGCACTTCATCGAAGTACTGAAATTAATCACACTCAACCCAATGAATCTGCTCGTCAGTTTTGATGAAAATATGCTTCGAAGAAACGATCAAAGTGGTTGCAAAGCAGTTTGACCAGAGGACAATTGAGCAGACAAGGGTATGCGTCACAACAACCTACATGATGCCCGACGGTGAGATATACCAAGAGAAAGAGGGTGCAGCCAGGGGGGTCTTCAGTCTCGACCCGCAGCAGCCAACCTGTACCGAAGAGGATTTAAAGAGGTAGCCATAAACTCTGCTGCACTAAAACCCACCCAATCGTGTCAATGCTTTAATAACAGATTCGGTGTATGCCACACGGAAGACAGAAGCTAGAGGAAATCCTTGGGCACTTGAACTCAATACACCCAAACATCAAGTTCACCATAGAAATTAAAGAAAATCGCCAAATCCCGTTCCTGGAGATGCTGGTGACATTTAGTGCAGACTGGACACACAGTAGACAGGAAAACAAGAGATATGGACAGGAGTCACACGATCATCCAAAATATAAATGGTGATACTACACAACCTAGTCCTCTGGTTCAAACCAATATCAGACAAAAAACATGTAAAATATGACCTACAACATTTACGAGTACTACTCAGCAATAGATACATAAAACAGAGATCCAACTCTCCATAGACGGAAAACCATGAGAGCAAAACCAAGAAAATGAAGACGAAAAAATGAAAACCCACGCCTTCCTGCGTATATCTAAGGTACCACAGACAAATTCAGTAAATATCTAGATAAATACAATATAAACAACATCTTCACGACCCATCAGAAGACACAAGACTGCTCAAATCACCCAAAGAACGACTGCCGTTGCAGACAAAAGGCATGTAATTGCATCCCATGCAGCAATTGTAAAGAAATTTACATCGGTCAAATGGGCAAAACAGTAGCCACTATAAAGATAGAACCTGAGGCTACAGTGTCTTTGCTGCATACAGAGAAAACAGCAATGGCAGCTCACACTGTAGAGAGACAACACACAATCGATTTTGACAAGATGCGTGTACTTGCTGCATCTGCCACAAAGTCCCAATAAAAATCTGTGAAGCAGTAGAGATTCACAAGACGGCAAGAATCATGAATCACGAACAAGATATGAAAATAGTGTGAAATGTGTCCATTTTGGTGTTTTTAGATCTTAACACATGCATAATTGCCAGGAATGGTAAAAACCTCTTCTACTTCCGACCATTGTTGTTGATCTGATCTGGCCCATGTCTTCCAATGACACCAGCTAAGGTGTCTGCATTATAACCCACTGAAGTATTAATGGCACTGAGCAGAATGACTTTATCCCGAGGGGCCACTTTAGTCAGCAGATT
This sequence comes from Mordacia mordax, assembly GCA_036362905.1. NCBI lineage: Eukaryota > Metazoa > Chordata > Hyperoartia > Petromyzontiformes > Petromyzontidae > Mordacia > Mordacia mordax. Next base: position 6,124,320 of record JAZEWT010000017.1, on the reverse strand, counting down.
GAACAGAAGGTCATAGAAGGCATATTAACTCATCAGCATTGCCTGCATCCCTTCACTTATGTTCATTTCAGTGGGGGCATAAGCCACTGTCATCACCATTCCTCTCCTCCCGTTTATAGAGAAGATAGCTCACTGTAGCTTGGGACTTGCATGTTCCCACACCTCACCATCACGCTGCAATTCTCCCTTCATTCCATTGTTCAGAAGAAGAGCCACTCTTTGATGTTTGACAGCTCCTGTTCCGAGTGGGGGACTATCCCCCCCCCCCCCCCTCCCCATGATGAAGGTACTGCCTGTATACTGTAGAGGTCCAGGCGGTACCAGTTCAATTCCCAACGGAGAAGTGGCAGCCTTTCCTTCGCAAAAAGCGTTGGAACGTTCCACGTGGCTAAAGTGTTTTTTTTATGGAACTCCGAGGGAGGGTAATGAATCCCATGGCTTCGCCAAATGAGGTTTGGCCAGGAGCCGTCCTAAACGCCTGTCCTTCCGATGCACAGACATAGGTTTTTCTTTTCTACATGGCTTAATGGTGAAACATTTAAACACACACACATACACAGATGCATACACATGCGCACTCACCCACATACACATGCACACCCACGCACAGATGCATATATGCACACAATCAGAAACAAGGCAGAAGGCAGGGCTGTACCCATGGTTGGACACCAGTCTATCGCAGGGCCCCAGGGGGGCGATTTACGTAGGAGGCAGCAGCACCAACGTGTCTTTCATTTGTGGGATGATTCTGGAATCCCCGGAGAAAACTCACATAAATAAGAGGAGAGAGTGAGAGAGAGAGAGAGAGAGTACACGCAAACTGCACACACGTGACGACGATGATGACGACATGATGACAATGAGGACGATGTGATGATGATGGTGACGACGTGATGATCAATATGGTGCCAATGATGATAATGGTGATGGTGAGCTGATGACGATGACGACGTGATGACTTGATGACGATGATGACGTGATGACGATGATGTGATAACATGTGACGGTCGAGCAGACGGGTACCCGCGTGACGAGATCATGTACCGTTGGAGCAGCAGCTCCGTGGAGTTGGCCAACCAGCAGAACTGGAAGCTTTACCAGTTCTCCTTCATCGGCCTGCGCAACATCACCAACATCCTCAAGACTCCCTCTGGTACCGACCATACCATCACCATCATGGTCACGACCACCATCAACATTACCGTCATCCTCAAGAATTTATTTGATACCAACCACCATCAACTTCATCAACATCCATGACACTACTTCTGGTACAACCACCATCAACATCATCGTCACAGCCATCATCGCAATCATGGAGCCTGTGCAGAAGTAACATCCACACCTCATCAAAGAGAGAAAGTCCTGCCTGAGGTGGTTCGATTCCCACCTCAAATACTGGCTCCTATCTCTAATACTGGCTCCTATCTCTAACACTGTCTCCTATCTCTAACACTGACATCTCTAAAACTCTTTTTAATCTATAGCACTGGCTAGCATCTCTAACACTGACTCCTATCACTAACACTGGTCCATTTCTCACATTTCTCTGGAGATAGGAGCCAGTGTTAGAGATGGAAATAGAACTGCCTCGGACATGTTCTCTGTGAGATGGTGCAGATGTCACCTCTGGACGGCCACCCTGCTGCTATGTGGTGGTCGCGAAACAGAACGTCTCCATCAGCCCTCGCTGGCCGCACTTGCCTAAGCAGCCTGTCGTGGGCTACACGGGGAATCTTTGTCTCTGTGGCAGGAGACTACGTGGTGATGGCCGTGTATTTCGAGCTGGTGCGGAGAATGGGCTTTTTCACGATCCAGACTTACATCCCGTGCATCCTGATCGTGGTGCTCTCCTGGGTCTCCTTCTGGATCAACCGTGATGCCACACCGGCCCGCACCTCGTTGGGTGGGGCGTGGCACCGACATGTGGCACCGCACGTGATACCTGGACACGATACTCTCACATGGCACCCACACACGGCACCTGCACACTAAACCCGCAAGAAACACCCATGCGTGACACCCGCACAAGACACCCGCATATGACACCCGCACACGACATCCACACACGGCACCCACACACGACACCCGCACGCAACACTCGCACATGACACGCATACGCTACACCCACACACAACACCCAAACGTGAAACCTGCACATGATACATGCACACAACACCCCCACATGACATCCACACGAGGCACCACCCATGACACCCACACACGACACCCACACACGGCACCCACAAATGACACCCACTCACGACATCCACACATGAAACCCACTAACGACACCCAAACGCGGCACTGCACATGACTCCCACATACAGGAACTGCATGTGGGCCCTGCACGCGGCACCCAGGGAGCTTGAAATGCAGAGCTTAAATCCCAGAGATCCAGAGAATAAATCACAGATATCCAGAGCTGATATAACAGGGATCCAAAGCTTTAATTTCAAAGATCCATATATATAATCCCAGAGATCCAGAGCTTAAATCTCAGAGATTTGGAGATTAAATCACTGACATCCTGAGCTTAAATCCCAGAGATCACGAGATTAAATCTCAGAGACCCAGAGATTAAATCACAGACATCCAGAGTTTAAATCCCAGAGACCCAGAGCTTAAATAATTGAAATCCAGAACTTTATTCCAAGAAATCCAGAGCTTAAATTCCCGAGAACCAGAGCTTAAATCAGAAATATTTAGAGCTTAAATCGCAGAAAGTCAGACCATTCATCCCAGAGATCCAGAGCTCAAATAATTAAAATCCAGAGCTTTATATCCCAGTCATACAGCGCTAAAACTCCAGAGATCTAAAGATTGATTCCCAGAGATTCAGAGTGTAAATCCCAAAAATTCAGCAATTTAATACCAGAGATCCAGAGTTTAATTACACATATACAGACATTTAATGCGAGATATCCAGAGCTTAAATCACAGAGATCCAGTGTTTAAATTCCATAGATCAAAACTTTAATCCCAGAGATCAAAAGCTTACATCGCTGAGATCCAGAGCCTAAATCCCAGAGATACAGAGCTAATATCTCAGAAATTCGGAGGATAAATCCCAGTCATCCAGAGCACAAAATTCCAGAGATCTAGAGATTGATTCCCAGAGATTCAGAGTGTAAATCCCAGACAAACAAAACTTTAATTCCAAAGATCTAGAGCTTAAATCCCAGAGATCCAGAGCTAACATCACAGAGATCCACAGCTCACATCCCATAGATTCCGCTCTCAAATCCCCAAGATACACAGCTTACATCTCAGATATTTGGAAAAAAATCCCTGACATCCAGATCTAAATTCCAGAGATCCTGAACTTAAATTCCTGAGAGCAAGAGCTTAAATCAGAAATGTTCAGAGCTTAAATCCCAGAAAGTCAGAGCATTAATCCCAGAGATCCAGTGCTTAAATCTCAGAGATTCAAGTTTAAATCCCAGGCATCCAGAGCTTAAATCTCAGAGATCCCGAGATTAAATCACAGACATCCAGAGTTTAAATCCCAGAGACCCAAAGCTTAAATAATGGAAATCCAGAGCTTTATTTTCCAGAGATCCAGAGCTTAAATTCCTGAGAGCCAGAGCTAAAATCAGAAATATTTAGAGCTTAAATCTGAGAAAGTCAGACCATTCATCCCAGAGATCCAGTGCTTAAATCCCAGAAATTCATAGATTAAATGCCAGAAATCCAGAGCTTAAATCTCAGAGATCCAGAGATTAAATCCCAGAGACCCAGAGATTCAATCACAGACATCTAGTGTTTAAATGCCAGAGATCCAGAGCTTAAATCACAGTTTTCCAGAGCTCAAGTCTCAGAGATTTAGAGCTTAAATGACTGAAATTTAGAGCTTTAAACCCAGAGATCGAGAGTTTAATTTAGAGGTATCCAGAGATTAAATCCAAGAGATTCAGAGTTTAAATCCCAGACATCTAGAGCTTAAATCCCAGAGAACCATAGCTTATGTCTCAGATATTCAGAGCTTAAATCGCAGATATTCAGAGCTAAAATCCTAGACATCGACAGCTTAAACCCAGAAATCCAGGGCTTTAATCCCAAAGATTCAGAGTGTAAATCCGAGACATCCAGAGCTCAAATTCCAGAAATCGAGACTTATATCGTAGAGATCCAGAGCTTAAATCCCAGATATCCAGATCTTAAATCTCAGAGATCGAAATCTTTAATTCCAAAGATCCAGAGATGAAATCCCAGAGATCCAGACCCAAACTCTCAGGGAGTTAGTGCTTAAATCAATGTAATCCAGATCTTTAATCTCACAGATCCAGAGCTTAAATCCCAGAGATCCAGAGTTTATATCCCAGTCATACAGAGCTTAAACTACAGAGCTAGAGATTGATTCCCAGAGATTCAGAGTGTAAATCCCAGAAATACAGCACTTTAATACCAGAGATTCAGAGTTTAATTACACATATCCAGACATTTAATGCGAGATATCCAGAGCTTAAATCACAGAGATCCAGTGTTTAAATTCCATAGATCAAAACTTTAATCCGAGAGATCAAAAGCTTACATCGCAGAGATCCACAGCCTAAATCCCAGAGATACAGAGCTAATATCTCAGAAATTCGGAGGATAAATCCCAATCATCCAGAGCACAAAATTCCAGAGATCTAGAGATTGATTCCCAGAGATTCAGAGTATAAATCCCAGACATACAAAACTTTAATTCCAAAGATCCAGAGATTAAATCCCAGAGATCCAGAGCTTACATCGCAGAGATCCACAGCTCACATCCCATAGATCCCGATCTCAAATCCCCAAGATAAACAGCTTACATCTCAGATATTTGGAAGAAAAATCCCTGACATCCAGACCTAAATTCCAGAGATCCAGAACTTTAATCCCAGAGATCAAAGGATTACAGCGCAGAGATCCACAGCTTACATCCCAGAGATCCAGATCTCAAATCCCCGAGATACACAGCTTACATCTCAGAAATTTAGAAGAAAAATCCCAGACATCCATAGCTTACATCCCAGAGATTCATAGCTTAAATGCCAGAAATCCAGGTCTAAAATGCGAGAGATCCAAAGCTTTAATCCGAGAGATCTGAGCTTCAATTCATGAAAGCCAGAGATTCAATCAGAAATATTTAGAGCTTAAATCACAGAAAGTCAGACCATTCATCCCAGAGATCCAGAGCTCAAATCTCAGAGATTCAGATCTAAAATCCCAGAGACCCAGAGCTTAAATTCCTGAGAGCAAGAGCTTAAATCAGAAATGTTTAGAGCTTAAATCCCAGAAAGTCAGAGCATTAATCCCAGAGATCCAGTGCTTAAATCTCAGAGATTCAAGTTTAAATCCCAGACATCCAGAGCTTAAATCTCAGAGATCCCGAGATTAAATCCCAGAGACCCAGAGATTAAATCACAGACATCCAGAGTTTAAATCCCAGAGACCCAGAGCTTAAATAATTGAAATCCAGAGCTTTATTCCCAGAGATCCAGAGCTTAAATTCCTGAGAGCCAGAGCTTAAATCAGAAATATTTAGAGCTTAAATATGAGAAAGTCAGATCATTCATCCCAGAGATCCAGTGCTTAAATCCCAGAAATTCATAGATTAAATGCCAGAAATCCAGAGCTTTAATCTCAGAGATCGAGAGATTAAATCCCAAAGACCCAGAGATTCAATCACAGACATCTAGTGTTTAAATGCCAGAGATCCAGAGCTTAAATCACAGTTATCCAGAGCTTAAGTCTCAGAGATTTAGAGTTTGAATGACTGAAATTTAGAGCTTTAAACCCAGAGATCGAGAGTTTAATTTAGAGGTATCCAGAGATTAAATGCAAGAGATTCAGTGCTTAAATCCCAGACATCTAGAGCTTAAATCCCAGAGAACCATAGCTTATGTCTCAGATATTCAGAGCTTAAATCACAGATATTCATAGCTAAAATCCTAGACATCGACAGCTTAAACCCAGAAATCCAGGGCTTTAATCCCAAAGATTCATAGTGTAAATCCGAGACATCCAGAGCTCAAATTTCAGAAATCGAGACTTATATCCTCGAGGTCCAGAGCTTAAATCCCAGATACCCAGATCTTAAATCTCAGAGATCAAAATCGTTAATTCCAAAGATCCAGAGCTTAAATCCCAGAGATCCAGAGTTTATATCCCAGTCATACAGAGCTTAAACTCCGGATATCTAGAGATTGATTCCCAGAGATTCAGAGTGTAAATCCCAGAAATCCAGCACTTTAATACCAGAGATTCAGAGTTTAATTACACATATCCAGACATTTAATGCGAGATATCCAGAGCTTAAATCACACAGATCCAGTGTTTAAATTCCACATGATGATTGCGGCGCGGTGGCGCAGTGGTTAGCGCTGACGCCTCACAGCAAGAAGGTC
>JAZEWT010000017.1:6091690-6113935 GCA_036362905.1 Mordacia mordax | reverse complement strand
TCCACCGAGCCAATGTGCCAATCACACTACCACCGAACCAGTGTACCAACCACATTACCACCGAGCCAGTGTACCAACCACACTACCACCGACCCATTCGACCAGTTGGGAACAGCTCTTCGATGCCCACTCTCGATGCGATTGGGATTTATTGCGGGCACGGCGACTGGCATCGAGATCGGGAAGGCATTTGTCAATCACCGAGGAGAGAAACGCGGCCGGTCATAGCGCTGGCCACCCACCCCCCTTGGTCAACCCTGCCGGCCTTTGTTGGCACCGCTCGCAAACGTTCACTTGACCCTGTGACCTAGATACAAGCCACCTGGGACACTTCTGTAAATCCTGTCACCAAACTATGGTAAGGTTGCCACCTATCCCGTTTTTTTCGGGACCCTCCCAGTAAATCTGACACTTTTGTGTCTCGGCATTTCGCTGGGATCCCTGACGCTGAGCATCCGCTCCACATCCCGTCTCTACCCGATAATGTTCCCTCTAGCTGAGTCGTATTGGCTATAGTATTTTATTGGTTTTAGCATTGTACTGTGTTGACAATAGCTACACATTCTGTTGTCTTGACTATAACTACACATTGTACTGTATTGACTATAACTACAGATTGCATTGGAATGACTATAGCTACACATTGTATGGACTAAAGCTACACATATTGTATTGACGACCTGTGTACGAGCTACACATTATATTTTATTGATTATAGCTACACATTGTAATTTTTGACTATGGCTACACATTGTGTTGTATTTAGCTATATCTACACATTGTATCGTATTGCCTCTAGATAAACATTGTATTGTATTGCCTCTAGATACACATTGTATTGTATTGGCTATAGCATTGCATTGTATTGGCTATAGCATTGTATTGGCTATTGCATTGTATTGACTATAGCTACACAGATTTTTACCATTTCTGGCAATTATACTAGTATTAAGATCTTAAAACACCAAAAATAGACACATTTCACAGCTAACTGGCCTACACCAGACATGGCTTTTGCCTGTATAATTGCCATAAATGGTAAAAATCTGTTCTACTTATTACATATGTACACAGGCAAAAAGTACCCATAACTTAAACAGCTCCACCTGAGCTACTAAGCATTGATTTTGCATTGTTCTGAGCTGACTTCCTTTTGGCATCATCTGGCTAACACTGACAATCAGGCTCAAAAGAAAGCCATGTCTCGTGTAGGCCAGTCAGTTTGAAGGACAATGCATATGTTATCAAAGCTTCCTGTTTGCATATTTTGCCACAAGTATGTAAGGCTTTTGCAAACTAGACACATGGTGAAATGTGTCTATTTTCGTGTTTTAAGATCTTAACTCCTGGATAATTGCCAGAAATGGTAAAAATCTGTTCTACTTATTACACATTGTATTGTTTTGACTATAGCTACACATTGTGTTGTCTTGACTATAACTACACATTGTATTGACTCTAACTACAGATTGTATTGTAATGACTATAGCTACACATTTTATTGACTAAAGCTATACATAATATTTTATTGACGACCTGTGAACGAGCTACATTTTATATTTTATTAGCTATATCTAAACATTGTAATTATTGACTATGGCTACACATTGTATTGTATTGGCTACATCTACACATTGTATTGTATTGGCTGTAGCTACACAATGTTATTGTAGTAACTATAATAACACATTGTATTGCATTGACTATTGATTCACATTGTATTGTATTTACTATAGTTACACATTGTATTGTATCGCTAACACTCTCTTATCTCTAACGCTGTCTCTTATCTCTAACACTATCTCCTTTCTCTCACACTGTCTTCTATCTGTAACACTGGCTCCTGTCTCTAACACTTGCAAGCTCTCGATGCAGGTGTTCCTGCAACACAACAAACGTTCGAACTGACCAACACAGTAACATATAAATTCAAAAGGTAAATATTATAACTCACAGCATCAATTTGTGCAAAGATGAAATCCTAACCATAAAAAAAAACATTAACATTACACACCTCACATTGGGTAAACTATATGACTTTTTAATCTTTTTGAACGCAAGTGTCCCAGTTTTTTGGAAAAAGGTGGCAACCCTATAGTAACTTCAGCGGTGTTCCCACTACCAACCATTGGTGCTTATTTAGATTCCATGTCGGACGTATCGTGCTAAACACTTTCCGTGTGTCCACTGCAAACGACAGGTAAACGTCAACATTTTATTTTAATTTGCTCGACAATTTCAAAGCCTTCATTTTCGCACACTCTCATTGTTGTTGTTGATGATTATAAATAGATAATATATCCGCATCTCTCTCTGGATTGATGACACCAGCGGCGTGAGTTAGAGGGACGCTGGTGAAACGTAGATCGTTTGAGCGATGACGTCGTTGCACGTCAGACAACGCCATGCCCACCGCTCACCACACAGCGTCATGCAAGGTCCACACACTCACTACCACGCAACACCACTCACTACACATCCGCCACTCACCCATGCTGCACGACACAGTACGCAGATCCACACCACGTGTCTCGGACCACTTGGAGACAGCGACGTGCACTGCAGTATGCACAGTATAGACGGATACGTGGAAAGGTCGGTTAACTGAACACCGATCCCTGGGTGAAAAGCGGATACGCGACGGTCGGATATATGACGTTGTGCTGTACCTTGAGAAGTGTGCAGAGAGAGATTGTACACGAGAGAGAGAGAGGTGTTTACAGATATGTACATTACAGCTGTAGTCAATTAAATGCATTCAGTTAAGACAAACGGACCTGTCTGTGTGTGTGGAGAGGTTTTCGCAGCAGTTGGGCGCGCTGGGCTACTAACCCTCGCCATCCGAGTTCGAATCCCGCTCACGGCCACCACCAACACTATTTGACTGTTTTTGTCCTGAGCCAACATTAGGTCGATTAAGCCTCAAATGAGTCCCCAATGTGGTGTGTGCATATCACCACTAGGGAGACAAAGGCGGCCAGGCGTGGAGCTGGTCACCCACCCCTTATAGGTGTGCCGTGCTGACCTTCATATGTGCTACTACTTGCTAACGGTGCTCGTCCGTGAAGGCAATACGAGGATCTTGGTATTTGTCTTGTTTGGAAGATCTTGCTAAGTTTAATACGCACGCACATCCCCAATTACTCATAGCTGACATTACCCACGAAGTGGCGGTGTTGTCACCACGGATGTCCGTGCAGACTAGGTCTGCTTTAAGGCCATGTGAAACTTCGAAGGCTCGATGACATGGGCCGAACGACTGAGGTGACTGACCCGAGATAACTGCCTGTGCTCCCCACGGTTCCACCTTGCTGTGGCTTATCCGCCCGGCGGATAAAACGCCTCCACGTCGCTCCTCCACTCTCCGTTGTTGTTGGAGGGCGACTGCCTCCAACTGGCCCGTAGTGTCCTTCACGACCCTCCTCCACAGAAGTCAATCTTGACACCACTGGTACCAGTTTTCAGGAAGTCCACTCAGTTCCAGGTCCACCTGTGCCACACCAGTTCATCTCTTCTCCAGCCCGTACCACGGCCGTTTAGTCCCCTCTATCCGGCCAAACAGTGACTGCTTGGGCATGTGATGGCTGGGCATGCGGGCTACATGACCCAGCCACCGCAGCCTCGCCTGCCAGAAGAGTTCACAAATAGGACTTTGTCCCATTTCGAGAATTTGTGAGCATCTAAAACAATCCGACCTGGTTAAACCCAGGATGAGTCGTAGACAAGCAAGCCACACAATTTCAAAACGCTGCCGATGTTTCACCGGGGGGTGGTCCTCATTTCTCAAGCATAGAGAGGGCACGACTGCAACTGAGAATACCCGAAGCTTAGTGTGGAGCGACAGGCCAGGCAGCTTCCACTCAGCGTTAGGTCGCCGCTGAAACGATAATGCCGGCCAACTGATTCGGAGTGAGAACTCTGCTACTAAACCGGAACCGGCTATAAACACCCTGCCTAGGTATATAAACTTCTCCACTCTCTCCACAACTGCTCCTTTACTCAAAGAGAGCTGAAGAGGTGGAGTAATCAGTGGCACAAAATACGCAGAGAGGTGTTGGGTTTTGGTGGGACTGATGGGTAAGACCCCACCTCTTTGTTGTCTGCTCCAGGTTCAAGGCCCCAACTCCTCCTGAGTGGCAATTACCAAATCGTTGGCATAATGAACATGATTGGCCAATAGGGAGCAATCCCTTGACCACACCCTATTATCGTTCATCATCCCATTGCACAGATGGAAATTCCACTGGTACATTCATGGAAAGTCTATTGTATTACGTCGTTAAACAGATATTTTAAAATGTAGGAGCCAGAGGACATCCCGATGTCACCCCAAGGTGAACAGGGAATGACTCTGACTCCCAACCACGTAGCTTTTCCCGGGCTTGCCCACCCACATGGAGATCTTTAATAATGGTGAGCACAGAGCCAGGAATACTGAAAGCACGAAGAACAACCCAGAGTCCTGACCTTCACCAGGTTAATAAAGCAGATATGCAGGTTCTGCTGAAATTCTCTACATCTCTGCTGTAGCAACCGGACTGAGAATATGGCGTCTGTGCAAGACCGCCCCGACCTGAAACCAAATTGGGGTTCCACAAACCTCTCCTCAGCGTGCCTGGCAAGGCGATGTTGAATGATCCTTGCCAGGGACTTCCCCGGCCTCACACTGAGGAGTGAGATGCCCCTGCAGTTGTAACAATTGGTGTGTACTCACACCTCCACACGCACAAACACTCTCACCCCACTCGCGCACGCACCCAACCTTGCGCACACACGCACCACTTGCGCACACGACCATACCTCACAGTCATCATGCAGATCCTTTATTGAACCACGAGACGCCAGAGCCTCTCTCGTCACATCGAGAGCAACGTTTCCCATGGAAGCAGCGCCTTTCGGGTAGTGGGCCACGTCAAGTAGCTGTAATATCACCCCTATGCCACCCAACCGGTGAGCTTTCGTCACGTGGACAGAACGTGGTTAACCTGACCCAACTCCCCCTCCCCCCCCCCGCCAAAAAAAACTTCATTATACATGTTGGTTGGAGAAGATTTTACGTGAAACATTCCCCAGAACGCCCCGGCGATGGACTGGCGTCCCGTCGTCGGGTGTATTCCTGTCTTACGCCCTGTGTTTCCGGGATAGGCTCCGGCTCACCGTGACCCGATATAGGATTAAGCGGTTTCAGATAATGAGATGAGATGAGATTCCCCAGAACGCTGCTATAGTGGCTGGCTCGGAGTACAAATGGTCGGCGTAAGGCACTACTACTAGGGTACAAGGTGTACCTCTCCCTAGCAATGATAATAATAATGATTGCTTCGAAAAGCTGCTCTCTCGGGACAGCCGCGTCGATGGCTCTCTCTCCTCTCCTCGCGATGTTTCGTCTCACACGTTAGAGGCATCCTCAGGCGTAGTGTGCGTGCGTAGTTCCTATTGTCCCTTTATATGTGTGGGCGTGATGCATGTGTCCTTTGTTATGTGAGTCCACCTCTGAGTCACCTTGACACTAATTTCCTTATTCCATTTACACCCCGGGAACTGTGATTACCCCCTCCCTGCTTTGTCTGTGGCTAGTCCCCTAATTTACATCTCATGAAAAGATACCCCTCACACACTTAGACGATCCCCCTCTGATGTCCACACGTAATAGTTCTATGTCTCTGCATTCCTGACTTCAATAACTTGCCTCCAAGATTGGCTGAGCTCTATACGCATTTCTTGTTTTCGGTTCATGATGCTTTTAGTCTTCTGAATCTCAATTGCTTCACGAATTAATCATGGACCTTCATGGCGGATGGCTGCTAGTATTCGTATTTTGTCAAAATCGATTTTGTGTTGTTTATCTACACTATGCGCTGCTGTTGCTGATTTATCCGTGTGCCACAGGCGTACTGCTGCCTCGTGTAATCTTTTTCTGGTGGCTATCGTTCTTGCTGTTTGTCCGATGTATACTTCCTCACAGTTGCTGCAAGGGATGCGATATATGCCTTCTGTCTATAACGGTAGTCGGTCTTTAGGTGATTTGAGCACGTCTTGTATCTTCTGGTGCGTTTTGTTTCGGGTGATGGTGAGACTCTGCGTGTAGATACCTGTCCGTATGTGTTGTCTTCCTGTATACAGTGTGGCTGAGCGTCCCCTCTGCGTTTCTCTTCACCAGTACGTCCAGGAACAAAATTTGGCCGTTTCTATTTCCATGGTGAACTTGATGTTCGGGTGGATTGAGTTTAAGTGACCAAGTAATTTCTCTAGCTTGTCTTCCGTGTGGCCATATGACGAATGTGTCATCAATATATCGATACCAGTGGGTGGGTTTGAGTATAGATTAGTTTATGGCTTCTTCCTCAAAACTGCTTAGATACAGGTTGGCTGCCGCGGGTTAGACTGGTGATCCCATTGCTGCACCCTCTTTTTGTTGGTAGAATTCCCCGGATGCAGCAATGGGATCACCAGTCTCACCCGCGGCAGCCAACCTGTATCTAAGCAGTTTTGAGGAAGAAGCCATAAACTCATCTACACTCAAACCCACCCACTGGTATCGATACATTGATGACACATTCGTCATATGGCCACACGGAAGACAGAAGCAAGAGGAATTCCTTGGTCACTTAAACTCAATACACCCGAACATCGTACTGGTGAAGAGAAACGCAGAGGGGATGCTCAGCCACACTGTATACAGGAAGACAACAAATACGGACAGGTATCTACACGCAGAGTCTCACCATCACCCGAAACAGAAACGGGGGATAATTCACACCTTAGCCCACCGGTCAAAAACGATTTCAGACAAACAACATCTAAGAGATGAGCTACAACATCTACAACAAGTACTAGCGAGTAATGGATACACGAAAACAGAAATCCAACGTGCCATAACAAGAGAACGGAGACAGAAACAGCAAGAAAATGAGGAGGAAGATACCAAGATTCGCGCTTTCCTGACGTATGTGAAAGGCACCACAGACAAAATTAGCAAATACCTAGAAAAATATAAAATAAAAACAGTCTTCACAACCCACCAGAAGATACAAGACGTGCTCAAATCACCTAATGACCGACTACCGTTACAGACAGAAGAAGGCATATATCGCATCCCTTGCAGCAACTGTGAGGAAGTATACATCGGACAAACAGCAAGAACGATATCCACCAGAAAAAGAGAACACGAGGTAGCAGTACGCCTGTGGCACACGAATAAATCAGCAGCGCATAGTGTAGATAAACAACACAAAATCGATTTTGACAAAATACGAATACTAGCAGCCATCCGCCATAAAGGTCCAAGATTAATTCGTGAAGCAATTGAGATTCAGAAGACTAAAAGCATCATGAACTGAAAACAAGATATGCGTATAAAGCTCAGCCAATCCTGGAGGCCAGTTATTGAAGTCAGGAATGCAGAGACACAGAACTATTACGTGTGGACATCAGAGGGGGATCGTCTAAGTGTGTGAGGGGTATCTTTTCATGAGATGTAAATTAGGGGACTAGCCACAGACAAAGCAGGGAGGGGGTAATCACAGTTGCCGGGGTGTAAATGGAATAAGGAAATTAGTGTCAAGGTGACTCAGAGGTGGACTCACATAACAAAGGACACATGCATCACGCCCACACATATAAAGGGACAATAGGAACTACGCACGCACACTACGCTAGAGGATGCCTCTAATGTGTGAGGCGAAACATCGCGAGGAGAGGAGAGAGAGCCATCGACGCAGCTATCCCGAGAGAGCAGCTTTTCGAAGCAATCATTATGCATCGAGCCGTGAAAACCTACATCATTACAATGATAATAATATTTCTCTATTATTCTAGCCTGCATTCGAGTCACCCTTTGGATAGGGTTATGTAGGAAATCGCAGTGCCCGCCCTACGCTGCGATCTCGTTGCCGAGCATGTACCGTGTTCTTCTGACGTCATTTGTTGATGACATTTTCTGCTGATGTCACTGCTTAGACCTGGACATCTCCCCGATCTCCTGTTTGGGAGATGTTGCTGCCACATCTCTGAGACATCAGAATATGATTCGTCAATAAGTGGGGAGTGAAGCTGAAAGAAGGTTTTAGAGGCTTAGTGCTGTGCATATAAAGATCCGTGCATGAAGGATTGGAACCCGATACATTCAGTGTGATAGGATGTTTGCAGACCAGCGTTTCGGACCAGAGTTCCAGACCAGAGTTCCAGACCAGAGTTCCAGACCGACGTTCCAGACCAACGTTCCAGACCAATGTTCCAGACCAGCGTTCTAGACCAGTGTTCCAGACCAACGTTCCAGACTAATGTTCCGGACCAGCGTTCGAGACCAACATTCTGGACCAGCGTTCCCAACCAAAGTTCCAGACCAGGGTTCCAAACCAACGATCTGGACCAACGTTCCGGACCAGCGTCCCAAACCATCGTTCCAGACCAGTGTTCAAGACCAGCGTTTGGGACTAGCGTTGCAGACAAATGTTCCAGACCAGACTTTCAGATCAACGTTCCAGACTAGCATTCCAGACCAGAGTTCCAGACTAACGTTCTGGACTAGCATTCCGGATTAGCATTCCAGATCAGAGTTCCAGACAAACGTTCTGAACTAGCGTTCTGGACTAACGTTCCAGACCAAAATTCCAGACCAGAGTTCCAGACCAACGTTCGAGACCAGTGTTCTAGACCAGCGTTGCAGACGACACGAGGTCCTGAGCACTCCTCTATGAGTTCCACTCCAGCACGCCATGACACACGAGCAGATACACCATGGCCACTGTGGTGGACAAGAGCATCATGGGAAATCCCAGCCTGTAAACACACGCACGCACACAGACACACTGACCGACATGCACACGCGGAGGTACATGCACTAGACGCTCGCACACACACACGCACACGTAGATATACATAACAAAAGCCATTCGCTACTAAATGGCGGTGACTCACCACGGCGCCTGTGCCAAGCCATATGCATCTTCAAGCCATGTGAAATGTTGAAGGCTCGCCAACAGGATTTATAGGGACAGACCCAGGTGTTACAGGTTGCCTGACTGAGATAACTGACATATGCACCACCTATGCTCCTTACTGTGCCAACTGACTGAGCGGTGCGCCGGGCGGCTAAAACATTGTTGTGAGCGTCGCTCCTCCACCCTCCGTTGTTGTTGGAGGGCGACTACTTCCAACTGCCCCGTAGCATCCTTTATGATCCTCCTTCACAGAGGTCGATCTTGACACCGCTGATACCAGACTTCAGCAAGTCCGCTCAGCTCCAGGTTCCCCTGTGCCACATCAGTCCATCTCTTCTTTAGCCCGTGCCGCGCCCATTTAACCCTATCTATCCGGTCAAACAATAACTACTTGGGCATGCAGTGGCTGGGAATGCGAGCTACATGACTCAGCCATCGCAGTCCCGCCTGCCGGAAAAGCTCTCCAATGGGACTTTGTCCAGATCTTTCGAGAATATGTGAGCTCCTCACACAATCCAAACTGGTTAAACCCAATATGGATTTTAGGCAGGTCAGCCACAAAAATTTGAAACGGTGCATATATTCCTGCAGGAGGGGGTCCACATTTCACAAACATAGAGAAGAGAGAACATGACTGAAGCCGAGAAGACCCCAAGCTTTGCGTCTGTTTGTACGTCAGTGTATTCAGGTCTGTTTGTGCGTGTATCTGTGTGTGTGCATGTGCGTTGGCACATGTCTGTGTGTGAGTGGGGAACGGTGGCGCAGTGGATAGCGCACTAGGCTACAAACCCGACAACCAGTATTTAAATCCCGCTCACGGCCAAATCAAGTAACAATTTTCTGAACCAGTTGTGGGCCTCCACTAGTTCCACTCAGTCTCAAATGAGTACCTAGTGTGGTGTGTAGTAAACATCGCCACAAGGTAAATAAAGGCGCCCGGGAGTGGTGCTGGCCACCCACCCCCTCGTGTGCAATACAGTCCCCTATCGGTGCTGCAAGTGAACAGCACTTGACCCGCCAGCCTGCTGAGGCTACAGAGGGGAACTTTGTCTTAATACTAAGAACAGCGAAAACATTTAATTAATTATATATCCACGCTATAAATCCTGTTACAGGGTCGCGGTGAGCGAGTTTATCCCCACAAATGCAGGGCACAAGTGCAGCAGAGCCTCTCACTTGAAGAACTGCATGAAGGAGAAACCGTATCCGTGTTGCTCCGCTATCCCGGCGCAAACCACGTTGGAGGAGGCTCCGATGAGCGTGCCGTTACCTGCACGCAACATCGTCATCAACAACATCGTCATCATCGTCATCGTCAGCATCGGTGTGACTGGGTGGAAAGGAATCAAAAGCCACTCCATTCCTCCCCCCTTCACGTCCCTCGTCACCTCCTCCTCACCTCTCCATGCTCCCTCACCTCCCCTTAACCCGCTCACCACCCTGACCTCCCCCCATCATACCACCACTGCACGCTCAGCTCTCCCTCACCTTAACCCCCCCCCCTCATCCAGCTCACCTCTCCATTCCACTCACTCACCCCCTCACCCTCCCACTCACCTCCAAGGCACGCTCCGAGTGCGAGGGAGTAAACGAGCGGTTTGATGGGGAGATTCACTCCGGGGTCCTCGCTCAGGTTCAGCAGAACAGGGATCTGCACCACACCGATCCAAACTGCACTGATCATCACCGCACTGATCCAATCCACACCGATCATCACCGCCCCAAATCCACAAGGTACCGATGCACACTGCACCAATTCGCACGATGCCGATTCGTCATGTGGTCCGAACAACACCTGGGTCTCCTATATCACTGGTTCCTATCCTTAACACTGGCTCCTGTCTCTAACACTGGCTCCAAACTCTAACACTGACCCTATTTCTACCCCTACCAGGAAGTCTGTGCAGCGGTGACATCCGCACCTCCTCCTCACAGAGAGAAAGTTCTACCCGAGGAGGTTCCATTCCCATTATAGCCACCTTTTAATGGAGGAGTCTGTGTGTGTGTGTGTGTGTCTCTCCCTCTGTTCTGTGTGGGTTCCCTCTGGGTTCTCCGATTTTCTCCCAGAACTTAAAAACGCTCATTATCCATCCATCCATCTTCTTCCGCTTATCCTGGGCCGGGTCGCGGGGGCAGCAGTCTAAGCAGTGATGCCCAAACTTCCTTCACCCCAGACACTTCCTCCAGCTCTTCCGGGGGGACCCCGAGGCATTCCGAGGCCAGCTGAGAGACATTGTCTCTCCAGCGTGTCCTGGGTCTTCCCCGGGGCCTCCTCCCGGTGGGACATGCCTGGAACACCTCCCTAGGGAGGCGTCCAGGGGGCATCTGAATCAGATGCCCAAGCCACCTCAGCTGACTCCTCTCGATGTGAAGGAGCAGCGGCTCTACTCCGAGCTCCCGCCGAGTGACCGAGCTTCTCACCCTATCTCTAAGGGACTGCCCAGCCACCCTGCGGAGGAAACTCATTTCGGCCGCTTATATCCGCGATCTTGTCCTTTCGGTCATTACCCAAAGTTCATGACCATAGGTGAGGGTAGGAGCGTAGATTGACCGGTAAATCGAGAGCTTCGCCTTTCGACTCAGCTCCTTCTTCACCACGACGGTCCGGTACACCGACCGCATAACTGCGGACGCTGCACCGATCCGCCTGTCAATCTCACGCTCCAGCTCATTAATTGGTAGGTAACATTATAAGATACAGAAGCGGCGTCTTGTGGGTTGACTCAGCCTCAAATGAGTACCTAGTGCGGTGTGTAGTCAACATCGTCACTAGGAAGACAAAAACGGCCGGGCGTGGTGCTGGCCACCCACCCCTACCTGTGCCATATCGGCCTTCATATATGCCACTCTGTCAGCTGCAACTATCTGTGGCGCTTCCACGTGGAATATTTGTGTTTTTGTTAATGAGTGGTCAGTTCAGTATCAGTACCTACTCAATCCTGCAGAAAGTCACGGGGGGCCAGAACCTATCCCAACCGACACAAGGCGGAGCTATACCCAGGATATGACGTCAGTACATCGCAGGGCACTGGGGGCAATTTACTCAGCGGGCCGATTAACTCGGGCAGCGTCGTCATGCCTTTGGACTGCGGGAGATAACCAGTCTACCCACGTGCACGCGGAGAGAGAGAGAACTCGCAAACTCTGCACATAAAGGCACCCGAGCCGGGAATCGAATCCGGACCCTTCATGCTGCGAGGCGACGGCAGCGCTCGCTGCTCGAGCGGGGTTGTGCCATGCACATCGCGACCGCCTGCACCACCTGCGCCGCACCATGGTGGCAGTGAAGGGGATGTTGTCGATGAGCGAGGAGGCGAGCGCCGCCACCCAGAGGATGAGCACACATGCCGCCAGCAGACGGGTCTCCGGGGGCACCGACTGAGGCATCAGCATCGCACACAGCATCACAACGCGTCACACAGCGTCACAACGGGTCTCAGTATCACACAGCGTCGCACAGCGTCACAACGCATCACAACGCGTCACAACACATCAAAACGTGTCACACAGCGTCATAACGCGTCTCGAAACGTCACAATGCGTCACAACGCGTCACTCGCCATAGCCAAATTCACTTAATCACTTATCGATCCCACACACTCCTTAACCCCCTTTATCTCCCTATGTTTCCCCGTATCTCCTTGTGTCTTCCAGCGTCTCCCTGAGCCTCCCCGTGTCCGCGCACGCGCGTGTCTGTGCGGAGTCTCGTGTCTCCCCCATGTCCGCACGCGCGGGCACATGTCCGCACGGGGTCCCGTGTCTCTCCGTGTCCGCGCGCGTGTCTGTGCGGGATCCCGCGTCTCCCCATGTCCGCACGCATGGGCACGTGTCCATGCGGGGTCTTGTGTCTCCGTGTCCGCGATCGTGTCTGCGCGGAGTTCCTTGTCTCCCCGTGTCTGCGCGCGTCTCTGTGCGAGGCCATCGTCCACCTTGATCAAACTCGAGGTCTGCTTCCCGATGAAGTCGATCAGCTGCAGGTGAGCCAACGCCTGCAGTGAATACGGAACCAGCACTGGTTCAAAACGCCATCAGCGGTGACGATCGTAATCATCATCCACACCCGCTTAAATCTGTACAGGCTCTCTGGGGGGATGGAGCTTATCCCAGCAGACAGGAGGAGCAAGGCTGGGCTGTGCAAAGGATGTGACGCTAGTACATCGCAGGGCACTAGCAGCCAATTTACTCCGCAGGACAATTAAACTAGGCAGCTGAATGTCTTTGGACTGTGGGAGGAAACGCAGGCACAGGGAGAAAGAGGGAGCTCGCAAACTCAACACAGAAAGGCACCATAACTGGGAACCGAACTAGGAACCTTCTTGCTGTGAGGCGACAAAGCTTCTCAGTGCTACGCCATCGCACCATCTTCCTGTATAATATGAACATGATTACATAGAGTATAGTACGTGTATCTAATATCATCAATAAAAACAATAAAATATAACAACATGATTTCCATCATTGCCAATGCACTCTTGGACATATCAAATGTCGTCTTCTATGAAGTCTCTGTATAATTATGAGTCTCTGTGTCTGTATGGGTCTCTATATTTCTATGAGTCTCTATGACTACCCTACCTTACTGGAGCGACTGGAGGGTATAGGGGTCTCTGGCTGTGCCTGCATTGGCTGAGCTCCTACCTCTCAGACCGAAAGCAGTTCGTCAGCCCTGGAGGACGTAATTCAGAGATCCATCCTGTTTTGACTGGAGTTCCGCAGGGTTCCGTCCTTGGCTCACTCCTCTTCAAAATCTATACAAAAACACTTGACCATATCCTGCGCAGCCTCAATCTAAGCTACCAATGTTATGCCGATGACATCCAAATTTATAT
Source organism: Mordacia mordax (assembly GCA_036362905.1). NCBI lineage: Eukaryota > Metazoa > Chordata > Hyperoartia > Petromyzontiformes > Petromyzontidae > Mordacia > Mordacia mordax. The sequence goes on along the minus strand of JAZEWT010000017.1, from coordinate 6,100,164 downwards.
CCGTGCAAAGCCATCTATAAATTCATGGGGCGTTGCATGTAGTCCTCACTGGCAACTGTGAAGGCCTTTAAAGACACATCAACAAGATGACAAAGGTAGCCTCTTTCTGTATCAGCATCATAGCCAGACTGTGCAACATCCTGTCACCCTCCGATGCTGAGAAGCTAATACACATCTTCATCTCTTCACGAATCCATTATTGCAATACACCACTTCCTGGCATCAGTGCCAACCTGAAAAATAGTCTCCAGCATGTGCAGAATGCGGCTGCTTAGAGTCCTCACTCGCATACCCATCCACGATCACATATCCCCGGTGCTTGCATCTCTCCATTGGCTACCGGTTAAATACAGGATCGAATTCAAGACCCTTATTCTCACCTACAAGGCTCTCACTGGCGCTACTCCGACATACATGCATGACCAATTTTAGGCACCCTCCTCAACACGACAACTTCGATCCTCCAATACGGACTTGCTGCATGTGCGAAGATTGCACCTCCATTCGATGGGTGACAGAGCCTTCTCACGCGCTGCTCCCAGAAACTGGAATGCCCTTCCATTAGCAAATCAATCAGTTGAGTCCCTGGGCATCTTCAAATCCTGCCCCAAAACTTACTTTTCCGTAAGAACCTTGAATTCCTCTGATTAGGACTGTTGATGTTGCTCACTTTTGTTGTGCTTGGATGATGGCTCGCTGTTGACCTGCGCGTGCTCAGGAAAAACTTATGCCTTCCTTTATTTGTTGAACAAATATTTTTTCTGTTATTTTATGTCCATTGATTTATAGCCATTGTTTTACTTTAATGATCTACTCGAATGTTGTTGTTGTTGACATGCCGTTCTCTCCATAGCTATGTGCAACGATTTTTGGCCCTCAGGTAAAAAATGCTCCAAAAGTGCATTTATTAATATTATTACGTATTTCTATGAGTCTCTATATATCTATATGGGTCTCTATGTATCTCTACGAGCAACCGTGTTCTCGCTGTGCGGCGGCAAGCGGTGATAATGACGATGTCGATTATGTAATGATGTAGGTTTTGACGGCTCGATGGTGATGATTGCTTCGAAAATCTGCTCTCTCAGGACAGCCGCGTCGTTCGCTTCCTCTCATCTCCTTGCAGCATTTAGCCTCACACATAAGAGGCATCCTCAGGCGCAGTATGTGTGTGTAGTGCCTGTTGCTCCTATATATATGTGGGTACTATGTATGTGTCGAGTCATCTTTTGTTGTGTGGGGTCTACATCTGAATCACATTAACACTAATCTCCTTGTCCTATTCACACCCCGGAATTGCAATAACCCCCTCCTGCTTTGTCTGTGGCTATGGCTAGTCCCCTAATTTGCATCTCATGAAAGAACCTCCCACACATTTGGCGATCCCCCTCTGATGTCCACAACCCATAGCTCTATATCTGTGCATTACTGATTTTAATAACTGGCCTCCAGGTTTGGCTAAGCTTTATATTCATTTCTTGTTTTCGGTTCATTGTTTTTTTGTCTTGTGAATCTCAATTGCTTCACGAATTAATTTTGGACCTTTATGGCGGATGACTGCTAGTACTCGTATTTTATCAAAATCGATTCTGTGTTGTTTATCTACACTATGTGCTGCTGTTGCTGATTTTTCCGTGTGCCGCAAACGTACTGCTGCCGCGTGTTCTCTTTTTCTTGTGGCTATTATTCTTACTGTTTGTCCAATGTATACTTCCTCACAGTTGCTGCAAGGAATACAATATACGCCTTCTGCCTGTAACGGTAGTCGGTCTTTAGGTGATTTGAGTACGTCTTGTATCTTCTGGTGGGCTGTGAAGACCGCTTTTATTTTATATTTTTGTAGGTATTTGCTAATTTTGTCTGTGGTGCCTTTCACATATGGCAGGAAAGTGCGGGTCTTGATATCTTCCTCCTCATTTTCTTGCTGTTTCTGTCTATGTTATCTCGTTATGGCACACAAAAACAGAAATCCAACGTGCCACCTAAAGACCAACTACCGTTACAGACAAAAGGCATATATTGCATTCCTTGCAGCAACTGTGAGGAAGTATACATCGGACAAACAGGAAGAACAATAGCCACAAGAAAAAGAGAACACGAAGCAGCAGTACATTTGCAGCACACGGAAAAATGAACAACAGCAGCACATAGTGTAGATAAATAGCATAGAATCGATTTTGATAAAATACGAGTACTAGCAGCCATCCTCCATAGAGGTCCAAGATTAATTCGTGAAGCAATTGAGATTCACAAGACAAAAAAGACAATGAACCGATAACAAGAAATGAATATAAAGCTTAGCCAAACCTGGAGGCCAGTTATTGAAATCAGTAATGCACAGATATAGAGCTATGGGTTGTGGATATCAGAGGGTGATCGCCAGGTGTGTCGGAGGTTCTTTCATGAGATGCAAATTAGGGGACTAGCCACAGACAAAGCAGGAGGGGGTTATCGCAGTTCCGGGGTGTGAATAGGACAAGGAGATTAGCGTTAATGTGATTCAGATGTAGACACCAATAAAACAAGAGATGACTGGACACATACATAGTACCAACATATATATAGGAGCAACAGGAACTACACACACATACTGCGCCTGAGGATGTCTCTTACGTGTGAGGCAAAACGTTGCGAGGAGAGGAGAGGACGCGAACGACGCGGCTGTCCCGAGAGAGCAGCTTTTCGAATCGATTTGGATTATACCACGCTTTATAAATTATGGTTGTTTGCGATGACAGTGATGCTGACAATGACTGTCCGCGTGTGCCGCACCTCCATGAGGACGAAGAGTGCCGAGAAGAAGAGCAGCGTGGCCCACTCCACGCGGTGCAAGATGATCTCAAAGTCCTGCACGTCGGCCAGAACGAGCAGCCACATGGCGCCCAGCATCGCGATCCAGCCTAGCGCGAGTGCGCAGTGATGTTGTCAACATCGGCCGTGTCATCGGCAGCATTATCAGCATCATCAGCGGCATCAGCGGCATCAGCAGCAGCAGCATCGCCATCAGCATCATCAGCGGCATCAGCAACATCAACATCATTGTCAGCGACCTTTACGTGGCCTACCGCGGCCTTACCGCGACCTTACCGCAACCTTACCGTGGACTTACCACGACTTTACCGCGGCCTTACCATAGCAGTACCATGACCTTATCGTGGCCTTACCGCAACCTTATCACGGTGGAGGTGGATCCTTACCGAGGTCGAGGTGAATCGCGGGGACGAGGGAGTTGACGAAGAACGTGACAAGCACAGCGCCAGTGACAGCGACGCATTTACAGAGCAGTACCGGGTCCGTGATGTGGTGCTGCGACACAAGTATCCACACATGATCATCCAGACATGCTCTGAGACCAGTCATTGCCGAGAGAAGGTGGTCATTGCCAAGAGAGAGCAGTCTACGATTGCCGAGAATGAGTGGTCATTGCCTTGAGACCCCATAGAGACTGGTCCATTATTGCCTTGAGACCCCCTCCCCCTCGTAGATCCCGGCCCACCTGTCTGGTCTCCACGTCTCTCCACAATCTCCAAATCCCACTGTAAACGTTCTCCTACCACCGTGTTCCGATTCCCCATGGCCTCCTCCCGTCGGTCCAGCGAGACGAGGCAAGAGGCGGCCGCTCCCCCCCACCCCGTGGGCCAGCCCCGCAGTGCCTCTCGGTCCAACGGAGGCCCCGTGGACGCCTCACCTTCTTCTGAAGTTCCTGGATGTTCTCCTTCCAGTTCTCGTCCTCCTCGGAGATTTGCCTGAGTGCCGCGGGGGCCGGGGGGGGGGGTAGATAGATGATGGTGGCAGTTGCAGTGTGGCGACCGGTGGCGGTGGTGTGTGTTGATGGTGATGATGATGTTGATGGTGACAAAGGTGAGCGCGCGCTCACCTCTGGAAGTTGTTCATCTTCTTACGCAGCTGCTCCTCCAGACTGAGCACCTTCTGCATGAGCAGACACTTGACGGTCGTCTCCTCGCGGCTCACCGGGGTAATCCGCTGGGCCGACAGCTTCCACACGTGGACCTCGTGCTGCAGCTCTGGTGTACGTGCATCGTAAGCTTTCGCGCGACTGAGCATTGCTCCCCGTAGCTATATTTTTGGGACAGCCGAGTCGAGCGCCCACCCCCCGCCCCACTTCCTCCTTTAAAATGTTGCGCCTCCCGCGTCGTCAAGCTTCCGAGTGGTTCGTGGCATTGTAGGAATCCCGACGATGCCCCCGTCCCCAAACGTGGGAGGCAAAACGTCATGAAGGTGAAAAGGATTCTCACCACCACACCGAGACCGCTGCAAACCCCGCATCAGCATGGGTGGGCGGTAAGCGTGAATGAACCCCCCCACGACGTATGCTCGCCCAGCACTCGCCCGTACTAACTACCCTCTTCCCCCCCCCCTCTCACCCATGATGTCAGCGGGCTTGCGGTTGTAGAGCTTGGTGCCACAGAGGAGGAGTCGCAGGAACGGGAACGAGACGATGCTGACGAGGGAGATTCCCGCCAGCATGTGCAGCGTGAATGACGCAAATTCCACTCCCTAGGTGACACGCGGCACAACCCGCTCACCCGCTCGCTCACTTAGCTGCTCGCGAATTAGCTCACCCGTTGGCTCGCTCGCATACTCATCCGCTCATTCGTCCACTCATTCACTCACCTGTTGATTCGCTCACTTGCCCAATCACTCGTTTACTCATTCGCTCACCCATTGACTCGCTCACTCGCCCCTCACTCATCCATTCATTCAGTCGCCCGTTGTACTCACTCACTCACACGCTCACTCGTCCACTCATTCACTCACTCACATGCCCGCTTGCTCACCAATTTAGATGCATTGCTCACTTACTCACCCATTCACTCAACCACTCACCAGTATGCTAACTTACCCACTCGCTCGCTCACTCACTTACTTGCCAATGGTGAGATAGATTGGGCCTCACCACGGACCAGGCCTAACCACTGACCGGGCCTCACCACTGACAAGGCCTCACCAGGGCCTGCAGCCGCGGGTTGGAGACGATGATCACGTTGGGTGGGTCGCCCACCGCTGTGGCGGCACCGCCGATGTTGGTGAAGAGGACCTCGGCAATGAGGAAGTAGCGGGGGTCAAGGTTCACCACCTCGCACAGCCTGAGCGCCCGCGCGCAGCCACAGCAGACACGTGTTATGATGCGGGGTGTCATTGCGGATCAGTGCGTAGTGACAATTGCTCCCGAGAGCCACTCTTTCAGGATAGCAGCCGTGTCGCTGAGCATCGCTGTACTCTCCTTCGAGACGTTCCGCCTCCCTTGAAAGCATCATCAGGTGAACGTTTTTGCCAGAACCTGTTGTCGCAATGATGAAAGCGTATATCCTCTCCAATACAGCGGCTGCCTCATATATTATTATTATTAACTGATTAATTACTTATTTAGCAGACACCCTTACCCGGGGCGACTAACATCATTATAGAGGTGTAGTGAGGAAACCACAGAGAGGCGAGCGGAAGGTAGCCAGGTAGGCAGCCGGCGCCAACATTTTCCAGACACCGCATTACGTAACGATGTTATCAGCCATTTAATTGATGAGCATTGTTTAAATGTGGGAGGAAACCGGAGAACCCAGAAGAAACCCCCACATAACAGGGGGAGAGAGAGAACACACAAACGCCACACAGAAAGGTGCCCCGGGCGGGAATCAAACCGACTCGAACAGATGTTACTGCTGCGCCACCCTCTTCAGATGGAGGACGAAACCAGGAAAACCAGGACAGGTGACAACCCTACCCACACATCGTCTGCTGCAGGGTGGTACCCTCGTTTACCCCCTGTGTCTCCCCCAGCCACTCGCCATCGTTAGTCCCCCCCAGTCAACCCCGTTACCTCCCCACGACACCCACCGGATGGTGACAGGTGTGAAGAGCAACATGGTGGTGACGTTGTCGAGGAAGGCAGAAAGCATGGCAGCCAGGGAGCAGAGGACCAGCAGCATGGGCCACACACGGCCCCGCGAGAGGGAGTAGGCCTAAGGCACCACGCGGGACACAGTGGTCTAGAGTTGTCAAAAGAGTACAGAGCAGTGTACAGTAATGTAATCATTTGAGTATAGAAAAGTGTACAATAGTGTAGTGTATAGGGTATACAGCAGTGTACAGTAGTGTAGTGTATAGAGTGTAGAGCAGTGTACAGTAGTGTAGTGTAAAGAGCATAGAGCAGTGCACAGTAATGTAGTCTGTAGTGTGTAGAGCAGTGTACAATAGTGAAGCCTACAGAGTAGAGAGCAGTGTAGAAGAGTGTAGTGTATAAATAAAGACCAGTGTACAGTAGTGCAGTGTAGAGAGTATAGAGCAGTGTACAGCATTGCAGTCTATAGAATAGCGAGCAGTGTACATTAGTGTAGTCCATAGAGTGTAGGGCAGTGCAGTGTAGTATAGTCTATCGAGTACATAGCAGCGTATGGGAGTGTAGTGCATAGAGTGTAGATCAGCGTACAGAAGTGTAGTGCAGAGAGTATAGAGCAGTGTAGAGTATAGAGCAGTGTACAGTAGTGTATTCTATAGAGTATAGACTAGTATAGTGTAGTGTACAGAGTACATAGCAATGTACAGTAGTGTAGAGCGTATAGAGCAGTGTAGTGTAGTCTATAAAGTATGGAGAAGTGTACAGTAGTATAATCTATAGAGTATAGAACAATGTACAGTAGTGTAGTGTAAGGAGTATAGAGCAGTGTACAGTAGTGTGTGTAAAGAGCATAGAGCAGTGTACAATAGTGTAGTGTACAGAGTATAGCAGTGTACAGTAGAGTAGTATAGTATTTAGCAGTGTACAGTAGTATAGTCCATAGAGTATGGAGAGGTGTACAGTAGTTTAGTCTATAGAGTGTAGAGCAGTGCACAGTAATGTAGTCTATGGAGTGTAGAGCAGTGTACAGTAGTTTCGTGTAGAGAGTATAAAGCAGTGTACAGTGGAGTAGTCTATAGAGTGTAGAGCAGTGTACAGTAGTGTCGTCTATGGAGTGTAGAGCAGTGTAGCAGAGCGTAGTCTAGAAAGTATAGAACAGTGTACAGAAGTTCAGCCTATAGTGTATAGAGCAATGTAGTGTAGTCTAAGGAGTATAGAGCAGTGTAGTTTTGTGTAGAGTATAGAGCAGTGTACAGAAGTGTAGTCTATGGAGTATAGAGCAGTGTATAGTAGTGAGGTGTAGAGAGTATAGAGCAGTGTACAGAAATGTAGTCTATAGAGTGTCGAGCAGTGTACAGTAGTGTAGTCTTTCAAGTAGCGAGCAGTGTAGCAGCGTGTAGTCTGTAAAGTATAGGGCGGTGTACAGTAGTTTAGTCTATAGAGTGTAGAGCAGTGCACAGTAATATAGTCTATAGAGTGTAGAGCAGTGTACAGTAGTGTCGTCTATAGAGTAGGGAGCAGTATATCACAGCGTAGTTTAGAAAGTATAGAGCAGTGTACATAAGTGTAGTCTATTGAGTATAGAGCAGTGTATAGTAGTGAGGTGCAGAGAGTATAGAGCAGTGTAGAGTGGTGTAGTGTATGGCGTATAGAGCAGTGTACTGTAGAATAGTCTATAGAGTATAGAGCAGTGTACAGTAGTGTAAAGAGTATAGAGCAGGGTACAGCAGTGTAGTCTATTGAGTATAGAGCAGTGTACTATAGTATAATAGAGTATAGAGAAGTGTACAGTAGTGTAGTGTAGTGAGTATAAAGCAGTGTACAGTAATGTAGTCTATAGAGTATAGTGTGAAGTAGTGTAGTGTACAGAGTATAGAACAGTGTACAGCAGTGTAGTCTATAGAGTATAGAACAGTGTACAGCAGTGTAGTCTATAGAGTATAGAACAGTGCACAGAATGTAGTCTAGAGAGTGTAGAGCAGTGTACAGTAGTGTAGTCTATAGAGTAAATAGCAGTGTAGAGTAGTGTAGTGTAGAGTATAGAGCAGTGTACAGTAGTGTAGTGTATGGAGTATAGAACAGTGTGCAGTAGTGTAGTGTATGGAGTATAGAGCAGTGTCGAGTAGTGTAGCCTATAGAGTATAGAACAATGTACAGTAGTGTAGTGTAAAGGGCATAGAGCAGTGTACATTAGGGTAGTCTACAGAGTAGATAGCAGTGTAGCATAGTGCAGTCTATAAAGTATAGAGCAGTGTACAGTAGTTTAGTCTATAGAGTACGGAACAATGTCCAGAAGTGTAGTGTTTATATTATAGAGCAGTGTACAGTAGAGTAGTCTATAGAGTGTAGAGCAGTGCAGAGTAGTGTCGTCTAGAGAGTATAAAGCAGCGTACAGTAGTGAAGTGTAAAGAGCATAGAGCAGTGTACAATAGTGTAGTGTACAGAGCATAGCGCAGTGTACACTTCAATATTGTAGAGAGCATAGAGCTTTGTACATTTGTATAGACTATTGAGTATAGAGCAGTGTACAGTAGTTTCGTGCAGAGAGTATAAAGCAGTGTACAGTGGAGTAGTCTATAGAGTGTAGAGCAGTGTACAGTAGTGTCATCTATAGAGT
>JAZEWT010000017.1:6022330-6037120 GCA_036362905.1 Mordacia mordax | reverse complement strand
TGGGGAGGGAGGACGGGGGGGGGGAAGGGAAGGCGCGGGGGCGGGTCGATATTTGAATGTCGTAATCCTCTCCACAGCCCCATGACGCTTTGTGACACTCGGGTGAAAATCGCTCTAAAAATGCAACTATTATTATAATGCAATTCAACATCTTCCTTCTACATCCCATTCTTGACAACATTTCTTCAATTGAGGTGTGGTTTGTCCAGAATATCTTCAAGACGCGTCAAAACAACCATATTTGAGTTCCTTCAGTCCTCTTCTTTATACTTGGTGATATAGAGCTCAGTTCAGTACCAGTACCCGCTTTATCCTGTACAGGGTGGCAGGGGACCAGAGCCTATCCTAACAAAGACAGGGCACAAGACAGGGCTATACCCATGATCTGACGCCAATACATCGCAGGGCACACTTTTGGTGCGGCAGTAGGACAATTAACCTAGGCGACAGCTGTGGGAAGAAACCTGAGTACCCGGCAACAACCCACGTGGACACGGGGAGAGAAAGACAAACTCGCAAACTCTACACAGAAGACACCCGGGACGGGAATCAAACCTGGGACCTTCTTACTATGAGGCAGCAGTGCTTCTCGCTGCAGCGCTTTTCACTCGAGGGTCACAAAGCTCTGCACATCGCTGTCGAAAGAACATCATGTCAACAACATCAGAGCAATTCAGGTATGCCCGTAAGAGCGTTATAGCGAAACAGCGTTATGCGAGGCACCCCTATACGAGGTATACGTGTGAGAGCATTATAACGAAACAGCCTTATGCGAGGCAGCTCTTTACGAGGTATATCTATGGTAGCGTTATAATAATAATTGCATTTATAGAGCGCCTTTCACCCGAGGGTCACAAAGCACTACACAGCTATGGAAAAAACGGCACTTCAACAATAACGACATTAGAAAATCGGCAACAAAACATTTTTTGGGTTTAAAAAAAAAAATAAACACATCGTTGCAGAATATGTAAAATATGATCTGACTTTCAGCTATAATTTAAAAATGCAAAATTCTCAGTGTTAATAATACGTATATTGGGACATGGTTTAATGTTGTAAGGGTTGTATGGTGGTCCTTTCCGCCCTGATTTGGACACCTGCTAATAATCCACTTACCTGTGTAAGGGTTGTATGGCGGTCCTTTCCGCCCTGATTGGGATACCTGCTAATAATCCACTTACCTGTGCACGGGCACCCAATCAGGATAATCACAGGCCCTATATAAACCGACCCACCCCATAGGGGCTGTGCCGGAACTTCACCTCGTTCTGCACTACCGCACGCTAGTGCTACTGCTCCTGTTGGCTGTACCTCCCTGCACCCAGACCCATTAATAAAGAGCACTGTTGTTTACTAAAGTTGCTGCTGGCATCCTGCTGTCGTTACCGCACAACAGAATCCACTCCTTCATTGCGCTGCGGACCCTTACAAATGTAACATCGTATAATAATAATAATGGCATTTCTAGAGTGCTAATCACCCGAGGATCACAAAGCGTTGCACAGAACTGCGGAGAGAACGGCACATCAACGAGATAATAACGGCAAATCAGCAATAACGTTTTTGGATTTTTTTTTCTAACAAAGTTGAGCTGCCAAGAGAACGTCATGTCAACAACATCATGACAGTTCAACTGAAAGTCGAGCAGTGGTAACAAATTATAGAAGGACATAAAAGAAGCGATTAAAAAATCTGCAACAAACAAGGAAGGAATAATTGTTCCCGAGCAGGCGCAGGTCAGAAGAGAGCTATCCTGGCACAACAACATTGAACCGTATCAATAGTCCTAGCCCAAGGACTTGAAAGCCTTGCGGAACAAGTGAGTCTTGAGACGAGATTTGAAAATACCCAAGGACTCAGCTGAACGAATCTCCAGTGGAAGGGCATTCCAGAGTCTGGGAGCAGCGCTCGAGAAGGCTCTGTCACCCATCGAATGAAGGTGCGACCTGGGCACATGCAGCAAGCCCGTATTGGAGGATCGAAATTATCGTGTTGAGGAAGGTGCCTGAAGTAGGTCACGAATGTATGTCGAAGCATCGTCAGTGAGAGCCTCATTAGGTAAAAAAGAGAATCTTGAATTCAATCCTGTATTTAACAGGTAAGAGGTAACCAGTGGAGAGACATCAGATATGTGATCGTGCATGGGTGTGCAGTGAGGACTCCAACAGCTGCATTCTGCACACGTTGGAGACGACCAGACCATTGAAGTTGCCTTAGCAACTTCAATTTGATAAGTTCAGTCTTGGACGATTGATGTGGGGTTCCGACAAGCGGTGAGCCGGAGCCTACACCCTCAGACAAAGGGCGCAAGGCAGGGATATACTCACGATGGGACGCCAGTCCATCACCGGGCACTGCAGGCAATTTAATCTGCAAGTCAATTAACCTATGCAGCAGCATGTTTTTGGACTGTGGGAGGAAACCGGAGTGCCAGGCGAAAAGCCATGCGGACACGGGGAAGACATGCAAACTCCACACAGAAAGGCACCCGAGCCGATATTCGAACCTGGGATCGTCTTGCTATGAGGCGACAGCGCTACCCACTGGGCCACCGTGCCAGTGGGTAGCGCGAGTTTGACTGAGAATTACATGCTTAGACCAGACGCATTGATGGATGACTTTTCATGGATATAAATGTGGATGTCATCGGTATAGCAATGGTAGATGAGATTGAGGCTCCACAGGATATGACCAAGAGTTTGTCTGTAGATTCAGAAGAGGAGTGGGCCGAGAACTGAACCCTAAGGAACTTCAGACAAAACAGGATGGATCTCTGACAGGTAGCCAATGCAGGGCACTGCCAGAGACCACTATACCCTCCAGTCGCTCAAGTAAGATTGGGTGGTCAATGGTATCAAAGGCAGCGCTCAGGTCCAGGAGGACAAGCATACTTGGCAAACCTTCATCAGCAGCGACAAGTAGGTCATTAACTACTTAGGCTACCTTCGTTATAACGCAAAAGCGTTATGCGGGGCAGCTCCATACGAGGTATACCTCTCAAAGCGTTATAATGAAACAGCGTTATGCGAGGTAGCACTGTACGAGTTATACCTGTACGAGTGTTATAACGTAACCACGTTATACGAGTCAGCGCTATATGAGGTATCCCCGTGAGAGCTTTGTAACGATACAGCGTTATGTGAGTCAGCTCTATACGAGGTATGCCTGTAAGAGCGTTATAACGAAACAGCGTTATGCGATGCAGCGTTATATGAGGTATCTGGAACATTTATTCCTTGTTGGTTGAAGAATTTTTTTTTTCTCAGCTTACCTTGTGTCCCATAATTTATTGCTACTCTTTGACTTTCAGTTGAACTATCCTGATGTTGTTGACGTGCTGCTTTCCCCACAGCTCGGATTTGTGAAAAACCCAAAATAACGTTATTGTGCTGATTTTCCGTTGTCGTTTTTTTGACATGCTATAGAGAGTAACCTTGACACAGTGCAACTCTCTTCTGTTATAGCCATTATTTGGCTGTCAATTGGATTGCTCAACTGTCGTTGTTAACATGACGTTCTTTCCGCAGCTCTGAGCAGCGCTGTGTGACCCTCGGGTGAAAAGCGGTCTCTAAATACAATTATGACCTACTCGTCGTTGCTGATGAAGGCTTGCCAACTTATTCTTGTCCTCCTGGACCTGAGCGTTGGCTTTTATACCGTTAACTACCTGATCTTACTTGAGCGATTGGAGGGTATAGGGGTCTCTGGCAGTGCCCTGCATTGGCTGAGCTCCTACCTGTCCGACCAGAAGCAGTTTGTCAGCCTCGGAGGACAAAACTCAGAGATCCATCCTGTTTTGTCTGGAGTTCCTCAGGGTTCAGTTCTCGGCCCACTCCTCTTCAGCATCTACAGACAAACTCTTGGTCATATACTGTGGAGTCTCTGTAAGTCTCTGTGGGTCTTCATGTATCTCTACGAGTCTGTGTCTCTATAAGTCTCTATGGGTCTTTATGTATTTGTAAGTGTATCTGTGTCTCTCTATGGGTCCCTATGTATCTCTATAAGTCTGTAAGTTTCTATGAGTCTCGATGATATCGTTGACCACCCGACCTTACTTAAGCGACTTGAAGGTATAGGGGTCTCTGGCTGTGCCCTGCACTCGCTGAGCTCCTACCTCTCCGACTGTTTGTCAGCCTCGGAGGACGTAACTCAGAGATCCATCCTTTTTTGTCTGTTGTTCAGTTCTCGGCCCACTCCTCTTCAGCACCTACATACAACCTCTTGGCCATATCCTGCGCAGCCTCAATCTCATCTACCACTGCTATGCCGATGACATCCAAATCTATATCCACGCAAAGTCATCCATCAATGCGTCTGATTTTTGCATGTCATCCTCACTGTCAACTGTGAAGGCCTGGCTCAATTGAAAATTTCTAAAACTAAATGGAGACGACAGAAGTTTTGCTTGTCGGAACCCCGCACCAATTGTCCAAGGCTGAACCTATCCAATTGATGCTTGACGACCAGACCATTGAAGTTGCTAAGGCAGTCCGAAGTCTAGCTGTGACTCACTCACTTTCGAGACACACATCAACAAAGTGACGAAGGTAACCTATTTCCCTCTCTATAAAATAGGATAAAAAATTTAAATTTAAACGCACTCCAAAGTAGAAAATAAATTGTGTTCAAAAAAATTATTTTCTTCTTTGGAGTGCGTTAAAAGTGGGTCATTTAAAAATTATCATTTTTCCTATTTTACTTTTTAGTATTAACCATTTATTGTTTGATGTATAATTTTATCAGTACTTTAAACTTCATTGCCCGCTGCACGGCCAATCAGGCGGCTTGCCCAGCGAGCCCCCGAGTCCCACCAATCGGAGCCGCCCGCCCTTCCTGCTCGCCCCTCCCCCCGCAACGACCGTTCGCTATGATCCGTAAGAAAGAAGGGATCGTTTCTATGGCGGACCCAGGTTCGGCTTGTGACCGATCTTCAAACCTTTTCACTAGAGAGAATGCCTGCGTGCAAAATTTCAGCTCTCCAGCTTTATCGGAAATGCTTTAATGTTGTGCTCAAAGATTCTAACCATTACAAACATCCCCCAATGCAAGTTAAAATGAAGCAGGTAAATATAGCCAGGCTGCGCAACATCCTGTCACCTGCTGATGCTGAAAAGCTAATACACATCTTCATCTCCTCACGAATCGATTACGGCATTGCACTGCTCCCTGGCACCCCTACCTACCTGATCAATCGTCCCCAACGTGTGCAGAGTCCTCACTCGTACACCCATCCATGATCACATTTCCCCAGTACTGATGTCTCTCTACTGGTTACCTGTTATATACAGGATTGAATTCAAGATCATCCTCACATACAAGGCTCTCACTGGCGCTGCTCCGACCTACATCCGTGACCTACTTCAGGCACCTTCCTCAACACGACAACTTCGGGCCTCCAATACGGGCTTGGTGCATGTGCCCAGGTCGCACCTCCATTCGATGGGTGTCACAGTGCTTTCTCGCACGCTGCTCTTAGACTCCGGAATGCCCTTCCTTTGGAGATTCGATCAGAGTTGTGGTGTCTAGCCTCGCGCGTGACAGGCTGGGTGCGTGAGAGAGGCAGCCGGCTTAGGTAATGTGACGACAGCCACGTTGAGTCATAAACAATTTGTGATCGGTGACGAAATTGGCAGTTGCACACTCAATCGGATTAATGGGTAACAAAGTTGGCAGTTGCGTGTGTGGGCGTGCGAAAATGCATATAAGCGCGTGTATGTCAGCGCTAGGGAGAACTCCGGGGGGAAATGTGAGGAGGAGGCCACGCAGTGTGTAATCTGTCAGGATAGCGCTATGTGGGGGTCCCTTTCCACCACTCTATCCATCTCTCCTCCTAGTGCTTCAACCGTCTCCACTTCTAAGGGGCTCGGCGCCGGCTCCTGAAGCCGGCATCTGGTGGCCATCCCGACAGTAGCTCTCTCCTGTTAGTACCCACACCCGTGCTTAGGGCAACCCTATCTCTGGGCGACACGCGGTAACCCGCTCGGGCAACCCTATGTCTGGGCGACACGCGGTATCCCGCTCACTCTCACCCGGGCGCAAACACCTTACTCCGCGCTCTCAAACGCCCCGATCACACCACGCGCAGCCGTGCAACGCTTCGATACAAAATATCGGATAGCTGTGTCGAGTTGAAGGATTTTACTGCTGCAGACAGGTGCGTCGCGGCGACTTCTCTCTTTCCCAGCAGCCTGATCTGCCCGACAGTCCTCCCTCCTCGCTCCCAGACAAAAGGACTTCCGCCTTGCTCCGCGCCTGCTCAAATACTCCCGCTGTCCGGACGCCACGCCCCTTTTAACGGCCGTGTCTCTCTCCACCAATCCCTGTCGTCCCCCGAAAACTCCGCCCAACTTGCCAATGCCCCGCCTCGACCTACTGTACTCACCCACCGGCCTACAAGCTCCGCGCCCACAGATGTCTGCAGCTTTCTATCCGGGGAAGCGGTGCTCTCCCCGGCAGAACTGGTAGGTGGAACCCGGCGCCCCCTAGGCCAAATTCCAGCTAACGAAGGAACCACGAACCAACCTGTTCTACAACAGGGTCTATGGACAAAACCTCCGTCGCTGGGGCCGAGGTCCACTGTCGATCTGCTACCCCCCGAACCCCATGTCGTGCGGACACTCCATCAGTGTGGAACAGTATGCTGTTGTCATATGTCCGCCCAAACAACGGATGCGCGGGGGCATCAGGCAAGTGGTGTGCAGGAATGATGATTGCGCGAGTGACCGTGTGACACAACACACTTTCAATGGGGGGAGGTCACAGGGGCGGACATAACAAAAACACCGCCAGTATCCCTGGTGATTCCGAGGTCCACGAAGTAGGCCTC
Organism: Mordacia mordax; assembly: GCA_036362905.1. Lineage (NCBI taxonomy): Eukaryota > Metazoa > Chordata > Hyperoartia > Petromyzontiformes > Petromyzontidae > Mordacia > Mordacia mordax. The sequence continues at coordinate 6,030,291 of JAZEWT010000017.1, read as the reverse complement.
CACAGCTAGATAGCACACTGAGCATGAGGCGACGATGAGTTGATGTGCCGGCATTACCCTGGACATGGACGTTGTGTTTATTAATAAAGCATCGAAAAAAACTCCAGAAAGCCCCTGCTCATCAATCGCCGCTGAGTGAGTGTGGACGACGCCGGGCTGCCACTACCAGCTGGAAGAAGCCACGCCACGTGGTAACCCGCGCACCTCGGAACCCGGGTGTCTGCGTAGAAGTTAAATGTTTGGCTATTATGAGAGCGTTCTCTATCAGGTATCACAGAGTCTTTGGGCATCTTCAAATCTCGTCTTCAGACTCATTTGTTCTGTAAGGCTTTCAAGTCATCCGGATAAGACTCTGATTCTTATCTCTACACTAAGACTCTTATCTCTAACACTGAGACTCCCATTTCTAACACTGTTGCAAAGTTAAGGAATGGGGGGGGAGGGGGCATCGCTATGTATCAGCTTTCTTATCTCGCCATGCGGTGTCTCATGGTGTCTCGTGATGTGGTGACGAGATGCGGCGGGTTGATTATTAACACCCGGGCCGCCACGGGGGGGGGGGTTAAAAGGGGCAGCGAGAGGGGGAGGAGGGGGGGACTTTGGCTGGAGAGGAGGACAAGGAGCTGCGGGGGCGACTGGTACGCGCAGTCTGCAGGGACAACGACGGGGCTACGCGACGGGGTAATAAATGATTCTACAGTTCAAACTCTTCCTCGAGATTTAATACGAGTAACGGAGGACCGTCAAGGAGTGTTGCCGGAGCTTGGAGGGAGGCTGACGGCGCGCTGCGAGGGAGGGGATGAAGATGCTGGCTCGGTTTCCACCGACACCCTGTTGTCCATCCCGGCCGTGCCTTACCCAGCGCCGTGGCCGGTGCCTCGACCCAGGGGCCCGAGTCCCAGCATGCCGCAGCTAGAGAGAGAGTACGGGTGGCGGCCAACACGAGCGCACACCTCGCTCGAACGGGAAGCGCCTAGCCCGGAGTCTCGCCCGGTGCGCCACACCGTAACTCTTATCCATTCCTCCTGCTGTTCAGGGATGCGCAGCTCTCTAGGTTGATTGATGTGGCAATCCTCCGACCTGCGCCTGCTCGGGAGCATTTATTCCATCCACGCTTGTAGCATATTTTTTTTAAACGCTTCTTTCGCGTCCTTTTAAAATTTGTTACTACTACCCGACTTTCAGTTGAACTGTCATGATGTTGTTCACATGACGTTTTCTCCGCAGCTCAGATTTGTAACAAATAATTCCGGAGCAGAACGTGACTGCTAATTCGCCGTTTTTGTCTCGTTGTTGATGTGCCGTTCTCTCAGCGCTTTGTGACCCTTGGGTGATGAGTGCTCTAGAAGTGCTTTCATTATGATTCGATAAATGTTGAAATAAACTATTTCCCAATATATGTATTATATTCACTGAGAATTTTCCATTTCAAGATTGTAGCTAAAGGTCTGATCGTGTTTTGCTTATTGTTCTGCAACGCTGTGTGTATAAAAAAAAAATCCCCAAAAAATGTTGTTGCTGCTGATTTTCCATTCTGGTGACGTTGTTGTTGACGTGGCCATTCTCTCCGCAGCTCTGTGAAGCGCTTTATGACCCTCGGGTGAAAAGCGCTGCAGAAATTCAATAATTATTATTAATTATTCCGTACTGCGTACCGCGTCACTTCGATTGTGTAACGCTCTTCCCCCCGGCCACGCACACTGGGGGCTATTACAATGACGTCAACGCGCACAGATGCATGTAGAGCCATGACGTCATGTCCACTGCTCGCCGGATGACGTCAGGGTCATATGTTCATCCACCACCCACCGAGGATTTTGAAGGCTGATCCCCCATGGCAGCGAGCGAGTGAGAGGGGTGAGCGAGACACTGGTGGCCCGTGTTAAGCTGGGTTCATCGTTTAATCTCCCGTCTTTGTTGTTGTTGTTGTTGTTGACGGCTGTTTTTGTTGTCACCGCTTGAGTCTGCGTACACACACCCCCCCACCCCTCCTTCCTCCTCGTCGCCCCCTGCTCGTCATGCTCACTGCATTTGGAGCGTTCACTGGCGGAGTGATTGTGGTGGTGTGGTTGTTGTGGCGTGGTTTTCATGGTTGCTGAATAGTGGTGGGGTGGTTGTGGCGAGGCTGTGCTGGAGCGAGCGTGTGGGGGGAACGGTTGTGCGTGAGCGCTTGTACACAGTGCGGGAATGTAGTGTGTGGTTGTGTGGAGTACTACACAGTAGTGTGGTTGTGGCCGTGTATGGTGGAGTGGCATGGTTGTGTGAGGTACTGTACAGTAATGTAGTTGTGGTGTGGTTGTGTAGAGCACTGTACAGCAGTGTGATGTGTGGTGGAGTAGCGTGGTTGTGTGGAATACTGTGCAGTAGTGTGGTTGTGGTGTGTGGTGGATTGGCGTGGTTGTGTAGGGTACTCTACAATAGTGTGGGTGTGGTGTGGTGGATTGGCGTGGTTGTGTGGAGTACTATACAGTCTTGTGGTTGTGGTGGTGTGGTGTGTGTGGTGGATTCGCGTGCTTTGTGTGGCGTACTGTATAGTAGTGTGTGGTGGAGTGGTGTGGTTGTGTGGAGTACTGTAGAGTAGTGTGGTTGTGGTGGTATTATTGTGTGGTACTACAGTAGTGTGGTTGTGGTGGAGTGGCGTGGTTGTGTGGAATATTGAACAGTAGTGTGGTTGTGGTGTTTTAGTGTGTGGTGGAGTATTGTGGTTGTGTGGAGTACTGTACAGTCGTGTGTTGTGATGGCATGTGATGGAGTGGTGTGGTTGTGTGGAGTACTGTACAGCAGTGTGGTTGTGGTGGTGTTCTTGTGTGGAGTACTGTACATTAGTGTGTTTGCGTGAGGTGTGTGGTAGAGTGGTGTGGTTCTGTGTAGTACTGTATAGTATTGTGGTTGTGATGGTGTGTGGTGGAGTGGCGTGGTTGTGTGGAGTACTGTAGAGTAATGTGGTTGTAGTGGCGTGGTGTGGTGGAGTACTGTACAGTATAGTAGGGTGCGGTAGTGTGTGTGTGATTGTAATTGTGTACAGTAGTGTCGTGTGGTTACCTGGTGTCGTTCACTGTGATTGTGTCCCGGTGTAAAGTAGTTAGGAAATGTGTAAGTCTTGTGGTGATGCGAGTGTCGTGTGCTTATTAATAATTACATTTATAGAGCGCCTTCCACCCGAGGATCACAAAGCGCTGCACAGAGCTGTGAAGAGAACGTCATGTCAACAACAACAACGACAGCAGAGCAATCCAATTTACAGTCAAACAATGGCTAAAAGAGACGAGAGTTGCAGAGTGTGAAGGTTCCTCTCTAAAGCTGCCATTTCAGGATAGCCACGTCAACATGGGTCTTCTGAACTAGCAGCTATGGACAGCTATTCAAATGCAGCGATCTGTGACCAATCCACATGAGTGCAAGTGTTGTGTGGTTACGGTGTGTATTGTGTGGTAATGGTGTGTGTGTGTGTGTGTAGTGCGGTTACAGTGTGTGGCTGTGTAGTATGTGCAGAGCGGTGGCGCAGCGGTTAGCGTGCTGAGTAGCAAACCCCGAGATCAAATCCCGCTCACGACCACAAACACCAGTGACGATTTTCTGAACCGGTTCCGGGCCTCCCCTAGGTTGGCTCAGCCGCAAATGACTACCTAGTGCAGTGCGTAAACATTGCCACTCGGGAGACATCGGTGGCCGGGTGTGGTACTTGTCACCCACCCCCTCGTGTGCCGTCTCAACCTTTATAGGCACTGCTCGCAAACGGCACTTGATCTCAGCCTCGTTAAGCGTACGCGGGGCATCTTTGTCTGCGGTGTGTGGTTCAGTGCGGTTGTGCACCGCACCTCTGCGGTGTGGTTTCTAGTCGAGGTCAGTTAATCGAGACTCTCCTCTTTGAGGACCCACACACGAATGCCTCACACGTTAGAGGCATCCTCAGGTTCAATGTACGTGTGTCGTGTTTGTTTGACTACTATATATATGTATGTAATATGTATGTGTTAAGTTCCCTCCACAAAGTTGCTGCATTCCAGGATCAATGGACGACACGCACACTGCACCTAAGGATGCCTCGAATGTGTGAGGCGAAACGTTGCGAGGTCAAGATAGGGAGCGATCGACGCAGCTGTGCCGAGAGAGCAGCTTTTCGAAGCAATCATCAGTTCTGATATTAATTGCACCGGTGCAGATGCCTGCTTAGGAACACTTCTTCCTATATTTGTTTTAACAGTAATTTGTTATATGATGTCCAAAATTGTTTTACAGTCGTTATTTTACTCTGTGCAGTGCTTTGTGACCCTTGGGTAAAACGCGCTTTAGAAATGCAAACAATTAACAATCAATTAACTAACAAATCCATTAGTTAATTAATTAATTAGCTGATATATTATTCATTGATTAAGTGTGTTATGCGCCACTGATAGCAGCCGTTAGTGCAAATCTGCGTGTCCTCCCCCCTTCGTGTCCACATGGGTTTGCGTCCGGTACTCTGGTTTCCTCCCGCAGCTTAAAATAAAAAAAATCGGCACGACAGCATCTTAATATGTAGAGGACACAGTGTCTGGCAAATGTTGGTCCCGGCTCACTGCGTGGGCACTGTACAACTTCCCCCTCCCTCCCCTGCCTCCGCGATGGGTCGCTCCCATGATTTGCTCAGTCGCTTCCCGCGTGAGCGGGCGGTGGTGCGCCCCGAGCGGCTATCCGTGCATGCACGCGTCATCGCCCCTCTCTTCCTTCTCTCTCGGATCACTCAGCGACAGCCGTGGGCCGCGACAGCAGCAGGATCGGCGGCGGCAGCGAATTCGAGGACGGCAGCGGCAAAAGGAACCCGCCACTGTGCGCCAGCGACTCGGCATCGGGGATATAATTGGAGATAGAATCGCTGTCGGTGACGGCACCAGTTGCATCGATGTCAGTAGCAACGGCATCGACAAGTGCATCATCAGAATCAGCGTCATCACCAACAACTGCTGTTGCGGCATTGCACCGCCACAAGTAACGTCATCAGCAGTACCAAACAAGCAGCGGATTGCACCGCCAATAGCATCATTATCAGCAGTACCACACAGGCTGTGGCATTGCACAGCCAATAGCATCATCATCAGCAGTACCACATAGGCAGTGGCATTGCACTGCCAAAAGTAACATCATCAGCAGTACCACACAGGCAGTGGCATTGCACCGCCAATAGCATCATCAGCAGTACTACACGCAGTGGCATTGCACAGCCAATATCATCACCATCAACAGTACCACAAATGCAGTTGCATTGCACTGCCAATAGCATCATCATCAGCAGTAACGAACAGGCAGTGGCATTGCCCTGCCAATATCATCATCAGCAGTACTACACGCAGTGGCATTGTACCGCCAATAGCATCATCATCAGTACCATACATGCAGTGGCATTGCACCACCAATAACATCATCATCAGCAGTACCACACATACAGTTACATTGCACCGCCAATAGCGTCATCATCAGCAGTACCACAAACGCAGCGACATTACACCGCCAAAAGTAACATCATCAGCAGTACCACACACGCAGCGGCATTGCACTGCCAATAGCATCATCAGCAGTACCACACAGGCAGTTGCATTGCACTGCCAATCGCATCATCAGCAGTACCACACGCAGCGGCATTGCACCGCCAATCGCATCATCATCAGCAGTATCACACATGCAGTGGCATTGCACCGCCAATCGCAACATCATTAGCAGTATCACACATGCAGTGGCATTGCACCGCCAATCGCAACATCATAAGCAGTACAACAAAGGCAGTGGCATTACACCGCCAATAGCATCATCATTAGCAGTTCCACACATGCGGTGGCATTGCACCGCCAATAGCAACATCATCAGCAGTACCACACGCAGTGGCATTGCACCGCCAGTAGCAACATCATCAGCAGTACCATACACGCAGCGGCATTGCACCGCCAATAACATCATCATCAGCAGTACCACACGCAGTGGCATTGCATCGCCAATAACATAATCATCAGCAGCACCCCATACACAATCGACAGCACTGCCGATAGCACCACTGTTAACGCCACCATCAGCACCACGGCATTCACCGCCGCAGCAAAAGCTCAGCGTCGTGACAAGCCTCGCCGCAAGCGTCGCTGCGCGCCCAGCGAGCTAGCGCCGGCGCCATGCCACGCCTCACATGATGAACACAACTATGGCCATGCCTGCGGAAGGTGGCGGCGGCGCCATCCAAAGCACCGGCACGAGCTCGAGACCAGCCCAGGCCGACGGCGGCACCGCCGCCATCACCGCTGCTGCCATTTCCTCCTTGCCGGCGGCGCCGCTGTCCCGTTCGCCGCTCGTGCTCGCTGCTGGCTGGGCGCTGCTGCCCGCTGGGCTCTTTGCTCTGCTGCTCCTGCTGCTACCGGCGTTTCTGCCGGGGTTGCGGGTGCTGCTGTTGGCGCCGCTGTGCGGCGTCTGCTTCACGCTGGGGGTTGTGGACGCCCTGCGGCCGCGCGCCAGCGCCGAGCTCGGGCTGCGCCTCCGCCGGCAGCGACCGTGGAGACTCCAGCGGCACCAGTGGCAGCAGCAGCAGCGCTATCAGTCGCTCGCTCATGAGTGCCTGGAGGAGCTGTCGGTGAGGTGGCTGCCTTGGCAGGGTGGTGTTGTGTTGACACCCATGTCAGATCACAGAGAATAAAGTACTGCGCTTTGCAATTAATAATAATAATTGCACTTCTAGAATTATTTTCACGTTGGCGACACAAAGCGCTGCTATTATTATTACTGTCTTTAGCACTGGCTCCTGTATCTAACAATGTGCTCCTGTCTCTATCTCTGGCTCCTGTGTCGAACACTGGCTCCTGTCTCTAACACTTACTCCTATATTAGATATGTAATAAGCATCTCTCTCTTTCTCTGCCCACGCCCCTGCCCTTTGTTCCAGAGAGCGATCATTGCAGTCCCATCCCAGTGCTCTCAGAACAGACGGATCCACTTGTCTCACACCATGGACAAAACGCTCAAGGAAGGTGCGGTGAGCAGCTGATAGACAAACAGCCTCCGTGTATTAAATATTATTATTTTTTAACATGCCATATGCCCTTATCCAGGGCGACTCACATCACCATAGAGTTGTAGTGAGGAAACCACAGAGAGGAGGGGGAAAGGCAGCCATGCATTCAGCCGGCGCCAACGTTTGCTAGATGCTACGTTTCATTGCGATATTATCGGACAAGTAATTAATGAGTTTTATTTATAAATGTAAGATGAAACCGGAGAACCCGGAGGAAACCCACGCAGAACAGGGGGTGAGAGAGAGAGAACACACAAACTCCATACAGAGAGGTGCCCTGGGCAGGAATCGAACCGCATCAGGCAGGAACTTCTTTCTGTGTGGCACGGATGTTACGGCTGCAGATGTTACCGCTGTACCACCGTGCCTTAATAGACTGTACGATCAAGTCCCGTTCGCGAACAGCGCCTCTGGCATCCGGCATGGCACACGAGGTGGTGGTGACCAGCAACATGCTCGGCCGCCTGTGCCTCCCTAATGGCGATGTTTCCTACTACACCGCACTCGGTACTAATTTGAGGCTGGGAGGCCCAGGACCGGTTCAGAAAATCGTCACTGGTGTCGGTAGCCGTGAGTGGGAATCGAATTCGAGTCATGGGGTTCGTAGCGCAGCGTAGCGCTAACCACTGCGCCACTGCTCCCCACACGTACACACACGTAAACACACGTACGTACACATATGTACACATACTCGCCTCTACGTGCATCTGCAAACAGACAAAGATTCGCCTTGTAGCTTTGTCTGTTTGCGCCTATCTTTAACACTGACTCTTATCTCTAACACTGGCTCCTGTCTCCAACACTGACTCCTGTCTCCAACACTAGCTCATATCTCGAACACTGGCTCCTATCTCTTATCACTGGCTCCTATCTCTATCACTGGCTCCTGTCACTAACACTGGCTCCTATCTCCCTATCTCTAACACTGACTTCT
>JAZEWT010000017.1:5998061-6013286 GCA_036362905.1 Mordacia mordax | reverse complement strand
CCCCCCCCCCCCCCCAGGCGGAGGAGGATAGTGGGGAGCAGGTCCCATGCTACGTCATCATCGTGCAGCTGGGCCGAGCGGCGCGTCCGCCCCCCTCCTCCATGGGCTGGGTGGTATCGCGCACGCTCGCCGACTTCCACCGCTTGCACCGCCGCCTCTGTGAGGTGACACTCGCACAGCTAAGGCAAAGCCCCCCACTCAGCACCCCACACAGCACCCCACGCACCTCCCCATGCAGCTCCCCGCGCAGCTCCCCGCACAGCTCCCCGCGCAGCCCGCTCAGCTCTTAGACTTGCTGCTGTTGTTTAAACGGACACTGTCAAGGTTGTCCCAGGTTAATGAGCAGTTGCCTCCCTCCCACAACCTTCCTAACATCAGGGGTTAATAGAGCAAAGTTTTACGTTCGGATGCCTTTCCTGATGCCAAACTCCTTTAGTTGGAGCGCTAGACTCCAGACCTGTTCACCAAGGGAAACCCGAGCAGGAGCGCTAGACTCCAAACCTGTTCACCAAGGGAGACCCTAGCAGGAGCGCTAGATTCCAGACCTGTTCACCGAGGCAGACCTGAGCAGGAGCGCTAGACTCCAGACCTGTTCACCAAGCGAGACCCTAGCAGGAGCGCTAGATTCCAGACCTGTTCACCAAGGGAAACCCTAGCAGAAGCGCTCGACTCCACACCTGTTCACGGAGGGAGACACTAGCATGAGCGCTAGACTCCAGACCTGTTCACCAAGAAGACACTAGCAGGAGTGCTAGACTTCAGACCTGTTCACCGAGCGAGACTCCAGCAGGAACACTGGATGCCAGACCCATTCACCAAGGGTTCTCTAGCAGGAGCACTCGATTCCAGATCCGTTCACCAAACGAGACCCAAGGAGGAGCACTAGACTCCATTTGCTGAAGCTGTTGGGTTCTTTTGCATCTCTCCCATTGCAGCAATAATAATAATAATAATTGCACTTTAGGAGCGCTTTTCACCCGACGCTCACCAAGCGCTGCACAGAGCTGTGGATAGAACGGCCAGTTAGCAACAACAACGACATATGAACAGCAAATCAATAACAATAACTTTTTTTTTACAATCCATGCGCAGTAGGGAGCACGGATTGTGCATCTGCCGGTCATATCACATCACATGGCCTCAAAACTGCACCTCACCTGGCGCAAGCGCCACTCGGTTGGCGAACGGTGGTTGTCCATTGCTAGCATTGTTGTGTGTGCCTCCGTGCGCGCGCATGCGCAGTGCTGTCCTGCGCTGAAGAAAATGCCTCTGCCTACGCTGAGCAAAATGCCCTTCAAATCCATCGACCAGAAGTTCCTGACCAAGTCAAAAAACCAGCTCAACCTCTTCCTGGAGGTACCCAGCAGTGTTTGCACGAGACACAACAATGGCTGTAATTCATAGAGTCTAGTATATAGAGTAGTCCCTCGTGTATAGTGTCTGGTGTATAGAGTAGTGTCTAGTGTATATAGCAGTGTATAGTGTCTGGTGTATGAAGTAGTGTCTAGTGTATGTAGCAGTCTAGTGTATCGTGTCTAGTATAGAGTAGTGTCGAGTGTATATAGCAACGTCTAGTGGATAGTGTTGTGTCATGTATAGAGTAGTGTGTAGTGTATAGAGTAGTGTGTAGTGTATAGAAAAGTTTGTCTCGTGTATACAGTAGTGTATAGTAGTGTATACAGTAGTGTGTAATGTAGAGAGTAGTGTCGAGTCGTGCGTAGTGTAGAGGGTGGTGTATAGTAGTGTATACAGTAATGTAATGTATAGTAGTTTATAGTCGTGTAGTATATGGGGAAGTGTATGGAGTAGTGTGTAGTAAATAGAGTAGTATATATCAATGTAGTGTATAGGGCAGTGTATGGAGGAGTGTAGTGTATTTAGTGTAGTGTACAGAGTAGTGTATATCCGTGTAGTGTATAGGGCAGTGTATGGAGAAGTGTAGTGTATATAGTGTAGTGTATAGAGTAGTGTATATCCGTGTAGTGTATAGGGCAGTGTATGGAGAAGTGTAGTGTATATAGTGTAGTGTATAGAGTAGTGTATATCAGTGTTGTGTATGGGGCTCTGTATGAAGTAGTGTATAGAATAGTGTATATCAGTGTAGTTTATAGTACAGTGTATGGAGGGGTGTAGTGTATAGTGTAGCACATAGTGTAGTGTATGGAGAAGTGTAGTGTATAGAGTAGTGTATATCAGTGTAGTGTATGGGGCTGTGTGTGAAATAGTGTATAGAGTAGTGTATATCAGTGTAGTTTATAGGACAGTGTATTGAGGGGTGTAATGTATAGTGTAGCACATAGAGTAGTGTATATCAGTGTAGTGTATGGAGAAGTGTAGTGTGTATAGTGTAGTGTATAGAATAGTGTATATCCGTGTAGTGTATGGAGACGTGTAGTGTGTATAGTGTAGTGTATTGGGCTGTGTATGACTTAGTGTATAGAGTAGTGTATATCAGTGTAGTTTATAGGACATTTTATGGAGGGGTGTAGTGTATGGTGTAGCACATATTGTAGTGTATATCAGTGTAGTGTATGGAGAACTGTAGTGTATATAGTGTAGTGTCTAGAGTAGTGTATATCAGTGTAGTATATAGGACTGTGTATGAAGTAGTGTATAGAGTAGTGTATATCAGTGAGTGTATAGAGTAGTGTATATCAGTGAATGTATAGAGCAGTGTTTATCAGTGTAGTGTATAGAGTAGTGTATATCAGTGTACTGTATAGGGCAGTGTATGGAGAAGTGTATTGTATATAGTGTCATGTATAGAGTAGTGTATATCAATGTAGTGTATAGGTCAGTGTATGAAGTAGTGTAGTGAATAGTGTCATGTGTATCAGTATGGTGTATAGAGCAGTGTGTGGAGAAGTGTAGTATATATAGTGTATATCAGTGTAGTGTAAAGAGGAGTGTCCTGTATAGTGTTTATCAGTGTAGTGTATAGGCCAGTGTATGAAGTAGTGTCGTGTATAGGCCAGTGTATGAAGTAGTGTACAGAGTAGTGTATATCAGTGTAGTGTGTGGGGCAGTGTATGGATTGGTGTAGTGTATAGGGCAGTGTATGTATTAGTGTAGTGTATAGGGTAGTGTAGAGTAGTGTATAGAGTGATGTATAGAGTAGTGTAGTATATGGGGAAGTGTATAGAGTAGTGTGTAGTGAATAGGGTAGTGCGTAGTGTATTATATATAGTAGCTTCGTGTATAGAGAAGTGTATACGGTTGTGTATTGTAGTGTATAGAGTAGTATATATCAGTGTAATGTATAGGGTCGTATATAGAGTAGTTTATATCAGTGTAGTGTATAGAGCAGTGTATGGAGGAGTGTGATTATATCGTAGTTTGTAGCACGTAGAAAAGTGTCTAGTGTATAGAGTAGTGTCTAGTAGTGTATAGAGTATTGTCCAGCAGGGTATACAGTACTGTCTAGTAGTGTATACAGTAGTGTGTAATGTAGAGAGTAGTGTATAGAGTCGTGTGTAGTGTAGAGGGTGGTGTATGTAGTGTAAAGAGTAATGTGTATATTAGTTAGAGTAGTGTAGTTTATGGGGAAGTGTATAGAGTAGTGTGTAGTGAATAGAGTAGTGCGTAGTGTATAGTAGTATATCGTAGCTTAGTGTATAGAGTAGTATATATGGTGGTGTGTGGTCGTGTATAGAGTAGTGTATGTATATCAGTGCAGTGTATAGAGGAACGTATGGAGGAGTGTGGTGTATAGAGTAGTGTATATCAGTGTAGTGGATAGGGCAGTGTATGAAGTAGTGTGGTGTATAGCGTAGTGTATATCAGTGTAGTGTATAGGGCAGTTTATGGAGGCGTGTAGTGTATGGTGTCGTGTATAGAATAGTGTATATCAGGGCAGTGTATAGAGGAACGTATGGAGGAGTGTGGTGTATAGAGTAGTGTATATCAGTGTAGTGGATAGGGCAGTGTATGAAGTAGTATGGTGTATAGAGTAGTGTATATCAGTGTAGTGTATAGGGCTGTGTATGGAGGAGTCTAGTGTATAGTTGGTACGGTAGGGAGCGTAGGTGGTGCATCTGCGAGTCATCTCAGTCAGGCAGCCCATAACACCTGGGTCTGTCCCGTAACCTCCTGTCGGTGAGCCTTCGACACTTCACGTGGCCTCAAAGTGCATATGGCCTGGCGCAGGCGCCGTGGTGACGTCACCGCCACTTAGTGGTGAATGGCACAGTTGTTATTGTAGTATATAGTATAGCATATGGCCTGGCACAGGCGCCGTGGTGACGTCACCGCCACTTAGTGGTGAATGGCGGTTGTTGTTGTTGTTGTTGTAGTGTATAGTATAGCGTATAGAGTAGTGTATATTAGTGTAGTATATAGGGCAGTATATGAAGTAGTGTATAGTGTCGTGTCTAGAGTAGTGTATATCAGTGTAGTGTATATGGCAGTGTTGTAGTGTATAGTATTGCATATAGAGTAGTGTATATCAGTGTAGTGTATAGGGCAGTATATGAAGTAGTGTATAGTGTTGTGTATATCAGTGTAGTGTATGGGGCAGTGTATGGAGGAGTGTGATGTATAGAGTAGTGTATATCAGTGTAGTGTGTAGGGCAGTGTATGGAGGCATGTAGTGTATATTGTAGTGTATGGTAGTGTATAGGGTAATATAGTGGATAGTAGTTTATAGAGTAGTAATAGAGTAATGTGTGGTCTATAGTAGTATGTAGTATATTAGTGTATAGAGTAGTGTATATCAGTATAGTGTATAGGGCGGTGTATGGAGGAGTGTGATGTATAGATTCGTGTTTATCAGTGTAGTGTATAGGGCATTATTATATAGAGTAGTGTATTTGATGTAAAAACGAGAAGAGGTTTTCCCATTTCTGGCAACAATACAAGTGTTTAGATCTTAAAACACCACATAGATACTTCACACATTGTCAAGTTTGCAACAACAAAAACACATTCTTATGAGGATTCAAAACCTGTACCTTTGTAGCAGATATAACAAAGACAAAGGCCCCCCATATAGCCTTAATAGACTGTAGGGCGAAGTGTCGTTTGCGAGCACCCTTGAAGGTCGACACGGCACACAAAGGGGTGGGTGACCAACACCAGCCCGGTCGCCTTTGTCTCTCTATTGACAATATTTTCATATTGCACTTGGTACTCATTTTAGGCTGAGTCGACCTAGGGCAGACCCAGGACCAGTCAAGAACATCGTCACCGATGTTGGCCGTGTGCGGAATTCGAACTCGTCAGCGGAATTCGAACTCGTGTCGCCGCGTTTGTAGCCCAGCGCACTAATGTTGGGCCACTGCTCCCCACATATATATATACACACACACACACTGGATGGACAATCCAACCACCTCCGATATCTGTCCCTGCACTGGATCAATAATCAGAGTAAACAAACAGTGATAATCCCTGTTTGTTTGTTTACTGTGTCTGCCCGCTCACTCACACTCCATCTCTTTGCCTGATCGCTGACACACTCCCTCACGCACCTACTTGCTCAGTCACACACACTCAACACATTCGCCTGCTCACTCACACACCCACTCATTCAAACATTGTCCTGCCTGCTCACCCACTTGCTTACTCGCTCACTCGCTCACTTGCCCACTTGCTCGGTAACACACTCACATATTCGCCTACTCATTCACTAACCCACCAACACACTCACGCACTCACTCGCCTGACTATCGCTCACTCACTCGCCCACCCACTCGTTCACTCACCCGTGTGCTTGCCCAACCGCTCGCCCGCCCATCACTCACTTTCCCATTCGCTCACTCACTCGCCCTTCCAACCATTGCTGACTCACCCATCTACTCATTCACTCACTCACTCACTCACCCACCCACCCACTCACTCGCTCACTTACTCGCCCGCACATCACTCATTCGCCCACCCGCTTGTTCACTCACTTGCCCGCCCGTTTGCTCGCCCGCTTGCTCGTTCACTCACTTTATTATTATTATTTAGCAGACGTCCTTATCCAGGGCAACTTACAGTATCATTCGCTCACTCACCGGCGTGCTCGCACAACCACTCGCTCAACAGCTCGCCTGCTCACTCGCTTGTCCGCTCGCTTACTCGCTCATCCACTCGCTCGCTCGCTCGCTCATCTGCTCGCTCGCCCACCTGCTCGTCGCCTAGGCCTGACCCGCGCCTCCCCGCGCACCGCCTCTGCCCGTCCCAGAAGCTGCTGTTTGACGACACGCTGTGCCAGAGCGAGGCTCTCTACGCCTTCCTCTCCCCATCGCCCTACTACCTCAAGACAACAGCCGGTGGCAAGAAGTCGTCTGGCTTCTCGCTGGCCAACCTCCTAGAGCGCCTGCCAGTCGACCTGCTTACCCACAAGGACGTGAGTCGCCTGCGCTCGCTCGACCCCGCACACTCTGTCCCGCCACACCCGGCTGTCTGTCCGCACACCCGTGTGTTCGTCCTTGTGTCTCTCCATCTCTTTGCTGTGCCGTGTGTCTGCACGTCGCGTCGTGTCTGTGTAAAGCCGTGTCTCGCTGCGTGTGTCTTGTCTGTGTATGTATATATGGCAAAACAACCTTCCTCTTCCTCGTGGTGCCAGTCGGTAACGCTGCAATGGCTGCTCCCACAGCTTTTACAGTGGTCAAGGAGGCTCTGGATGGGTGCGGGGGGCTGGTAACCCCCCACCTTCAATTTAATTACCAAAATAGCACGTGAAATGAAAGGTAAACACAAGATTATGCCGGAGGCCATGGGGGGACAGGCGCTTATGACGTCGGCCGAATCACATTTGGCGGAGCCAGGAGACTGAGTTCCCTTCCCCACGGTTCCTTCAGAAACAACAAGAAGCCACTGCGTGTGGCCACGTGGAATGTTCCAACACTCATTGCGGAGGAGAGGTTGCCACTCTGTCAGAAGCTGGACTGGTACTGCCTGGACCTCTGTGGGATACAGGAGGTCCGGTGGACTGGTTGTGGCTCCAATGAGCAGGAGGGGTGGACGATCCTCCATTCGGGACAAGAAACTGCCAAGCAACAGGGAGTGGCTTTTCTTCTTAATAAACAAATGAAGGGGGGCGTGGGAACGTGGTGGTGAGTTGTGGCAACCTGTGAGTGTGCAGATGCCTTCTGTGACCTCCTGTCCCAAGTGTTGGCTAAAGAGGCCCCTCGGGATAGAGTCATCCTGCCAGGTGACTTTAATGCCCGAGTGGGTCATGATGCAGACACCTGGACTAGAGTGATTGGAAGGCATGGGCCTCATCAGCACAACAACAAAAAGGGTAGGAGGCTGCTAGACTTCTGTTCAGCATATAGACTCCTAATAACCAACACGCTTTCCGTCATCGGAGCATCCACACAACATCTTGGGTGCATGCCGAGTCCAAGCGAGACCATCTGCTGGACAACAGAATGGCAGAGCAGCAGATGCGGGCTAATGTCCTTGATACCAGGACTTGCCAAGGAGCTGATCTGACCTCTGACCATCGGCTTGTCATCTATAATATCCGCCTGCCATTCTTCCACGGCAGTGGTGGGCGTCCACCAAGGACCCCATTCAGACCCACAATGGCCTGGTCTCAGGTAGCTTATGAAAGCTGTAAAAGATAATTTCATCATCATTTGCTGCTGGAGCTGACATAGTCCCACACTCCTCCTGATGCCGAAGGGAAATGGGTGAGGTTTAGGGCTGTGGCTCATGCAACTGAAATGGCTGAACTGAGTACATGGTCTAAACCTCCCCAGAAACCCTGTTTGACAGAGGAGGTGTTCAAGCTAGCTGAGAGAAAACGGCAGGCCCACTCCCACCACCTGCAACATCCTATGCCCGAAAACGAGGATGTTTACCGCAGCCTTTGCTCGGAGGCGCAGAGAGTTGTGCGACGTTGCAAGGATGAGCGGTAGTCATGAGCTGCTGAGGAGATGGAGTCTGCCTCGGCAGACCGTGATAAAAGATCACTCTTCAATTTCATCAAAAAATGTACTTGCAATGCTGCACCAATTACCCTTCTTAAAGCGGAAAATGCTGATCCGATCTCCGACCTCTTGGAACAAGTTTGCAGTTTTGCAGAGCATTTATGTAAGGTCTTGGGGGAGGGGAACCCCCCCAGATCAGATAACACCATATTACAACATGAAGGTAACCCTGCTGGAGCTGTGGAACCTCAGATAATGGAAGAAGTAGCCACACCCTGTGAATGGCTGACAGAGATGCCACCTATAGAGGAAGTACATAAGGCGATCCAGAGGCTAAGACCAGGAACAGCACCTGGCGGAGATGATTTACCAAGCGAAATGCTGAGGGAAGGTGGTGCTTGTCCGCAGACTGCCCTGTATGACATCATTAAAACCGTCTGGAGCACAGGAAGGATCCCGCAAGAATGGAAGGATGTCCTAGTGGTCCCCCTCTTTAAGAAGAGGGCCGCACCGATTGTAATAACTACAGGGGCATCTCACTCCTCAGTGTGCCGGGAAAGGTCCTGGCAAGGAAACCCAATGTGGTGTCAGACCGGGGCGGTCTTGCACAGACGCCATATTCTCCAACAGAATCTGCATCTCTGCTTTATTGACCTGGTCAAGGCTTATGATACCATCCATAGGCCAGGGCTGTAAATTGTTCTTTGTGCTTTCGGGTTCCCTGACACCCTACTCACCATCATTAAGGACCTTCATGAGGGTGGCATGCCCTCTAGCTCCTACATTATTCAACATTTTTTTACCCCGTGGTTTGAGAGGCTTTCCATGGATGTTCCAGTGGAATTTCCATCTCGTACAGGTACAATGGAAGGCTGATCGATGCCCGGGCGCGGTCAAGGGATGGCTTCCTATTG
Organism: Mordacia mordax; assembly: GCA_036362905.1. Taxonomy (NCBI): domain Eukaryota; kingdom Metazoa; phylum Chordata; class Hyperoartia; order Petromyzontiformes; family Petromyzontidae; genus Mordacia; species Mordacia mordax. The sequence goes on along the minus strand of JAZEWT010000017.1, from coordinate 6,004,510 downwards.
GCCAACCATGTTATCGATGCCGATGATTTGGTAATCACTGCTCATTCTGAGGTGTTGAACCTGGAGAATGCCAAAAAGAGGTGGGGTCTTACTATCAGCCTCACCAAAATAAGCACCTCTCTGGGTATTTATTTCCATGGATTACTCCACCTCCTCAGCTCTCCATGAGTGATAGGGCAGTTGTGGAGACAGTGGAGAAGTTTCCATATCTAGGCAGTGTGCTTATGGCCGGTTCCGGTTTGACAGCGGAAGTCTCGCGCGAATCAGTTGGGCAGCATTATCGTTTCATCGGCTACGTAATGCAGTGTGGAAGCTGCCTGGCCTATCCCTTCACACGAAGCTTCAGCTCTTTTCAGCTGCGGTCATGTTCCGCCTGGCCTGGCTACGATCCATCCTGGGTTTAACCAGGTTAGATTGTGTAAGGAGCTCTCAAATTCTCGAAAAATCTGGACAAAGTCCGATTGTTGAGCTTCTCTGGCAGGCGAGGCTGCAGTGGCTGGGTCATGTAGAACGCAGCCCCCCCCCCCACCGCATGCCTGAGCAGTTGCTGTTTATCCAGATAGAGGGGGCTAAACGGGCACTGCACGGTCTCGGGAAGAGATGGATTGATGTGGCACAGGAGGACCTGAAGCTGAGTGATTTGTTGAAGATTGGTACCAGTTGTGTCAAGATCGACCTCTGTGGAGGAGAATTGTGAAGGACACTACAGGGCAGTTGGAGGCAGTCGCCCTCCAACAACAGCAGAGGGTGGAGGAGCGATGCTCACAATAATGAGCGAAGGGCTGGACAGATAAAACACAGCAAGTTGACACAGTAGGGAGCATAGGTGGTGCATCTGCCAGTCATCTCAGTCATGCAACCCATAACACCTGGGTCTGTCCCGTGACCTCCTGTTAGTGAGCCTTCAACACTTCACGTGGCTTCAAGGTGCATATAGCCTGGCACAGGTGCCGTGGTGACTTCACCGCCACTTAGTTGCAAATGGCGGTTGTTGTGTTTGTGTGTGTGTGTATCTATGTGTGTGTGTTAGATATGCGTGTGTGTATGTGTGTATCCGCGTGTGTCTGTGTCCCCGTGTCGTCACGACCACCGCTGCCAGGATGAGGACGACAGTGACAGCGATCTCTCTGACTCGGAGGTGGATGGACTGCTGAGTCGGCGTGACTCCATCGCCGAGCCCTGCTTCCTGCTGCTCGGAGAGATCTTCGAGCTGCGCGGGAGTGAGGGGCACGCGACGACATGCAACGACACGTGACACGCAACGACACGTGACACGCGATGACACGCGACCACATGCGACGACACGTGACACGCGACAACACATGATGATGTGATGACACATGACAACACGTGATGACACGAGACATGCAACGACACGTGACGCGATGACATGCGATGACACCTGATGACATGTGACACGTGGCGACGTGTGATAACGCCACGACGTGCGCGACGATGCGCGACGACGCACGACGACACGTGACACGAGACGACACGTGACGACACGTGACAATATGTGACGACACATGACAATATGTGACGACACATGACACGTGACACGCGATGACATGCAACATGTGACACGCGACGACACGACACGCGACGACAAGTGACATGCAGTACGTTGCACGACACGGACCACGTAACACAAGACATGCAATATGTGACACGGGACACACGGAACATGCGACATGGGATTCAGAACGTGTGACATACAGCACATAACACGCAACACGTGAAGCGCAACACGCAACAAAAAACACGGGACATGGAACACCAACACGCGACACGGAACATGAAACGCACTACACAAAACACGCGACACCAAATAATCCGTCCAATTCAGCGGGATCAAGTTTGAAGGATCCAACATGGTGCTGCAGCAGTAACACTCGCACTTCTCAACAAGGAGTGTTTGAGTTTGATTCCCGGCTCAGACGACTCGTCGCGTGCCGTTTGCGTGTTCTCTTTGTGTTGGTTTCGCCAGGTACTCTAGTTTCCACCCATCACAAAAAAACAAAAACCCGATGCTATTTGGCCAATAACATCTTAATATGCAGAGAATATCACCATTGACGATTTTTTGAACTGGTCTTGGACCTCACCTATGTCGACTGAGCCTTAAATTGTGCAATGTGTAGTAAAAATCGTCACTAGGGAGACAAAGGCGACCGGGCATGGCGCTAGCCACCCACCTCCTCGTGTGCCACGCACCGGCCTTCATAGCTGCTACAGTGTGTTGAGGCTACACATGGCATCTTTGTGTGCAGTGTTCAAGTGGGTGCGGAAGACACTCATGGCTTTCGTGCAGATCACCTTCGGGAGAACCATCAACAGGTAAGGGTTTGCTTATCTAGCAGAGTGCCCGTCCTGCGGGGTAAGCCTGTGATTACCAGCAGAGTGCCCATCCGGCCAGCCCACTTGCTCACGCCCCCACCCGTACGCTCACTCACTTGCCCACCTACCTACTCACTGACTGTCTTGCCTGCCTACTCGCTCACTTATCTACTCGCTCGCTCATCCACTCGCTCGCTCATCCACTCGCTCACTCACTCGCCCGCCCGCCCGCGCACTCTCTTTCGCCTGACCACTCACTTGCTCGTTCACTCGCTCGCTCACTCGCCCACCGGCTCGCTTTCTCTCTTTCTCGCCTGACCAGTCGCTCACTAACTCACCCACTTGCCCACCACTCACTCGCTCATTCGCTCGTCCACTCGCTCACTCACTCACCCGCTCACGCTCTCTCGCCTGAATCATTCACTCACTCGCTTGTCTACTCGCCCGTTCGCCCACTCGCTCGCTCGTCCACTCGCTCGCTCATCCACTCATTCAGTCGCTCGTCCACTTGCTCACTCGCCCACCTTGCTCACTCGCCCGTCCACTCGCTCACTCACTCGCCCGCTCGCGCTCTCTCACCTGAACCATTCACTCATTCGCTTGTCTACTCACTCGCTCGCCCACTTGCTCACTCACCCATTGACTCGCTCACTCGCTCGTCCACTCGCTCACTCACTTGCCCGTCAGCTCGTTTTCACTCTCACTTGACCAAACGCTCACTCACTCGCCCGCTCGTTCTTTCTCACCTGATACATTCGCACACTAACTCGCCCACTTGCCCACCACTCACTCTCTCGCCCACTCACTCACTCATCCACTCATTCACTCACTCGTCCACGCGATCACTTGCCCATCCTATTGCTCACTCAATCGCCTGCTCGCTCTCTCTCGCCTGACCACTCTCTCTCGCCTGACCACTCGCCCACTCACTCGCCCACTCGCTCACTCTCCCACTCACTCGCTCGCTCGCCCATCCACTCGCTCGCTCGTCCACTCGCTCACTCACTCGCCCACCAGCTCGTTTTCTCTCTCACTTGACCAATCGCTCACTCACTTTCCCGCTCGCTCTTTCTCACCTGAACCATTCGCTCACTCGCCCACCTGCCCACCGCTCACTCACTCTCTCGCCCACTCGCTCACTCACATGCCCATCCACTAATTCAGTCGCTCGTCCACTCGCTCACTCACCCACCTTCTTGCTCACTCGCTCCACTCGCTCACTCACTCGCCCGCTCGCGCTCGCTCACCTGAACCATTCACTCACTTGCTTGTCTACTCACTCGCTCGCCCACTCGCTCACTCACCCATTGACTCGCTCACTCGCTCGTCCGCTCGCTCACTCACTCGCCCACCCTTCTCACTCTCTCTTGCCTGACCAATCGCTCACTCACTCGCCCGTCCACTCACTCACTCGCCGTCTACTCACTCGCCCACTCGCTCCCTCACTTTCAGGCCCACTCGGTCACTCCCACCTGCTTCCTCACTCTCTTGTCCACCTTGCTTACTCGGCGAGCAGCCGTACAACCGTAACAATGCGGTCCCTTCCATCAGGACACAGGACCCTCTTTGCCGAGTCGGACTTCGGATCCATGGTGGCGCCGGCACAATCTTTAGGACGGTAACATCACAACGCCTGTGCGACGGCGCGGCGCACGGCGGCAACTTTGGCGGCCGGCTGACCCTCCCCCCCCCTGCCGCCCTCTCCCCGCTGTAGGCAGATCGGCGAGAGCGTGGGGTTCGTGTTCAGCGAGACGATGGTGGCGTCGTACGTAAGCGCCCTGCGCGAGGCCTACTGGCCCAACGGGCACCTGGCTGCACCGGCGCTGGCGCGGGAGGCGACGCAGGCCCGCGAGACGCGTACTCGCGCACGCCAGCGCCTACTCGAGAACATCCCTGGTGCGCCTGGCTGTGGGGGTGGGTGGTGGGGGTGGTGGTGGTTAGGGATGGTGTAGCGGGGGTGGGGTTTATGAGGGGGAGGTAGTGTGGATGATGGCTTCATGGTGGGTGACGGTGGTGGTGGTGGGTGAGTGCGTGGTGGTGGGTAAACGGTGAGTGAAGGTGAGTTATGGTGAGGTGGTGGTGGGTAGTGAGTGGTGAGTGATGAGTGAAGATAAGTGGTGAGTACAGGTTAGTGGTAAGTGAAGGTAAGTGAGTGTCAAAGGCGGCCAAACATGCACCACCAATCACTCACCCCCCCCGACACGCGCCCCGCGCTAACCCTAATAGGCGCTCGCTAGCTTCCCTTGCCCGTCCAGCATGTTGAGGCTACGCGGGCAACCTTTCCCTCTGTGTGCAGATATCCTGCAGGGCCTTGTGGGAGCAGAAAATGCTCGGCACGGAATCCTCAAGGTGTTCTCCGGGGTTCAGGAGATCCGGGCAAACAAGCACCTGATATACGTGAGTGGGCACACCTTGTGAAGAGTGCTAGTGAGCAGCGGTGGGGAGCGGTGAGGAGCGATGATGCATGCTGCATGACAAACCCGGCCGCTCGAGTTTGATTCCCGCTCACGGTCACCAACATTGGTGACGGTTTTCTAAACCAGTCTGGGCTTCCCCTAGATCAACTCAGGCTTTAGTAAGCGCTTAATGCAGGGTGTATTAAACAACGTCACTCGGAAGACAAAGGCGGCTGGGGGTGGTGCTGGTCACCCACCCCCTCTTGTGCCTCGCTGCCTTTATAGGTGCTGCTTGCTAACAGCACTTGACCCTGCAGCCTGTCAAAGCTGTACGGGAATCTTTATCTTTGTTATGGGGAGTGAAGGTATCACCATCATTGTTAACATCATCCAGTTATTCAGTCATCACCATTAAACTGCACCCTCCCACCATTACTGTAATGCACCGTCGTCCTCCACTTCTTCCTCCACTTACCCCTCCACTTCCCCCCTCATTCCCCTGCATCCCTCTCCTCCCCTCCTCCAGCTCTTACTCCCCCCTCCTCCTCCCCCTACATCCCCCTCCTCTCGCTCCTTCCCTTCTTCACCCCTCCTCCCCCTTCCTCCTTCTCCCTCCTCCCTCTCCTACCCCCTCCTTCTCCCCCCTCCTCCCCCCTCCTTCCTCCTCCCCCCTCCTCCTCCCCCCTCACCATCCCTCCTCCTCCGTCGTGATGACGAGTGCCGGTGGGCGCTCCTGCCATTCGCTGTGCCTTGGCGGTGACGTCACACGTGCGGTTAACGCTCCACGTACCCGAGTTTGATTCCCGCTCGTGGTCACCTCCGCCGCCCGTCCCACGCGTACCGGCCTCCGGGCGCTGCTCATTCGCCACTATGACCCTACGCCCTGTTGAGGCCGCACGAGGTAGGGCTGGACCCTCTATCTTTGGTTGGCCATGCGACAGGTGCTGCTGCAGATGTTCCTGCTGGAGCTGCTGCCCGAGCTGAAGGAGCTGGCGGAGCGGTCGCGTGGGTCCTCGACCGTCGCTGCCGCCTCTGCCGATACGGACGACAACCTCGATTGAACTCGTCACTTGCCGACCCTTCACTCGCCGTGCGAGGCCCGGCCGTCTGCTCTGTGTGACCGCATCTCCAGGTGCTGCAATTGAGGAAGCGGTTGAGGAGGCGGTTGAGGTGGTTGAGGAGGTTGAAGAGACGGTGTTGGAGGTTCGGTGCCCCGGCAACGCTGTCACGAACCTCACGACCACGGGTGCCCTCGCCCAGGGCTTGAACTCGGGACACGCTACTTGCTCCAGTGAACAGTGTCGACTGCGTAGCAGGGTAGTGGGAAATTCCGACCCCCTCGTGTGAATACACGGGTTCAATCCCTGGTCCAGGTTCGTTAATCACGAGCGGTTGTTCCCCCCCACCTCCCCCCCGCAAGAGGAATGTGGAATTTTCACCAATAACCCGGGGCCACCGAGTACTTACGGACTTGTTGGGGTGTCTTCACTGCTACTTGAACTCAACCACTCGTACTCGCGCCCTCGTCCGGGCACCCTCGGTCTGGCTCAACCCCGAGTCTGCGATCTGTAGGGCGTGCGTGGCTCCGCCGGTGGGGCAAAGCGTGGGTACACCTATCCAACCGGCTTTAAGGAAGATGCCAGATGCTGTCCACCCGATGAAGAGCGTGCAGGCCTGGCGTGTTTGGCGAACACCATCCGGAGTTTCTCCTGGATG
>JAZEWT010000017.1:5972849-5983683 GCA_036362905.1 Mordacia mordax | reverse complement strand
GGTGTGCAGCTCTCTAATACACCAGCGTGCCACTCTCTAACACACCGGCGTGCGGCTCTCTAACACACCAGCGTGTCGCTCTCAAGCACACCACGTGTCGCTCCATAACACACCGGTGTACTGCTGTCTAACACACCAGCATGCCACTCTCTAACACACCCGCGTGTCGCTGTCTATCACACCGGCGTGCCGCTCTCTAAAACACAAGCAAACCGCTCTCTAACAACCCGCCGTGACACTAACTTACACACTGGCGTGCGGCTCTCTAACACACTGGCGTGCCACTGTCTAACACACCAGCGTGTCGCTCTCTCACACACCGGCGTGCAGCTCTCTAATATACAAGCAAACCGCTCTCTAATACACCGGCGTGCCGCTCTCTAACACAATGGTATTCCGCTCTCTATCACACCGACGTGCCGCTCTCTAAGACAATGGCGTGCCACTAACACAACGGCGTGCTGTTCTCCAAAACACGGTCGTGTTGCTCGTAAACACACCGGCGTGTTGCTCTATAACACACCGGCGTGTTGCTCTATAAAACACCGGCATGCTGATCTCTAACACACCAGCGTGCCGCTCTCTAACAATCCGCCGTTAAGCTCTCTATAACACTGGTGTGCAGCTCTCTAATGCACTGGCGTGCCGCTCCCTAACACACTGGTGTGTAGCTCTCTAACACACCAGCGTGCCCCTCTGTAACACACCGGCGTGTCGCTCTCTCACACACCAGCGTATCACTCTCTCACACCGGCGTGCCGTTCTGTAACACACCAGCGTGTAGCTCTCAAGCACACCACGTGTCGTTCCCTAACACACCGGTGTTCTGCTGTCTAACACACCGGTGTTCTGCTGTCTAACACACCGACGTGCTGCTCTCTAACATACGGTCGTGCCACTCTCTAAAACACCGGCATGCCCCTGACTAACAAACCGGCGTGCCGCTTTCTAATACACCAGAGTAACACCCTCTAATACAGCGGCGAGCCGCTTTCTAACATACCGGCGAGCCGCTCTCTAACATACTGGCGTGACGCTAACTAACACACTGCCGTCCCGCTTTGAAACACCCCGACGTGCAGTTCTCTAATACACCGGCGTGTTGCTCTATAACACACCGGCGTGTTGCTCTCTAACACACCGGCATGCTGATCTCTAACAGACCAACGTGCCGCTCTCTAACAATCCGCTCTGAAGCTCTCTAACAATCCGCCCTGAAGATCTCTAACAATCCGCCGTGAAGCTCTCTAACACACTGGTGTGCAGCTCTCTAATACACCAGCGTGCCACTCTCTAACACACCGGCGTGTGGCTCTCTAACACACCGGCGTGTCGCTCTCTCACACACCGGCGTGCCGTTCTGTAACACACCAGCATGTCGCTCTCAAGCACACCACGTGTCGCTCCCTAACACACCGGTGTACTGCTGTCTAACACACCAGCGTGCCACTCTCTAACACACCGGCGTGTCGCTGTCTATCACACCGGCGTGTCGCTCTCTAAAACACAAGCAAACCGCTCTCTAACAAACCGCCGTGACGCTAACTAACACACTGGCGTGCAGCTCTCTAACACACTGGCGTGCCACTCTCTAACACACCGGCGTGCAGCTCTCTAACACACCGGCGTGCCACTCTCTAACACACCGGCGTGCCACTCTCTAACACACCGGCGTGCCGCTCTCTAAAACACAAGCAAATTGCTCTCTAATACACTGGCGTGCCGCTCTCTAACACAATGGCGTTCCGCTCTCTATCACACCGGTGTGTCGCTCTCAAACACAGGCACGCCACTCTATAATACACCGGCGTACCGCTCACAAACAAAAAGGCAAACCGCACTTTAACACACCGGCGTGCCGCTCTGTAACACACCCTGCGTGCCGTTATCTAACACACCAGCGTGTCGCTCTCTAACACACCAGCGTGTTGCTCTCTAACACACCAGCGTATCACTCTCTAACACCAGCGTACCGCTCTCTAACACAACGTCGTGTCGCTCTCTCACCCACCGGCACATCGCTCTCTAACACACGGGCGTGCCACACTCTAACACACCGGCGTTCTACTCTCTAATACACCGGCGGGCCAGTCACTAACACACCGGCATACCGCTCTTTAACACACCGGTGTACCGCTCTCTAACATACCAGCGTGTTGCTATCTAATACACCAGCGTGCCGCTCTGTAACACACCCGGCATGCCATTCTCTATCACACCAGCATGCCCCTCTCTAACATTGTCATGTTCTTTTTATTTGACAAACTCAACTTTTACATGATCTAACCCAAAAGTGCTTCATTATGGATATTGCTTAGCTTTCATATTAATAATTATTACCACGTGAGCATCACATTCATTCCTTACTTGCCGATCACACACACTAGAGGGAGAAAGAGTGGTCAGTTTGAGTGGTGTCAGAGGAATCCTGTATCCAGAGATTTCAAGTGTTAGAGACAGGAGCCAATGTTATAGATATGAGCCAGTGTTAGAAATAGGAGCCAGTGTTGGAGATAGGAGCCAGTTTTAGAGACAGGAGCCAGTGTTAGAGACAGGAGCCAGTGTTAGAGACACAAGCCAGTATTAGAGATAGGACCCAGTGATAGAGACAATAGCCAGTGTTAGAGACAGTCACTTGTGTTCGAGACAGGAGCCAGTGTAAGAAATAGGAGTCAGTATTAAAGATAGGAGACAGTGTTAGCGATAGGAGCCAGTATTATAGATAGGAGCAAATGTTAGAAATAGGAGCCAGTGTTAGAGATAGGAGCCAGTGTTAGAGATAGGAGCCAGTGTTAGAGACAGGAGCCAATGTTCGAGACAGGTGCCAATGTTAGAGGCAGAAGCCAGTGTCAGAGATAGGAACCATGTGAAAGAGAGGAGCCAGTGTTAGAGATAGGAGCCAGTGTTAAAGATAGGAACCAGTGTTAAAGATAGGCACCATTGTTAGAGATAGGCACTAGTGTTAGAGATAGGAGCCAGTGTTAGAAATAGGAGCCAGTGTTAGAGATAGGAGCAAGCTCACTGGATACGCTCTGAGGGCCCGTTCTGCAGCAGCAACACCAGCGAATTGCTGCAAGGCTGTACCATTGTCTCCTGCTGCTGGGCCCCCCAACTCACCGGGCCCGCCGGAGCGGCTCACAAAATCCGTGGTGTGAAGCAGCCGGTCCTCGGGGAACTGCTCTGCGATGGAGGACACCCAGGCTGGCACCATGGCCATGGTGGCGCGCGTTGGCCCGGCAGCCAGCACCACGTGGCGCGCCCGCACCGTCAAGCCGCCCTTGAGCGTCACGCGGAAGTGATCCATGACGGGGCCGTCGCCGCCGCCATTACCGCCGGCGGCCAGAACGGGGAGGATGGCGTCCACCGTGTCGGCCGTGACGGCGCCCTCTAGAGAGTAGCGCACGATCTGCAACGGCGACATCGGAGACCACCACGATGGGTAAGGTGCCGCCACGTGTACGCCGTCAACGTCGAAGGTATTCTCCATGAAAATGACGTGCGGGGAAAGGGAGGGAAGGGAATGTGCACGATCAGTCGGCGCCAATATTTACTGCACACTGAGCAATATACTTATTGGCCAATTATATAATGAGCGATTTGGTGTTTGTTTTTTCTCGTGGGGGGAAACCGGAGAACCTGGAGGAAACCCACGCAGGACACAGGGAGAGAGAGAGAGAACACACAAACTCCACACTAGTTGTGGGAAGAAACCAGAGAACCCAGAAGAAACCCACACAGAACACAGGGAAAAAGAACGCACAAACGCCACACTGTTGTGGGAGGAAACCGGAGAACCCAGAGGAAACCCACGCAGAACACGGGGAGAGAACACACAGAAAGCCATCTGACCCGGGAATCAAACCCTGCCCTGGGCAGTACTTTCTTTCTGTGAGGAGGCGCGGATGTTACCGCAGCACAGCGTGCCAATGCACTGAAATGCATTTTCATTACGCAACGGCTGAGCCCAACGATTTTGCCGAAGAGCGCCCTCCGTATCGAATGAGCCAGAGATCGTGCTGGGGTTTTGGCCGCGCGCCCCGGCACGCTCCCGCGCCGCACTCTCTCGCCGGAGGACCTGGTGCGAGAAGAAGTCACGCATAAGCCGCGTGCTGGGCAGCATGAAGTAGAGCTCGTTCTGCCGGGCACAGCCGCCCGCCGACAGCAGCCGGCGCTCACGCTTGCCCACACGCCCGTCGTTGAAGAAGGCGACCTCGTCCAGGATGTGGAGCTGCCGCGGCAGTGCCAGCAGCTCGCCTTCCCTGCACTGTTGCGTTGCAAACGCCTGCAGCGCTCGCTGGAGGCGAGATGGAGAGATGTTTATTAATAAAGCAGAAAGTACCGAGTGAGCTTGCACGCTCTGGATGCGGGATTTCTGCGATACAACACTGGTTCCTGTCTCTAACACTGGCTCCTGGCTCTAACACCGGCTTCTATCTCCAACACTACTTCTTGTCTCTAACACTGACTCTTATTTCTAATACTAGGTCAATATATGTTCATAATTACAGCAAAAGTACCCAGTCAGCTTGCATGCTCTGGATGCAGGATTCCTGCAATAGAACACTGGCTCCTTTCTCTAACACTGGCTCCTGTTTCGAACACTGGCTCCTGTCTCTAATACTGGCTCCTGTCTCTAAAACAGGCTCCTATCTCTAGCAATGGTTTCTATCTCTAACACTGGCTCCTGTTGATTAGAGATAGGAGTCAGAAAGTTTTGCCCGAGGAGGTTCGACTCCCACTTCGGGCACCTTTCTATGTGGAGTTTGCTTTTTTCTTTCACCCTTATTTGTGCTGTTATTCTCCAGGGTCTCCTTTTTCCTCCCACAGCTAAAAAAAAAACTCATTAATTGCACAACAACATTGTGATAATTCCGAAGTGGTGTCTGGCAAATGTTGGTTCCGGCTAACTGTGTGGCTGTCTTTCCCCTACCTACCCCTCTGTTGTTGCCTCTCGCCTCTAAATTAGTCTGGTCGCAGCACGTTATAGACTGTGTTAAAAAAAAATCGTGGATGACATGGTATGGGTGTAGCTTCACCACCTGTGGGCCTCGTCGTCACGAACCTGACCTTGTCGAAGGGGTCGGTGTGGACGAGCGCATGCGAGCGTAGGTGTGGGATGCTGAGGGCCGCGAACTGCTTGTCCCACTGCACCAACCACTGGCCGTACGTGTCCACGACCATGACCTCCAGTGGCTGTGGACACCGCGGGCTTCCTACTCTCTTGGCTAAGGAGCACCGGGCCATACACACACCGAGCACACGGTTCTCAACACCAGGTCCAGAGCCTCACAGAAAGGAGAACCTGGGTTCGATTCCAGGCTGGGAACTTTCGTGATCTCTCACCGTGTGTGAATTATCTCCGGATACTCTGGTTGCCTCCCGCAATACAAAGCGACATGCTACGTTGGTTGATTGTCCTGCTGACTAAATTGCCCCCAATGACCTGAAATATTGTAATTTGGTTACCTCTCACCGCTGGACAACTTTTAAAGAGCAAAAAAGCTCACCGGTTCCTTCCAGTTTACACAAACTGACGGAACTGAATATTGAGTTTAATAAACATGGCCTATAACACGTGGAATGCATTCTTTAAATGACAGAAGGCATTTGTTCGATTGATGCAACGACTCAAGAAGCCTGAGGAAACCTGTAGAGTGGGGGGTGGGGGGAGGGAGTCAATCTACACGGTAAGCCGGCGCCAACCCACCAGACACTGCGTCCTGTACATTGTGATGTTATTGGTCAAGTAGTTAATGTTTTTTTTAGTTGTGGGAGGAAAACGGAGAAGCCGGAGCAAATCCACGCAAAACATGGGAAAAAAACACACAAGCTCCACACAGAAAAGTGCCCGAGGCAGGAATCGAACCGCCTCAGGCAGGATTTTCATTCTCAATATCTCATCGCAAATTTAAAACTCCTTTGCGTGTGCATCCGCATGTCATACCCTGGCTGGCCAGGAGATTGTGGTACTGTGGTACTCTATAGTGAAAGGAAATTGTGGTACTGTATAGGGAAAGGTGCTGTCTGGGACAGTGTCCTCCAAGTTTCCTTTGACGCTCATTAATTTGCCTACAATTGTTGGCGCTGGATTATCCCGTAGCTGCCTTCCTGCGTCTCATTTGGAATCCAAACATCGCACATCCTGGCTTTGACATTCCTTGAAGACACTCGAGAAGGCTCAACCGCACCAGATTATCAACAGGCTCCACGTCGCATCCACACATGAAACAACTAATGCGCAGTTCCGCGGACACTCGCTCGTGGTGAAACTAAAGAAGTTCAACTCCACACAACCCCTTAACAAAAACACATCCAAATCTGGCCTTTCTCGCCAAAAAACACACAATGGTCATTTTAAATTCCCCAATTGTGACCATACATTTGTAGGCGTCACACGCACTTTCTGAGGTCTCTCGTCATGACCGGCAGCAGACATTCTGCCCCCCTAGCATTAAGCGCACCTCGGTTCGACTGCGACGCCGGCCCGTCTCGAGACGACGCTTCCTGGTCTCCCGCGCGCCTCTCCTCGCCATCCCCGCCGCGTGTGTTCGCCTCCTCGTCAGTCGCCTTCCCGCGCGCCCTGTGCCCCGTCGTCGTCCTCCTCCTCCCGCCGCCACCGCCACTACCTCCTCGGCCCTTGGCGACGCTCAGCTTGAAGCCCCCGAAGAGACTGCTGAGGGAGTCCCAGGGCCGGGCGGCCGGGTTGCGCAGCAGGGTGAGCAGCGTGAGAGCGTGTGGCCCGCTGCCCACGATCAGCACGTCCACGTCCCGCTCGCGAGCCCCCATGGCCCTGGTGTGGTCCCCGCGTGTGGTCCCCGCGTGTGGGCCCCGCGTGTGGTCCCCGCGTGTGGTTCCCGCGTGTGGTTCCCGCGTGTGGGCCCCGCGTGTGGTTCCCGCGTGTGGGCCCCGCGTGTGGTTCCCGCGTGTGGGCCCCGCGTGTGGTTCCCGCGTGTGGGCCCCGCGTGTATCCTCGTATCCTGTGGAGGGAAGCCGCTGTAACGCTGTACGACCCTTGAACGCCACACAGCGGGGCCCCCGACTTCCCTGACTTGAGGCGGACGCCGCACGCCATCTTGGTAAGGGAGAGGCTGCTCCCGCATTTATTATATATTTTTAAAAACCTTTTAAACAACGATGATTATTACATAACGCGGTAAGCCGGCGACAACCCGCCAGACAGCGCGTTCTGAATATTGCGATCGGCCAGTTAGCGAGTGTGTTTTAGTTGTAGGACTGCGTTTCCAAATCGATTACCTTCAACAACAGTACAGTGCAATACTGTAGACATGCACGGTATATACGTACTGTGCACGTCTACAGTGTGGTCCAGGTTTCTTCTTACCTCTATCTCTGAAACGTGTTTGTATACTGATGGGACTGATGGGGTGGGGTCACAAGACATACGGACCGCCCTGTCGCTGTATGGATGAATGCGCACTGACGGAAGTGTGGCGCCGAGCCTCGTCCGTGCCAGGCCACGTGCAGGTGGGGGGAGTGCGTTAGGCTTCCCCCCCTCCCCCGTGTCCATGCAAGTTGCCAGTGAGTCAGAGGGTTCGGTTCGGGCCGATGAGGTAATATGTTGCCACCCACGCTGGGTGGTTTATGAGTAACCAGGGGTGGCAGTAAAGGCAGTGCGTAAGTGGATATAAGCCGGTGTGAGGAGGGCTAGAGAGATACCTGACCTGGGAACTGCTGGAGGAGGCTGCGGTGAAGATGTAAGGTATGGCTGATGTGTGGGGGAGCGTAGTAGACTGTTGTAGGCTGCTACCCAACCGTGTGCTGCTGTGGAGCATTAAAGCATTGAAAACGTCCAGAAGGCTTCTGCATCATCTATCGTCGCTGGTCTCTTGTAGCTGACTGGGTGAGTGCATCGCTGCGTGACGGTGAACCGCTATGCCGCGCTGAGGAACCCCTGGCAGCCTGTGCCACATGGCCGCACGAGCAAGTCGGACCAACGGGTGTCTGGCGGGGATTTCGACCGAGGTCGACTCCCTTGGAGGGTTCCGCGCTGAAACAGCACAGAAGAAAGGCCTCCGTTTAAGCGGTGCATTTCAAACGGTTTTCTTGCAATCCAGGTAAAAATAAATGTTCGTACCAAATAAGTCGTTGACCAGAGCTTTAGAGTAAATGTGTCGCTAAACTCCCGCATCCAGAACTTACAAGTTCACTGGGTACTTTTGTGGTGCAAAACCTCGTGCCGTGCCAGGACAGGTGCACCGGGGCACCCGTGTCGGGGCGACTAGGTGGGGTTAAGGGTCACGGAAATGTAAGTGGTTGGTGTCACCTGGGGCGACCCGGGGTCAGGCAAAGTGGAGTGGGCCCTTCAGCCCTTCCCTGACTACCTCCCAGTGGGGGCCCCTTTTCCCCTCCCCCACTTCTCAATAATTAGCAAGGCTATGTGGTCAGGTAGCGAGAAACGTGACATTAATGGGGAATTTGGCACCGGTTCTTGTGATGATTGGCTGGTGTATGGCGTGAGGGGAAGAGTAGGGTGATGTCCAGGGGGGGGATAAGTGCGGGGGGGGGCAGTGAGGGGCGGTCAGTTGCGTTGGGGGACTTGGGTCCGAGTCCGTGCCCGTGAGTGACGCCACGGGTGTTGACCACGTGTTCGCGTTTCGGGTTTGACGCCGCTGAATAAAGATACCTCGTTTGTTAGATGGAGAGTCTTCGGAGTTCCAGTATGCTCGCCAAAGCAAGCGCGATCGTCGCCGGAGCGTGATGGTCGGAAAGGGCCCATACCAGGGGCTTTCACGCATCGCAACACTTATGTGATAATAATTCACTGCTCCCTGGCACCCCTGCCTACCTGATCAATCATCTCGAACATGTGCAGAATGCGGCTGCTAGAGTCCTCACTTGCACACCCTTCCACGATCACATCCCCAGTACTGATGTCTATCCACTGGTCACGTGTCAAATACAGGATTGAATTCAAGATGTTCTTTCTCACCTACAAGGCTCTCACCGGTGCTGCTCTGACATACATCCATGACCTACTTGAGGCACCCTCCTCAACACAACTTCGATCCTCCAATAGAGACTTGCTGCATGTGCCCAGGTCGCACCTCCATTGGATGTGTGATAGCCTTCTCGCGCGCTGCTCCAAGACTGGAATGCCCTTGCACTGGAGATTCGTTCAGCTGAGTCCTTGGGCATCTTCAGATCTCATCTCACTTGTTCCGTAAAGCTTTTAAGTCCTCCGGCTAGGACTATTGATGCAGCTCAGTGTTGTTGTGCTGGCATGATGGCTGTCTTCTGACCTGCGCCTGCTTGGGAACATTTATTCCTTCCTCTGGCTAAGACTGTTGATGCGGCTCAGTGGTGCTGTGATGGCTGATGGAGAACCCTCTCTCGTAGAGTCGAACTCGTCGCATCTCTGCCAGGTACTCGGGTTCCGACGTGCGCGTGGCCACGTGGTGCGGGCTTCTTATGGTCCCCAGCAGTGACAGCCTACAGCATGCACCCAACAGTTACTCAGCTAGTAGACCAGCAGAGGCTTCTGAGGTTTTCCGATGCTTTATTAACTCAACTCGTACTCTCACGCTTCATGCTCCCACACTCTAAGTGGCTCGTTACATTCTGGGCGCGGATCCCTCAACCTTCCCCATAGGAACTGTCTTGTGCTTGCGTGCTTCTTATATCTCTACAGCGTCCGCGAGGTTCACCGTTCCAGGTGATCTGAGTCACGACTCGATGGTCAATTATTAACCCGAGTTACGCAATCGTGGCACCGGACACAGTTTTCAAAAAACATCACATGACTGAGCGGAGGGGTCACTGGGCGATGCCCCCCCCCACCCCTCGGCCCACTCATGCTACGAGGCTTGGAATTACAACAACCCCCTCCCCTTTCCCCGGCAGGAAAGTTACCCCTCCCCGGACCTTTCGTCGCCGCCACGTCAAGACTCACGCCACACCACCGACTCGTCGCAACACCGACTCGCAGCCGTCCACACAGCACGCCAACCACTACACCACCGCTCCCAACTCACAGCAAGTTAACCGCTACACCACCTCTGATGGTCACTCCCACACTTGCCACCACCTCTGACGGCTCTCCGCCGCTCGCCTCGCAGCCGCTCTCGTACAGCGCTGCTCGCCGCCATCTCCCGCCACCTCACGGCACGCCATGCTGCACTCCGCATCGCCTCCGCTGCGACGCTCTTCACGCCGTATCTCGCCGTTGGACCCACTCACTCTCTCCAGCCGCCGTGCCGCCGCTGGACTCGATCGCTGTCGCATTCTGCGGCTCCCCGTAGCTCGCCCCGCCACCGTCGCGCTCCGCGGGTCCCTGCAGCTCTCCACGGCTATGTCTCGCCGCCGCCACACCCCGCAGCCCTCTCCACACCACACTGCTCGCTCCACTGCTGGCTTAAGCCACGCCGTTGCTCTCCGCGATTCTCCGCAGCTCTGTCTCGCCACCGCCGCACCCCGCAGCTCTCTCCACACCGCGCTGCTCGCTCCACTGCCGGCTCGAGCTGCGCTGCTGCTCAGTGGCCCCCCACGGCTTCGTCTCGCCACCGCCACACCCTGCAGCTCTCTCCACACCGCGCTGCTCAATCCACTACTGGCTGGAGCTGTGCCGCTGCTCCCCACGGCCCACCGCAGCCTCACCCCGCCGCCGCGGCACCCCACAACTCTCGCCACATCGCGCCGCTCCGCCAGCAGTGTATTGGCGGAGCGGCGCGGTGTGGAGAGGTGACTGTGGGGAGAGTGTGTGTGCGTAGGTGTGTGTGTTGAGTGCCACTCACGGCCAACATCAGTGACGATAGGCCTCCTTTAGCTCCCCTACGGCTATAACGTGCACTACCACTGTTGGGTTTTTCTCTCGACG
>JAZEWT010000017.1:5953955-5972697 GCA_036362905.1 Mordacia mordax | reverse complement strand
TTTAAAACCCCACAAATAACCCCACACCACCATGGATACAAAGGCGGCTGGGCACGCCGCTAGCCACCCACCCTCTTGTGCCCCGTGTCGACCGTCATAAGGGTCTCGCTAGGGGGGGTGGCAAGCACTTCTCAATAACGCGTCACGCTAAACGTTCCAGATCATGTGACCTCAGATCTCTCCCCTGAACACAGACAGCCTGGGTTATGGCTGCCTGTGATAATAGGTGCTCGTTAACTGCATTGTTATTGCGGTGCCCCAACAGCCGCTGGAGAAGGGGCGTTTATGCCCACGTGTTTGCACAGGTATGTGATGGGGCCAGCGGCTTCGTTGTGTTTAAACGCACACGGCAGAGATGTCCACCCCTGTTGACGTTGGGGCCTGGGCCGTGTCGGATTTTTGACACGAGTGGTGAAGTATATCCCAGGGGGTGAGGGTCGAGTCCAGAGTCAGCGTATGTGTCGGCAATATCTTTGGCATAAGGTCTCCCTCCCAACAATGGGAGGCGTATCCAGCCGATCCACCCCAAGTGAAAAGTAAGTCAAGTCGAGCTGTAATTTTAAGTTGGCTAAAAATAACGAAAATTAAATTTAAAAATACATATGAAACATGGCTTTTCACATTTTTATTGACGTATTTATTGACTCGTTTATGCAATCATCACGATCGCTATCAGGTACGATTGATCTACTGTTGAATAAACACCTTCCTAATACATTGGCATCTCTCCACATACTTTATGATTTTCTTACCATATATGTGAAAGGTCACTGTCTCCCCATTTAAACAATATCAGCTGCAGAGCTAATCTCCCCACAGAATGACCACTTGATTTCCTACAAAGTAGATTAGCATTTAGCTCTTTCTGACCGCAAGTTGAGCTCTCGAAAGCTCCGCACTAGCGATGACAGAGGGCCTCATCAAGGCGCGTCCCCACTTTCCTGAAGGGCTGCGGCAGCGCTGTGCATGGATACTCACGAGACTCTTCCAGTGCACGTTTTTATTTGCACTCATTTCTGAGGGTCTTACGGTCTCTTTCTCAGACCCTAGCATTCTCTCACGCTGTCTCTAAAGAGTTGGATATATTGTATACTGTCTTGTATCGTGTTTTAAACACTGTCTTGATCATTTACATTGTGGCGTACCAATGCTGCTAATAATTTGCTGTCATTCTGAGTAAGGGCATACACATATATATACACTCGACTCGAATTGAATGTGTGCACGTTATAAATTATAATATGTATTGAAGGGGATGTGTCATGGGTTGTGTAAATGGTTGTACATATTGTAGATTAAATTCGAAGGCTTTCGTGACCAATGTTATCAATAAAATCAAATTATTAGGTTAGGTCACGCAAAAAAATGTTGTTGTAAACCCTCCACTACCCGACATGGCCAATTAGTAAGGTTTATTACGTGAACAGACCATGCCAATTCTTCACTATCTCAACACACTGGAATGTTGGAGAACAAACTCACAGCATTTACAATGAAATACGACATTTCGCTGATAATTACAATCAGCATCACCAGGAACCCACACCAACCTGGGACGAGCAGCTTCTGCTGAAACTGGGACGAGCATCTATAAACGCATACTTGACGCGAATATGCACTAACATTCCGATGGCAGGAAAATAGAATTAATGAACTTTATAACGTGGTGTCGTGCCAAGTCTACGCCTGGTCTCGGGCAAGACAATGATACCGAGGCGTAGCGAGGAAACCGTAGAGAGGCAGGAGGAGGGAGATCACATGAACTCTATACAATCTTAGCCAGAAGCATTTTTTTTCATGACGTAATAAGCTGACTGTTTTAAACAAAACGTGAAAATAGTAACAATACAGGATGACCACATCAATAACGGGGACTGTGTTCCTGGAAAATGCCAAACAGTATATTTCAGATCTGCGATCTAGAAAAAAACGCATTTTTCTAAAATGCCCTTCAGGAATATTTTTTTCAGGAGGGTTCTCCTCATCTCATCTCATTGTCTGAAACCGCTTATTCCTATACAGGGTCACGGTGAGCCGGAGCCTATCCCGGCAGACACAGGGCGCAAGGCAGGGATACACCCACGATGGGACGCCAGTCCATCGCCGGGCACTGCGGGGCAATTTAGCCTGCGAGCCAATTAACCTATGCAGCAGCATGCTTTTGGACTGTGGGAGGAAACCGGAGTGCCCGGCGAAAACCCACGCGGACACGGGGAGAGCATGCAAACTCCACACAGAAAGGCACCCGAGCCGAGAGATTCGAACCCGGGACCTTCTTGCTGTGAGGCGACAGCGCTGTACTGGGATATTTGTCCTCTTCCATTTCATAATATTTGGCCTAATATTCTTATAATTCTGAGTTCATAAGCAATTTGCGGCATTCTAATAACAAGGCTGTCAGCAAGCAAAACCTCTAATGACATCACTCGCAATTTGCAGAGATGGCCACCGGCGGACGCAAACACAGGTTACGGTGGGCGGTGTGGACTACGGATTTGGGAAACCCTGGCTTTGCCAAATTGGCTAAACAGAACTGTTTTAGTTTCATGTGCTTAATAAGAGCAAGCACCTTACTCCAGAGGTTATGCAACAGTAAACCTAACATCGCCTGCTTAGCGATCATTCACTTGCAGCTGTCGCGTCCACTTCTCTACCGCTGCCGTCGTTCATTCAGCCGTCCCCTTCGTTCCTCCTCCGCACGCGCTATCGCCATTGGTCACAGCGAGGGAGACAGGCCCAGCGGCAACAGCGGCTAGGGGCTGCATCAGCACAGACAGTTGCACAAAAGTCACCGTCAGCACCGTCCGCCGCTATCGAATAGCCAGAGCTGAGTGCCGGTCAAAAGTTCGTTTCTGTTTCCACAGCGATCGAGTTTGATTTCCGCGCGTTCCAGCTATTTCGTGAAATACAAGGCTCATGTTAAAATTTGGCTACGACATACTGGGATGCAGTTACTTTTGAATGCTGTATAATTCAAAACTCATCTCATCTCATTATCTGAAACCGCTTAATCCTATATAGGGTCACGGTGAAGCCGGAGCCTATCCCGGAAACATAGGGCGTAAGGCAGGAATACACCCGACGACGGGACGCCGGTCCATCGCCGGGCATTGCGGGACAATTTTAGTCTGCGAGCCAATCAACCTATCCAGGAGCATGCTTTTGGACTGTGGGAGGAAACCGGAGTACCCGGCGAAAACCCACGCGGACACGGGGAGAGCATGCAAACTCCACACAGGAAGGCACCGGAGCCGAGAGACTCGAACCCGGGACCTTCTTGCTGTGAGGCGTCAGCGCTAACCACTGCGCCACCGCGCCGCCCTAATTCAAAACTGTGGTGTGTAATATATATGGGTACATGTTTACTAGTCCACAAATATTGTAGTAAGAAAAATGTTTTGCCATTTTTGAAAATGACACGAGTGATAAGAGCTTAAAAGACCAAATAGACTGAAACTGATTGGCCCACACCAGAGACGGCTTTCTTTTGAACCTAGTATCACCAGTGTTAGCCAAGTGTTAGCAGAAGGCAAGCATTCAATAAATGAAATCGCCAATCCTTCAGGGGCGGCGCGGTGGCCCAGTGGTTAGCGCTGACGCCTCACAGCAAAAAGGTCCCGGGTTCGAATCCCTCGGCTCGGGTGCCTTTCTGTGTGGAGTTTGCATGCTCTCCCCGTGTCCGCGTGGGTTTTCGCCGGGTACTCCGGTTTCCTCTCACAGTCCAAAAGCATGCTCCTGGATAGGTTGATTGGCTCGCAGACTAAAATTGTCCCGCAATGCCCGGGGATGGACTGGCGTCCCGTCGTCGGGTGTATTCCTGCCTTACGCCCTGTGTTTCCGGGATAGGCTCCGGCTCACCGTGACCCTATATAGGATTAAGCGGTTTCAGATAATGATGAGGCCAATCCTTCATCAGTGCACTGCTACCAGAGGAAGGCCAGTCGGTCATGAGAATTAACCATACCTCACCACGCTGGTCAGTGCGGGTTGTTGAAAAGCAAAGCCAGGTTCAGTTCAAACTCGTGCATGCCAAGTTAATGTTATAATCCCATCGCAAGCTTTGTTAATGATTACAAGGTCCAGGGCGGACCGTTCAGCCCGAACGGGACGTTGCTCAGACGTGCTCCGCGTACTTTTCAACTTAATTTGCCTTAATGCCATCTCAAAGAATTAAGAATATAACGTCGACAGCACACGCACCAACAACACATTCAGCAGTATCAAGGCGTATGTCAAACTCCTGCCGATATTACCGCGTATGAATTAAGGTAACATAAAGGGGTAATTGAAGGTAGCTCTGTGGCAATTCCAGTTCAAGGCAGCCCAGTATATATCAGCATCATGTTGACTCCACCTCAATAGGACTGAATCCTGCACTCCACACTGCTTGGTGAAAGGTTTTTTGCGGATTTTATAGATTTTGTCGGTTTTCATAGCTCGATCTGGTGCAGCGGTAACACCTGCGCCTAACAGGAAAAAAGTCTGCCCCTTGGCCGTTCGATTTCCACATAGGGCACCTTTCTGTATGGAGTTTGTGTGTTTTCTCCCACCCCTGTTCTTTGTGTGTTTCCTCCAGGTTCTCCGGTTTCCTTCCACAAGCCAGTTGGCACTGGCTGCCCACCTGGCTGTCTTTCCCCTCGCATAACTCGGGTTTCCTCGCTACGCCTCTGTAATTACGTAAGTCTCCCTGGATTAGGGCGTCTGATAAATAATCATTAATAATGTTAATAATAATATCCTGGCTCCACGGTGGAATGACATCCCAATAGAAACCAGGACAGGTCTGACAACAACTTGACACTAAAGTTGGGAAACCGGTAGAGTTTATTTGGTATTTATTACAAATGCATATGTGCACGATGAAGTGGCCTTGGATGAGGACTGCTGCTGAATGATAATGAATTTCTCTCCGCAGCCATTGTTACGGGAACGCCGTGCCGCGCAGCTCCTCCTCTCTCCTTCCCGAGTCTTCGCCTCCCATGCTGGGGGGGCCTCGTCAGGCTGCCAAAGTGCGAGGCGAAACACCGCGCGGCAGACTGTAGGAACGCTCCTAACTCGCTCGTTTCATAAGGCCGTCAAGTTCCCTTGCGGGGACTGCTGTTGTTGCGCTTGGATGATGGCGAGCGCTGTTGACCTGCGCCTACTGAGGAACACTTCTTCTTTCCTTAATTTGTTTAACAATCACTTAATGTGTTATTATACATCCTTCATTGATTTATAGTCATTGCGTCACTTTAATTGATCTACTTTGACGGTGTTGTTGTTGTTGATACGCTGTTCTCTCCTCGGCTCTGTGCACAGCTTTGTGACGCTCAGGTGAAATGCGCTCTAGAAGTTCAATTATTATTATGCCAAAAGCACAGCCACGGAAGATCAGTTTTCTGATTCCTTGCAGGTTTGTATTTGTAGGTGGGGCCACTGTGTGTTGCTTACTGTGGCAACTTCTGTGTTGTACCGCTCTCCGAGCTTGCGGAAGATGTGGTGGAGGGGCAACCCCACCACATTCAGGAAGTCTCCGTAGATAGACTCGACGAACATCCCACCCAGCGCCTGGATACCATATCCGCCCGCCTTGTCCCTGGAAAACAAGAACAACCATCAATGCGCAGCATACTGCAAAACCTCGATGTAACGACGTGCATCTATTCAATGCACTTTGGAAGCTGTGAAATCCATCTTTCTGGGACAGGTCACGCAAAAAATCGTGTCGTTTAACTCTTCACCACCCAACACGGCCAATTAGTAGGGCTTGTCACATGAACAAAACGTGCCAATTCTTCACTATCTTAGCACACCAGTTTGGGTTTGCTCTCCCACACACCGGTGTGCTGAGATAGAAAGATGGATTTCATCAATAACATTGGTCACGAAAGCCTTCGAATTAAAGTTTGGAAGCTGTCTAACGTTGGCTCCTATGTTTAACACTGGCTCCTGTCTTTAGCACAAGCTACTATCTCTAATGGTAGTCTGCATTGTAAATAATATAGGTACGTCTGTGTCTCTAAGTCTCTATGTAAGCAAATGTTGAGCAGGCTGAGACGATCAGCTCACGATTGAGAAAACGACGCAATAAATACACTGCGTTGTGCCAACGTTGGCATGTGGCAGAAACCTTTGGACCAACAGCTGGCCGCGACATTCCATGTTGTCTGGGGGAGATTAAATGAATGAGACAGACCATACACGCGCGATGGCATAGCGGTGAGTAGTGCTGTCGCCTTATCATAAGAAGGACCCAAGTTCGATTCCAGGCTCAGGCGCCTTTCTATGTGGAGTGTGCATGTTCTCTCTCCCCTGTGTCCGTGTGGGTTTTTGCTGAGTACTCCGTTTTCCCCCTACCGTTTAAAAACCATTCTGCTGCCTAGGTTAATTGGCCTGCTAAGTAAATTGCTCCCCAGTGCCCTGCGATGTACTGGCGTCACATCTTAGGTATAGCCCCGCCTTGCGCCCTTTGTCTGCTGGGATAGGCTCCAGCCCCTGCTTACATGAGCGGCTATTGATATATGCAGCTCATTGTAACAGTTGCCCTACAGGGAAGGGTAAGCAAATTACAACATCTCAGGGGCACTGGGAGCAGGTTTGTCAGCAGGCCAATTAACCTAAACAGCGTATCTTTGGACTGTGGGAGGAAACGGGAGCACCCGACAAAAACCCACGCGGACACAAGGAGAATGTCCAAACGTCATGCGGCAATGTGGCCGCCGGGAATCGAACTCGGGATTGTGGGGCGGTTTTCCAAAACTGACATTTCACAATGATTAAAAATCCTGAGGCACATCTCGTTTTATGAAGGCAGGAGTGCTTACGAGTCAGGTTACGCTGCCGAGCAAGATGAACTGAATGCGATGTCCTCGTCTCACTTTAAAACTAGCCCACGGTTTTGGACCTTAAAGGTAAACACGTGAGAAGCACTTGAAGCATCGATTAGCTGTGCTTTCGTAGATGTTAATCGCGTCTCAATGACCTGTCGGCTCAGTGATCGGATTGTGAGAAGAGTTTTTAATTAACGCGTACGGGAAAACGATGACTATCAGGAGATTAACGATCGCGAGTTTCACTCATTGCGAAAATGCATCAGTATGCCCGTTTAACTGCCGTGGAGTTAAAATCGCAAGATTATTGTGGCTATTACTAATTATGATTTAGCAGACGTCCATATCCAGGACAATTAACATCATTATAGAGGTGTAATTAGGAAACCACAGAGAGGTGAGGGGAAGGCAGCCATGCATTCAGTTGGTGCCAACATTTGCCAGACGCCGTGTTACATTACGATGTTATCAGCCAATTAAGTCATGAGTATATATTTTAGATGTGGGCGGAAACCGGAGAACTCGGAGGAAACCCGTGCAGAAGAGGGGGAGAGAGAGAACACGCAAATTCTACACAAAAAGGCCCCCGAGGCGTGAATCGAATCGAATCGCCTCGGGCAGGACTTTCTTTTTGTGAGGCGCGAACGTTACCGCTGCGCTGCCCTGCCGCACTCCACGCACATGAAGGCTTCGTGTGGGGTGCGTGCTCCTGTTAAGCGGCATGCATGCCTTCAGGAGGAGGCAGCGGCACAAATTCCGGATAATCGTGAACGTACGGCATCGGCGGGGCGTGATTATGGGAAATGTGAGTCTGCCGTACGATAATCGCAAACAGCGGTTGAAAACCTGGACTTAGGGTTAGGGCAGTGTTCGCCCAGCACTCTCCTACTCTAAGTCACTTCAACTGCCCTGTGACATTAACAATGCTTCACCATCATGATGAGCAGTCTGGGGGCCAGCCAAAGTGCATACCCACACGATAAGGATTATGAGATTAGAAAGGTTTTACCGTATCTGGCGATTATGCAGGTGTTAAGATCTTAACACCTGCATAATCGCCAGCACTGATACTAGGTAACAAAGGAAGCCGTCTTTGGTGTGGGCCCATCATTTTCAAGGACAACGCCTTATCAAAGCATGTTCTCTGCAAGTTTTGCCCCAAGCATGTGGTTTTTTTTTTTGCAAACTTGACACTTTGTGAAAGGAGTTTATTTCGTGTTTTAAGACCTTAACACTCGTATTTTTTACAGAAATGGTAAAACCTCTTTCCTTTCTTAAATAAGCGGTGTGACTTTACAAACATGCTACATCTAAGAAGCCAAGCAGGGTTTTAATCCGGAAATTGCTTAAATGGGCAGCCAGCATGCACGGCAGGTTATCATAGGATGCTGTGTGGCCACAATGTGGGCAGCAGAGGGAACAATCCACTGTTGTACTGTGCTCCGATGCTCATACGTGTGCTTCCTATCTTCACCAACTAGCATAACGAAATCGTTGGGGCATGTGACGGTCACATTCGCCGACGCTGGCGTGTGGTCGAAACCGTTGGGCCAGTGTTGGCCCAGCAGCCTGTTTACCGGGTGATCGCTACGGGCCTACTCGCTCACATCGGCTCTCCACTGTCGATGTAATCCCAGAGCAACTCCTCCGACAGTTCGGCGATCTTCACTCGCGTCTCCTCGTGAAACCGTACCACGTCGGTTTGCAACACGCCTGCACACGCACGGAAATGCACGTACAGACGCACAACACCCGCCGCCGTTTGCCGCTTAGGGGTGGCAAAATCACCACAATGCTAGCGGAAAAATTGCGTGCAAATGGGATTAAATTACAATTCACAATGCGTGGCACAGTATTCACTCACAAAGAACGACTTAACACGAGGAAATGCAGAGACGGAGAAGTCAGCCGCGTGATTAGTTGGCGCCAACCCGCCAGGCATTGCGTCCATGTCTATTATCGGTCAAAAAATACTTTTTAGTTTTGATAGATTAGGGAACCTGGATGAAACCCACACAGAACAAGGGGAGAACACAAAATCCACATAGAAAGGTGCCCGAGGTGAGAATCATATCGCCTCCAGCAACACCTTCTGTGAGGAGGCACAGATGTTACCACTGCGTGGCTACCTTGCCGCCCAGATGCACGGGCTGCCTTCCCCACTGTGCCAACGTACACAAGCACATGAACACAAGTGGGCACGGTGGCCTCGTGTGGGTGGCATGGGTGCAGTGACGAGTTGGTGCCCCCTTTGGCCGCCAGCATCTCCCTCTTGGCCCGGTATCTGGACCGCTTTAGAACGCCACGTGGTGGAAACGCAATGCACTACTTCCTGGCATACCTACCTCATCAATCGTCTCCAACATATGCAGAATGTGGCTGATAAAGAGTCCTAACCCGCACACCCATTCACGATCAGATATCCCCAGTGCTGGTGTCTCTCCACTGGCTACCGGTTGAATACAGAATTGAATTCACGTCCCTATGTCTAACCGACAAGGCTCTCACTGGCGCTTCTGACATACATTCGTAACATACTTCATGTACCTTCCTCCACACGACAACTTCGAAGCTCCAATACGGGTTTGCTGCACGTTCGTAAATTGCACCTCCAACCGAAGGGTCACAGAGCCTTCTCACGCACTGTTCCCGGACTCCCTACCATTGAAGATTCGGTCATCTGAGTCCCTGGGCATCTTCAAATCTCGTCTCAAGACTCAATTGTTCCGTAAGGCCTTGAAATTCTCTGGCTAGGACTGTTGATGCTGCTCACTGTTATCATGCTGGGATGATGGCTCGCTCTTAACCTGTGCCTGCTTAGGAACACTTATATCCTTCCTTTTTTCGTTTTAACACTTATTTTATTGTTACTTGATGTTATTCATTGATGTAGAGTCATTATTTTATTCGATTTATCTATATTCTGATGTTGTTATGCCATTCTCGCCAGAGCTCTGTGCAGTGCTTTGTGATTCTCGGGTAAAAGTCGTTTCAGAAATGCAAATATTTTTATTTTCAGAATGGTGTGAAAATGCAATAATTGTCTCGTTTTGCTGATTGCTTCCAAAATATTGCTCTTTGGAGATAGCCACTAACAACTAATGATGCCTGCCGATTAGTTCGGCGTTGTCTCAATAAAGCCGATAAACGGTCTGGAAGGCTCAACCACGACGCATGGCAAGCTGGCAGCGCCGACGCCCACCATTCACTAGCCCTGCCCACTCTTCAGCAAGTCCCACCCACTAAACTATACGGTGGCACAGCAGTGAGCGGCACTGCCGCCTCAAAATGAGAGGTCCCCGGTTGGATTCCCTGCTCGGGTGCCTTTCTGTGTGGAGTTCTCTCTCTTCCCATGTCTGCGTGGGTTTTTGCTGTGTACTCCGGTTTCCTTCCATAGTTGTAAGACATGCTGTGTAGGCTAATGGTCCTGACTAAATTGCTCCCTTTGCCATGAAATGTTGTAACTTGTTTGCCTCTCCCCACTTGACAACTATTTTTTAAAAAAGACCTAGAAAGCTCAACGGTTCTTTCCAGCATAGTTTTAAAAAACGACTGACTTAAACAGGTAGCCCCACCTACTCCACAGCTAGCCCCACCCACTCCGCTAGTTAGCCACACCTACTTCTCAGGTAGGCCCGCCCATTGTTCCCATCAGGAGCTGAAGCATGGTGACAGGCAATTTAAACCGACGACAAATTGGACGATTTCACAAATACTTTCTAAGGGGGTGAGGGGGGAGAGAGAAGATGCTGGAGTAATTTTATTTATCCTTTGGTTTTATGCAGTTGTTGTGTTGGTCATTTAGGACGTTTGTTATGTCACAAGAATCCAACATCCTGAGCTAGTACGCTCACTGGGTACTTTCTGCTGTAACAATAAATAGAGACAGGAGCCAGTGTTAGAGACAGGAGTCAGTGTTAGAGACCGGAGCCAGTGTGAGATATAGGAGCCAGTGTTATATTGCAGAAATCCCGCATTGAGAGCTTGCAAACTCACCGGGTACTTCCGGCTATAATAATGGACATGTATGTAAAGCAGAAGGAGCAGGGTTCTGGAAGCCGGGCCTGTCCGGCTAGTCAAGGATGATGGGTAGCCCCGTGTCTCACCTTCGTGAACGGAGCACTCGACCAGTGCCACGCCAGTAAACACGCTGTGTTCTCGCCCACTTAGTCTGATGCACACACACAACCACACATAATCACACTCAACCACACAACAACCGCCATCCACCACTAAGTGGCGGTGACATCACCTTAGCACCTGTGCCAGGCGATATGCACCTTGTAGTCACGTGAAGTGTCAAAGAATCGCTAACAAGAGGTATAGGAACAGACCCAGGTGTTATGGGCTGCCTGACTGAGATGACTGGCAGATGCACCACCGCCGCCTGACGCTCCACTCGTTGCTGTGAGCTTTGCTCCTCCACCCTCCATTGTTGTTGGAGGGCGACTGCCTCCAACTGCCCCAAGGCGTCCTTCACGTTCCTCCTCCAGAGGTCGATCTTGACACCGCTGGTACCAGTTTTCAGCAAGTCTACTCAGTTCCAGGTCCTCCTGTGCCACATAAGTCCATATCTTCTCTAGCCCATGTCGTGCCCGTTTAGCCCCCTCTATCCAGCCAAACAGAAGCTGTTTGGCCGGACAGCTGTTTGGGCATGTGGTGGCTGAGCATGTGAACTGCATGACCCAGCCACCACAGCCTTACCAGCCCATGGAACCCACCTATCAGAATTTGTGAGCTCCTCACGCAATCCAATCTGGTTAAACCTAGGATGGATCGCAAAGCTTCAAATCGGTGGAGATGTTCCACCAGGAGGGTCAACGTTTCACAAGCATAGAGAGAAGAGAACATGATTGCAGCCTAGGGCACATTTCTGTGTGGAGTTTGTGTTCTCCCACTGTTCTGCGTGGGTTTCCTCCGGGTTCTTCGGTTTCATCCCACATCTAAAAAAAAATACTCATTAATTGGCTAATAACATCATAATATAATGCAGTGTCTGGCAAATGTTGGCACCAACTGACTGCATGGCTGCCTTCCATCACCCTGCCTTGCTGCCTTCCATCGCCCAGTTTCCTTGCTACACCTCCTTATCCATGTCTTATCCATGGCTAGGCATAAATGTGAAATATAAATTCATTTCCAGAGCATGGTGATTGAACGGAATGGCACATGGGAGGTAGCACACTTGAACCTGGCACCAAGGAAAGTGTCTAAGACAAATGGCACTGCATACACGTGGTGTACAGTAACCTGACAAAACAAGAGACCAGCACTTTATAGTGGGCGACAAGTTCGTACGACAATAAGGCACGTTTGTGTATTAAAAAAAAAAAGTGTCTGGGTTCCATATCTGACTAGGGATGCCTTTCTTTGTAAACTATGTACGTTCTTCCCCTATTCTGCACATAGCGTGGGAGAGTGTGCTTGTGAGTTGGTACAGTAGGGAGCACAGGTAGCATGGAGGGTGCCTCGGCCTGTCATTTCAGTCACTCAACAAAAGGAACCTTGGTTTGTTCCGTGACGTGTCAGTGCAGCTTCGACACTTCGCGTGGCCTTAAAAGTGCACTTGGCCTGACACAAGCGCTGTGGGGACATCACCGCTACTTTTTGCGAATGGCGGTTGTTGTTGTAAAACCGTTTAATATGTGTAAAGTTAATGTATTCTCCCCTTGATTTGCGGGTGTTTCTAATGGGTTCTCTGGTTTTCTCCCATAGAGAACACAAACGATTTAACTTGCATTGGTGATACCAATTAACAATGACCGATGTTGACAATGTTCCTGCAAATTACTCATATGGGATAATGCATCGCTCTCTCCTGAAAACGTGTCTGGAGCAGTGGTCTACAACGTGTCCATAAGAATCGACAAGTCAATCTCAACAGTTTAAAAAATAGGGAGTTGGAAAAGCCATGATTCTGCACGGTTGACGTATCTGAAACTGTGCCGGTAGTGGGTCGTAAACACATGCTGCTAGAATTAACGTGCAATACTCACAATGTACAGCACTCAGTGTGCAGCAAGCACACGCATCACCATAAGAATAGGCAAGTGTTACGCATAGTGTACACAAAGCTGGGTTTTTAGTGTTGCATTTAGATTATAAAAGTAATCTTGTGTTTAAAAGTTTTAGACCGCTGGTCTGGACACTCAGGCTTTCGCGCAACACGTGTACGATTAAAGGGCAATAAACCACAAGTTCACGAGGCTATGCTGTTGAACATCAATCGCGTCAGAGTTGCGTCAACATGTCCAAGCGGTTGCAAAGTGCGTGCGCGCGCCTTGGATGTCCACATTCACTCGTGAGCAGCGATTGTGACTGATATGGTGCAGAACGATGCAGAGACGATCGGGTTTGCCGACTGGTGCGAGCGGTGTCAAAATCGACCTCCGTGGAGGAGATTCGTGAAGGACGCTACGGAGCAATTGGAGGAAGTTGCCCTCCAACAACAACAGAAGGCAGAGGAGCGACGCTCACAACAACGAGCGGAGCACCGGGTGGATAAAACACAGCAAGTTGGCAAAGTCAGGAGTACAGACAGTGCCTTGGTCACTCATGTCAAGCCATTGCACTTGAGTCTGTCCTTTGACCTCGTCAACAAGCCTTCGACACTTCACGTAGCCTCCAAGTGCACCTGGCCTGGCACAGGCGCTGTGGTGACGTCGCCACTACGTAGTGGCGAACGGCGGTTGAGGTTGACGTCCTGTTACCTTGAGAGAATCCTGTAGGCGTCCGGCTTGTCCGTGGGTTTCTCCAGAATATCACCATCGATCGCCTGAGAGCAGCAAACGCATCATTACTGCGACGACTACACTTGTGTTACCTAAGCAACCCTGATTCTCAATTCTCTTTGTCACGAGGGTCCTGCCATGTTTTTGCAGTAGCAGGCTATATACATTTAAACAATTAAATCGTGCGGCACAGTAGTCTTTGAATGTTGAGGGTGTTCGTTTGGAGAGAACAACTTAGAGGTATAGTGAGGAAACCGCAGAGAAAGGCGTGAAAGAAGCCATGTGGTGAGCTGGCGCCAACACACCAGGCACTGTGCTCTTGCAGTTTCCTTGCTAAACTCTTTAATTAATTGGCACTTCGGCCAATTAACGCACGTTTTTTAGTTGTGGTCGGTAACCAAAGAAGACTGAGGGAACCCACGCAGGACAGGGGGATGAAAACACACAAACTCCAGACACGTAGTGAGCCGGCGCCAACATGCAGGGCACTAAGTTTCTATATATTGCGATGTTATAGGCCAATAAATTAATGCGTATTTTTTTAGTTGTGGGAGGAAAGGGGAGAACCCAGAGAGAACACACGCAGAATAGGAGGAGAGAACACACACAAACTCTCCACAGTAAGGCACCCCAGGCAGGAATCAAACCGCCTTGGGCAGGACTTTCATTTTGTGAGGAGGCGCAGACATTATCACTGCATAGAACGCCTGCCGCCCGTCATCAAGGTTCAATGCCCTGATGCAGGTTTTCACAGCTCGATGTATGAGAAATTCTCTACACAGCTGTACAAACACAACTCGTCACGAGTTCAAGA
Organism: Mordacia mordax; assembly: GCA_036362905.1. Classification (NCBI taxonomy): domain Eukaryota; kingdom Metazoa; phylum Chordata; class Hyperoartia; order Petromyzontiformes; family Petromyzontidae; genus Mordacia; species Mordacia mordax. The sequence continues at coordinate 5,958,340 of JAZEWT010000017.1, read as the reverse complement.
AATCATGTTAATCATTCATCGTTCTGCATCTCCTGTCCCAGCACTAACAAAATGGCACAACACGTGCGTGCACGTTTACCTAATGGTGTTTTGGACTTACCACGACCGTGTCAGCTCCTATCACCAGGTCTGGTGTTCTCTGGTGCTTCTGTTGAAATAAAAATCATGCAGAGGGACACTTATTTTTGCTCCATCAATAATCGCACCTCGGCAAGCTGTCATGCGAGGTTGGATACCGAAGAAGAGGGAATGAAGAATCGATCATTTACTTTTGGGTCAGATCGTGCAACTTGAAACTGCGTCGAAAGGCCTCCTCCATTCAACGCAGGTGATTAACGACGCCGTCACGTATGCAAATGTGTGAATAACTTTCCTGCAACGGCACACCGACGTGCTGTTGGAGAGTGATCCACAACGACTGCGGACAACGCTAAGCTGGCAATTTATAAAGCACGATAATGCAATAATAAAATAATAATCCAATTTGTAACGTGGCGCCGCACAAACGCCATGCCTGCCCGTGGACTCGACATGGATACAGAGGCGTCAAAACTGCAGAGGGGGAGAGGGAAGGCATCCAAGTCGTCAACCAGTGCCAACATTTACCAGAACGTGCATCGTGTATATGACGATGCTATTGCCCAATTAATTATATATATGTAGCAGGAAACTGGAGTGCGCGGATGAAACCCACACAGGCAGAACAAGCGAGAGAACTCAAACACCACACAAAAATACGCCCAAGGCAGGAACCAAACCGCGTCGAGCAGGAGCGTCTCTCTGTGAAGAGGCGCGGATGTTACCACTGAACAGACTCCTTGGTCGGGGTAATGACAGGAGCAGTGTTAGAGATAGGGGCCAGTGTTATGAGATAGGACCCAGTGTTAGGTACAGGAGCCAATGTTAGAGACAAGAGTCAATGTTAGATCGGATTCAGCATTAGAAGCAGAAGCCAGCATTAGAGACAGGAGCCAGAGACAGGAGTGTTAGACAGTAGGCAGTGTTAGAGATAGAAGCCAGTGTTAGAGATAGACTTTGGTGTTAAGAGATGGGAATGGAACTGCCTCAGGCAAGACATTCTTTGAGTAAACCAGAGAACACGGACAAACCCACACAGAACAGGGGAGAACACACACTCCACAGAGAAAGGCGCCGGCGGCGAGAATCGATCCGCCTCAGGGAGGATCTACTTTCTGTGCAGCGCAGATGTTACCACTGCGCAGACTCCCTCCCAAACCGTGGAATCCAGCAACTTGCTAACCATGGCAGCATCCCAGCTCACGCACGACAGCGCGATTTTCTGGCCGTGTGCCAGATCACCAATGCCCCTGCCGCCCCGTGGCGACGGCCTACCTCATGCATGCGCTTTGCCACCTCCAGGGCCTTGCGCACGGCCGTCTCGGTAGCGTACGCGTACGGCAATGGATACTCGGTCTTGCTCAGGTCCTCCGCGTACCACGATGGGACAACTTCGAACCTCAGGCCCTGTGGAGAGCAACACGTGGCAATAATAATAAAAATAATATTAGCGTTTCTAAAGTCTCTTTCACTTTTAGGCCACAAAGCTGTGCACAGAGCTATGAAGGGAATGGCATGTCAACAACATCAGAACTGTTTAACTAAGTAAAATAATGACCATAAATCAATGAAGGACATCAGATAAAATAATTGTTAAAACAAATAAATGAACAAGCATTCCTGAGCAGGCACAGGTCAACAGCGCACCATCATCCAAGTACACAGCAGTGAACAGCATCAACAGTCCCAGCCAGAGGACTTCAAGGCTTTACGGAACAAGTGAGTCTTGAGACGAGATTTGAAGATGCCCAGAGACTCAGCAGAGCGAATTTCCAATGGCAGGGAGTTCCAGAGTCTGGAAGTAGCATGCGGGAAGGCTCGGTCACCCATCGAACAAAGGTGTAATCTGGGCATATGCAGCAAGCCCATATTGGAGGATTGAAGTTGTAAAAGTGCCTAAAGTAGGTCACGGATACATGTAGGAGCAGCGTGAGAGACTTGTAGGTGAGATGGAGGGATTTGAATTCAATCCTGTATTTAACCGGTAGCCAGTGAAGAGACGCCAGTACTGGGGATGTGATCATGGATGGGTGTGCGAGTGAGGACTCGTGTAGCCGTATTCTGTACACGTTGGAGACAATTGATCAGGTAGGCAGGGATGCCACGGAGTAGTGCATTGCAATAATCTATTCGTGAAAAGATGAAGATGTGGATTAACTTTTCAGCGTCAGAGGGTGACAAGATATTGCGCCGTCAAACTATATTTCTGAGATGGAAATAGGCTACCTTTGGCACTTTATGAGTCTCGAATGTGAGCGAGGAATCAAGTATAACTCCTAGACTCTGGACTTTCTTAGCAACTTCTATGGTCTAATCGTCAAGCATCAAGTGGATGGGTTCAGCCTTGAACAATTGGTGCAGAATTCCAATAGCAAAACTTCTGATTTGACACCATTTCGTTTTAAGAAATTTGAATAGAGCCAGGCCTTCACACCTGACAGGGAGAATGACATGGATACCATACACATTGACGACTTGCAAAGACCAGTCCTGTGGAACTCCAGACAAAACATGATGGATCTTGGGAGTTACAGCCTCCAAGGCTGATGAACTGTTTCTGGTCAGAAAGGTAGGAGTCCAGCCAGTGCAGGGCACATCCAGAGACCTCTATACCTTCCAGTCTCTCCAGTAAGGTGGGGTGTTCAATGGTATCAAAGGCTGCGCTCAGGTCCAGGAGGACAAGAATATTTGACAAGTCTTCATCAGCAATGACAAGGAGGTAATTCACTAAATTTGACCAGAACCGTTTCAGTACTATGGCCCGATCTGAAGCCAGATTGAAAGAGATCAAGGATATAGACGTTTATTTTTACAGCAGAAAGTACCTAGTGAGCTTGCAAGCTCTAAATGCGGGATTCCTGCGACATCACAAACATCCCAAATGACCAACGTTGCCACGCATAACACTAAAGGGCAAATAAACTCAACAAAACATGCATGAAACTCTAACAGTAAACAGTAACACGCAAGATTGCACAATTGATAAAACAGCAACAATGGTCGGTCAGAAAGCAACTGCATCGAACCATGTTATCATCTGTATTGAAAACGAAACCAGACAATGTGACTGGAGACAACGTTCCCCGCGTAGCCTTTAACACAGTGGTTCTCAACCCTTCTCACCCCAAGGCCTACTTAGGTCTGGTCTCCACGGACCTCCAGGTTGAGAATGGCGTTTTTAAAATGGGCTGTTGGGGCAAGTGCTGTTAGCGAGCACCTATGTACAAAGGTACAGCACCAGCTTTGGCCCTCTCTGTAGGTCCGGTGGATTGGCCCTTCTCATTCATGCGCCCCGGTCCAGTTTTACCACCTGCTTATGCGGTAACTTCACCATTGGCTCAGTGTCCTGTTAGTCTACACGTTGGGTGTAGGCTTACTATGGGTCTCTATGAGCCTGTGGGTCAATGGGACTCAGCGGTATAGCACCGTTGCTGGAATCCAGTTGCAAAGCGTGAACCGGGGGTCGCTTGTGTGATGCCACATCCTCCGTGGTCTGGTAGCCGAACAGTTGCGCCGCCTGCATACTCGATACACCACCGTGGCACGACCGCGTGTCATCGGTTTGTGATTTAGCAACGTTCATTGCCCGGTTCGTGACAGCGAGAGGCAAGGGGGATGGGTTGTTTGCGATTTTATGGGTTGCGTATGTCTGCTGTCAAAACCCACTGCAGTAGATAAGTTAAAAGCACTTTGTGTGCCTGGGTTAAGGACACACGGTTGATGCATATTTACGTTTAAGAGTTGTTTTTGCACATCGGGGTTTTTGTCACACGTTGGAGGTTGACGAATGTGGGCGGTGTGCGGGGAGCATACTTATTGTCCCGTTCAGCCAAACATTATGAAATGCTTTATTTCGCTAACAATTTCTAGATCACACGATCGTAAGAGACAATCATTTATTCAATTTAAGGCAGAAGCCTTTTTCTCAAACACGAGGTGCTGTACACAGCAACGAAGGCATAATAAAAATTAAAAATCATAACAAGGTCCCCCTCAAACTAGTTGCTGTCTATAAATAATGGTACGATGTATAACGCATGCAAATTGCAAAAAAAATGCAGGAGTGGAACCGCCTTGGGCAGGAATTTCTTTCTGTAAGGTGTTGATGTTACCACTGCATAGACTGCCCGCCGCTTTCGTTTCATTCTCCTCAACATTCAGTGGCATGTTCCTGCTGTAACGAAACTTCATGCAGCAGAACACTCCTGACGGTGTTGTGAGCCTCAGCTAGGTCATGCTGGGTGAGGTGACACTTGCATTATCGTCGTTTTGCTTGGGGCTCGCAGGCAAGCGCCTGGTGGCCGGGT
>JAZEWT010000017.1:5915447-5929790 GCA_036362905.1 Mordacia mordax | reverse complement strand
ACTAGTGGATTTGACGATGCCGCAAGGCTGGTACTGAATGGCTCCAGCACTGCTGCTTCCGACGGAAATCGTATCACAAGGGGCTACGATGCCACAGGGCTGGGAGATGGTGGAACCCTTGCAGACTGAGATATCGCAGGGAGGAGGCGGGGCACTGGGATTAACGCATGGCACGGTTGTCTTGCATATCGCCTTGTCGTACACAACGGGAGAGCAAGGAATGATGCCGGAGCTAGATGTCTTGCAGATGTCGCTCCACTGGCATGGAGACGGTACGACGATCGAGCTTCCTCCACTTGTACAGGTGGTGATGACGCCCTGGTCACATGGCGCGACATTGCATGGCTGGATCAGTGTGGGACTAGTGGATTTGAAGATGCCGCAAGGCTGGTACTGAATGGCTCCAGCACTGCTGCTTCCGACGGAAATCGTATCACAAGGGGCTACAATGCCACAGGGCTGGGAGATCGTGGAACCCTTGCAGACTGAGATATCGCAGGGAGGAGGCGGGGCACTGGGATTAACGCATGGCACAGTAGTCTTGCATATCGCCTTGTCGTACACAACAGGAGAGCATGGAATGATGCCGGAGCTGGATGTCTTACAGATGTCGCTCCACTTGCATGGAGACGGTACGACGATCGAGCTTCCTCCACTTGTGCAGGTGGTGATGACGCCCTGGTCGCATGGCGCGACATTGCATGGCTGGATCAGTGTGGGACTTGTGGACTTGACAATTCCGCAAGGCTGGTACTGAATGGCTCCAGTACTGCTGCTTCCGACGGAAATCGTATCGCAAGGGGCTACGATGCCGCAGGGCTGGGAGATCGTGGAACCCTTGCAGACTGAGATATCGCAGGGAGGAGGCGGGGCACTGGGATTAACGCATGGCACAGTGGTCTTGCATATCGCCTTGTCGTACACAACGGGAGAGCAAGGAATGATGCTGGAGCTGGATGTCCTGCAGATGTCGCTCCACTGGCATGGAGACGGTACGACGATCGAGCTTCCTCCACTTGTGCAGGTGGTGATGACGCCCTGGTCGCATGGCGCGACATTGCATGGCTGGATCAGTGTCGGACTAGTAGACTTGACGATGCCGCAAGGCTGATACTGAATGGCTCCAGCACTGTTGCTTCCGACGGAAATCGTATCGTAAGGGGCTACGATGCCGCAGGGCTGGGAGATCGTGGAACCCTTGCAGACTGAGATATCGCAGGGAGGAGGCGGTGCACTGGGATTAACGCATGGCACGGTTGTCTTGCATATCGCGTTGTCGTACACAACTGGAGAGCAAGGAATGATGCCGGAGCTGGATGTCTTGCAGATGTCGCTCCACTGGCATGGAGACGGTACGACGATCGAGCTTCCTCCACTTGTGCAAGTTGTCTTTTCATATTGTACTGAACATGGTACATTAATAGCGGCTTGCGTGCATATCGTTGTCGCCGGAAGCAAACAGTTTGCATTATTTATGCACTGTGAATCACGCACTGAGATTGTTGTTGATTGAGGAATTACCTCTTCTGAGTTATAGGGTGAACTTTGTGATATACACGAAATGTCTGTAATCTTGGTTAATAGACTGGGGCATGGTGCCTCCGTACAAGTTGTGGTTGCGCCTGGAATGCACCCTTGAATGTCATATTCCTTCAGCTCGTTGTTCCAGCAGTAATATCTTCTGCACGTATCCCAGTCTGACACCATTCCTGAGGGCTAAACAGAAATATACCGTTTACATTCTATTTCAATCACGCAAATAAATATACTTTCTACGTGCGATGTCCTATCTTAAAGCCATTGGCAGTCATGGCCTTTCTTGAATGTTGCTCTGTCCATAATATTTGTTAAATTACTTTCTTCTGCTTAAATAGCCACCTTTATCAGCTATTTGTGTTTGTCATAGTCAAAACATTCAGTCTTCTTGTTTTATTCCACATAAAAGAAACCTCACTTTACCTTCGTCAAATTATTCTCGTAAATAATCTTGCAGTTATTTTGTTGCTATGTATAACACATTAAAGTCACTCATTTTGTCTCTATGAAAATATCAAAGGGGGCGGCGCGGTGGCCCAGTGGTTAGCGCTGACGCCTCACAGCAAGAAGGTCCAGGGTTCGAATCTCTCGGCTCGGGTGCCTTTCTGTGTGGAGTTTGCATGCTCTCCCCGTGTCCGCGTGGGTTTTCGCCGGGTACTCCGGTTTCCTCCCACAGTCCAAAAGCATGCTCCTGGATAGGTTGATTGGCTCGCAGACTAAAATTGCCCCGCAATGCCCGGCGATGGACTGGCGTCCCGTCGTCGGGTGTATTCCTGCCTTACGCCCTGTGTTTCCGGGATAGGCTCTGGCTCACCGTGACCCTATATAGGATTAAGCGGTTTCAGATAATGAGATGAGATGAGATGAAAATATCAAAGATTTTACTTCATAAAAGCAACATTTTTGCTGCTCCTAGTTTGATGAACATTCCTTGAAAGATTAAATCTGCAGTAGGTGATATGCTGTACCTTCTAAACATAAAACTGTAGAAGCATGCTTTAATGCTAGATGCATTTTTTATTCGTTTTCATCCGATTACTGTTTTTTAATCCCAAATATTTATTAGATGAGAGGTCAACATCAACATGCCCTCTCTCAGTGGTAGAGGTGTGCAGTCAGCTGATTTGTGCGGGGCATTGTGAGAGTGGCACGGACTAACATGGAGTGTGCGGCATAAGTCGCTTTACCGAGAATAATTGTTTGATTCGCCAAAAGTTTGAGACGCTGAATAATAACCCGGACCTGCGCCACCGCCACCACGCGTGACATTCAGGGGTACATAAATTCAGCATTTTCATTAAACATGATGGAGCAGACACTGAGCAATCTCTGTGGTAACTAAGAAATATTGTGCCTAGCGAAGCGATTTCATTATGTTCGGTAAAGCCACCTGTGCCACATCCCGGTGTCGTTTACTGTGTGGATCTGTACTCCTCGACCGTCGTCTCTGACACATGTTTCTCAAGTTGCCATCACTGTTGCATCTCTGGATTATCCCGCCAGCCAATCTCCTTACCCGTCATCCTGGTCTCTCAAACCTTCTCCTCCCACCAACTGAACATTCATCACAACCTTGTGCTTGTGTGTACTGTCTGCTGCTGGTGAGTACCAACAAGTCCTCTGGCTAGGACTGTTGATGCTGCTCACTGTTGTTGTGCTTGGATGATGGCTCGCTGTTGACCTACGCCTGCTCAGAGAACACCTATGCCTTCCTTTATGTGTGTAACAATTTTTTTTTGTTATTTTATGTCCATTGATTTATAGTAATTATGTTATTTTAATTGATCTACTCTGATGTTGTTGACATGCCGTTCTCTCCACAGCTCTGTACAGCGCTTTGCGACCCTCGGATGAAAAACGCTCTAGAAGTGCAATTATTATTAATTTTATGACAAACCTAACTTATTTGCCCTGTCGATTTGAGGCGGGTTTCGAATACATTTTTATTTGCTTAACCCAACCCAATAAATATTTTATTATGGATAACATTGGTCACGAGAAGCCTTCGTGCTAATATGACAACATTGTGTTGACTTATAAAAGCGGTAGAGATGGATGTCAGAGTCAGTACGGTCGAGGTGTTGTAAATACGGCAATAAGAATACAACTTGTTGGGTGCACGAAGCGACTGTCGTGCAATTTTCCATTTTTGCGAGCACCACATAAAGCGAGGTAGACCTATGCGTCAAGGTAAGCGTGTTTGACTCCAGCAGTGTTCATATCTGTTGGTAGGTTTGTCACAGGCCAGTCTCCATTAGGACTATTGCAGTTGTCCTCCACTAATGAACTTCAAAACCTTCCCAATGGTCACACGCTCGAAGTGCGTTGCTGCCTCGCTCGGTGCCCTCATCACCCTTAATTCCACGGTCAATCCACGGCTGGATGAAGGTGCTCCCTGAGCCTTCCATAGTCTTTCACGATCCTGCGATGCAATAATCTGGCTCGCACCTACGCATGCAGCTGATTCACCGCTCCATCTCCCTGATGGACATCACTTTGGACGTGCTTGCATTCCAATTAATATCCACAAGCATCATCTTGCGGAAGCTCATTAACTCTTTGCACTGTGTCTGTGTGACAGGGGCTAGCAAATACAACTCCTCTTCTCTACGTGGTGCCGGTTGGCCAAGAGGGCTCTGGGCAGGTGCTGAGGGGGTCACTTAACTACCCCCCCCCCCACCAAAAAAATCTCGCTAACAGCACTTATCCCTTCTTCTAGATACCATATCCTACAAGACGTTGGTGGCAATGCTCTTCCACAAATCTCTACTCTTTGAACTTCTAAGAATGTCCATTGTTGCTATGTTCACCCATCTCGAGAGACTCTTGACATGAGTCAATCGCTGTCGTCCACAATCTCTATTTCCTTCCAATTTTCCAGCTCTAACAAGATGTTCTATTTCCTCTTTCCTCATAATATGCACGATAAACTTGAACTGGGGCGGTACGGTGGCCAAGTGGGTAACGCTGTCGCCTCACAGCAAGAAGGTTCCGGTTTCGAATCTCGTCTCGGGTGCTTTTCTGTGTGGAGTTTGCATGCTCTCCCCGTGTCCGCGTGGGTTTTCGCCGAGCACTCCGGTTTCCTCCCACAGTCCAAAAATCACGCTGCTGCATAGGTTAATTGGCTTGCAGACTAAATTGTTCGCAGTGCCCGATGATGGACTGGCGTCCCATCGTGTGTGAATCCCTGCCTTGCGCCCTGTGTCTGCCGGGATAGGCTCCAACTCACCGCGACCCTGTACAGGACTAAGTGGTTTCTGACAATGAGATGAGATGAACGTCAACTGTCTCTTTCTCATGTCATTCAACACCTTATTTCTACATCCCATTCGTGACAAAATGTCTTCATTGGATGTGTGACTTGTTCAAAAGACTTTCAAGATGCGTCTAAAGAACCACATTTCAGTTACTTGAATTCTCTTTTCGATACTTGTTGATATTGTAATCATTCTGATACGGACGTGAAAATTGGTGTAACGTAGCAATCGAGAAATCCTAGTTTCGTTCCCATAAAAATTTTATTATTCATCTTTATTGAAAAAGCTATCTTTGGCCATCCCTATCCTCCATTCTATTTCATGATCACATTTACCATCTGATGTTATCCATACCCTACAGTCCGTTAATTCTACACGGTGTTGGGGGGGGGGGGGGTTCTTTGCGCTTACCGGGATCACGGTCCCGTTTGGGAGGCGGCATTGGCAGTCGATAGGGTCCACGCACTGCGAGTCGATGGTCAGCAACTGCCCGAAGTCACACTTGGTGTAGTTTCCACACACATCAACGCACGTGGAGCAGTCTGCGCCCAGGCAGCCCGGCACGAGCAGCTGGTACGCCTGGCAGATGCCCCCGCACGTGTAGGCGCACGGCACGAACTGCTCCGCCGGGCAGTCGCCTGCACGGGCAGCGGAGCGGAGGTCGAGTCAGTGGGGCGACATCGCTCAGGCCGCCTGGGCCAAATCTGCGCCCGCAGCCAGGCGCTCGTAATGCGGTGAATTCCGGAGCCGGTCAACCAATACGAGGCCAGGAATTTATGGTTGACCCGACACACGCTTAGCCCTATAGATTACAGAATCAAAACCTCCATGTAACTGACATACTGGGAGGGGGGCGGGAGGAGAAAGGTGTCTGAAAATCCATTAATTCCGAATGTGTGGACTACGTTCGTACATACGCAGAGTAATTCTGCAACGATGTGTATATTTAAAAAAAAACCCAAAAAGGTTATCGATGCTGATTTTTGCGTTCTAATGTCATCCTGGAGGCCAGTTATTGAAGTCAGGAATGCAGGACATCAGAGAGGGATCGTCTAATTGTGTGAGGGGCATCTTTTCATGAGATGTAAATTAGGGGACTAGCCACAGACAAAGCAGGGAGGGGGAAATCACAGTTCCGGGGGTGGGAAGAGGATATGGAAATTAGTGTCAAGGTGACTCAGAGACAGACTCAAACAACAAAGAACACACGCATCACACCCACACATATAAGGAGACAATAGAAGCCGCACACGAACACTTTGCCTGAAGATGCCTCCAACGTGTGAGGCGAAACGTCGCGAGGAGAGGAGAGAGAGCCATCGACGCGGCTGTCCCGAGAGAGCAGCTTTTCGAAGCAATCATCATGCATCGAGCCGTGAAAACCTACATCATTACAATGTCATTGTTGGTGACGTGCTGTTCTCCCTGCAGCTCTGTGCAGCGTTGTGTGGCCCTCGGGTGAAAAGCGCTCTATAAATGTAATTATTATACCTTATAACAACCTTTAAATTATAAACACCGTTAAACAGACTAATACATGTCTCCTAACAGCAGAAATAAAGATAAAAAATGCTAGAAGACCCCAGAACATGATAGCCATTATTTGACTTTCAATTGAACTGCTCTGACGTTGTTGTTGACACGCCGTTCTGTCCACAGCTCTGTGCAGCGCTTTGTGACCCTCGGATGAAAAACGCTCCAGAAGTAAAATTATTTTTATTAGATATAATTTCGCTTCGAAAAGCTGCTCTCTCGGGACAGCCACGTCGATGGCTCTCTCTCCTCTTCTAGCGACATTTCGCCTCGCACATTAAAGGCATCCTCAGGCGCAGTATGTGTGTGTAGTGCCTGTTGCTCCTTTATATATGTGGGTACTATGTGTCGAGTCATCTTTTGTTGTGTGGGGTCTACATCTGAATCACATTAGCACTAATCTCCTTATCCTATTCACACCCCGGAACTGCGATAACCCCCTCCTGCTTTGTCTGTGGCTAGGCCATCCGCCATAAAGGTCCAAGATTAATTCGTAAAGCAATTGAGATTCACAAGACAAAAAGGACCATGAACCAAAAACAAGCAATGAATATAAAACTCAGCCAATCCTGGAGGCCAGTTATTGAAGTCAGTAATGCACAGATATAGAGTTATGGGGTGTGGACATCAGAGGGGGATCACAAGGTGTGTGGGAGGTTCTTTCATGCATCAAGCCGTGAAAACCTACATCATTACACAGATATAATTTCCATTATTTACAACGCAGACTGCAATTTTCAGAAGTATCGAACAGCGTTCGTAGCATCACAAAGGCTGTTGAAGAGGCGTGCGATGGTTCTAGGATTTATCGTAATTGATACACAAAAGAATCAGCAGTGCATTCGAACATGACATCACTGTGAGAACGTATGTAGGTCCACAAACCCTATTAGGGTGGAGGTCTAGGATTCCTACGGGAGAAAAAACTCGAATTCCTGAGAACGCATTTGCAACATTTCTGTGACTTCTACAATACAGAATAAACTACTCGAATTTTAGACCACAAAAGCCTCATAAGTTCCCCTGGGATTTTCACTCCAATTCTAGTTGATACGTACTTCGCGCTCATAGTAATAATAACAACACTTTGAGAGCGCATTTCACTCGAGGGTCACAAAGCGCTGCACAGAGCTGTGGAGAGAATGGCGTGTCAACAACAACTCATAGAATATCAGAGGAGTTCAATTGAAAGTCAAATGATGGCTATTATTTTGAGAAGGACGCAACATAAGCGAAAATAATAATTGTTCAACAAACGAAGGAGGTCAGGCCTCATTTCCAGCCAACGCCGCGTCGGGGCGCACGCGCGCAGCGTGACGTGCAACGTGACGCGCCGGTGACGAAGTGCTCACTGTTGGGATCGATGAACGGGGTGCCGAGGATGTCGCTGGCCACGGCGTTGAGCGGCTGGCTGGCCGGCGAGTCCCACAGCAAGCCCTGGGGCCTGGCTCCTCCGTACAGGTCACCGGGCGAGCCGTACACCAGATCGACTGTCGGCAGAGGAGGATGGAGTCATCAGAATGTTTTCCGACATCGGCGCAGAGCCCAGGGTGGCATGGTGATGCGTTGAGTTGCGCTGCCGCCTCAAACCAAAAACACCCCGGTTCGATTCCCGCAGAAAGGCCGCAGCCTTTCAGCGTGCAGTTTATATGCTGTCCCCTTGGGTTTTCGCCGGGCACACCGATTTTCTTCCTGCAGTCCAAAGACACGCTGCTGCCTAAGTTTATTGACCTGATACACTTTCCTTGTGCCTTGCAATGGACTAGAGTCCCACTTTAGGTATGGCTCTGCCTTGCACCCAAAGTCTGCTAGGATAAGTTCTGGCCCCCTATAACCCTCTACAGTATTAATCGGGGTCCAAGAATGAATGAATGAATCTGGACAAATAGAAAGTATGTACAACGATATTACTGCCAAATTAATTCATATGTCTCCCATCTCGTGCGAAGGACAACTCTAACATAAACCCCAAGAATTTAACATAAACCCCAAGAGTCCTGAACTTGCCTGGGATCCCTAAAAAGATCCTGACGACCCTTACCCCCCCGCCCCGAATGACCGCATGCATCGGCTGTACCTGTGTTCGAAGCGTTGCCAAATCCGGGCAGGCCGATGCACTGCACCTCGTTGTCAATGCAGTAGCTGTCGGGAAACACAGCGACGCGTGGAATCACATCCACGAGCTAAAAAAATTAAAATGAAGACGAAACGTTTAATGTCGGGGCTCGCCGGCCCTGTTGGACCGTGGGGCCATGGGACCGCTGGACTACCTTGATGGAGACCTGCTCATCAAGTCATCTGGTGTCATGTCTCGCGGGTCACCGCAGACAGGAGGGGCGACTCTCACAAGAGATAGAAGACGTTCTGAGCCAGAGGACAGTTCTGATGTCCCGAAACTTTGTTTGGCAATCTGAATTTAGTTTTCCGGCTTCATTAATTATGAATAGCCGATTAATCCTGTATAGGATGGGGGGGGGGGGGTGGAGGCGGAGCCTATCCCGGCCGACAGGGCGCAAAGCGGGGGACTACCCACGATGTGACGCCAGTACATCATAGGGCACACTTTTAAGGACAAACACACGCAGTGGCGTGTGTTTAGACGGTGGGAGGAAACCGTGTACCCGGCGAAAACCCACGCGGGCACAGTAAGAGAAAAGTCATAAACTCCACACAGAAATGCACCCGAGCCAGGAATCGAACCAGGGTCCTTTTCGCTGTGAGGCGACAGCGCTACCCACTAAGCTACCACGCGATATTCTGTCGTCACCGCTCGGATTAAATGCTGGGCTGCCTATGCATTAGCGTTCATCAACAGTCGGAGCCTATTAGCAGTAGGCGGAGTCACTGTTCATAAATCGCGAGGTCACGCCCTATGTGGGTGGTGCTAACGGTTAGGTGGACGTGAGTATGCAAAGTAGGCGGGGCTGACGGAGGGAAGGGCTGCCAGCTGACCATGTGTCCCGGTTGAGCCTTCCAGATGTTTGGTAGCGTGCATGTCCACAGGGTAGGATGTCGTACGTTCGTGTCCTGGTCTTCGTTGTCGCTGAGCCGCGGGCGGTGGCTTAGCGGGGGGCGGCTGTGCAGCAGTTAACACAGCGGGCTACTAACCTCGGCCGACGCGAGTTGTACTCCCGTTCGCAGCCAACAACACCAGTCACGACTTTCTGAACCGGTCCTGGGACTCCCCTCGGTCGACTCAGCCTCAAATGAGTACTTAGTACGGTGTGTCATAAACATCGCCACTCGGGAGACAAGTGCGACCAGGCAGGGTGGTGGTCACCCACCTCCTCGTATGTCATGTCGACCTTCATAGGTGCTATTCGCTAACGTCATTTGACCCTACAGTCTATTGTGCTCACCAGCTGCGGTACTGGTCGGACAGACTCTGGATTTTGTCTCCGTCCATGAAGGCGACTCCGTCGATGTACTTGCACACGCAGTCGACGGGGTCGATGCACTTTTGCGAGTACTCGTCCAGAACCTGCGCGTCATGGGCGAGAGAGAGGGCCACACACGGAGCATGGAGTCTGTGCAGCGGTGACATCCGCGCCTCCTCCTCACAGAGAGAAGATCCTACGCGAGGCGGTTCGATTCTCGGCCCAAACACTAGCTCCTGTTTCTAACACTGGCTCCTATCTATAACACAGTTTCCTATCTCTAATGCTGTTTCTTATCTCTAACACTGGCTGCTATCTCTAACACTGGCCCTATCTCTAACACTGCCTCCTATCTCTAACACTAGCTCCTGTCTCTAACACTGACTCCTCTCTAACTCTGGCTCCTATCTCTAACACTGGCCAGTATCTCTAACACCAAATAGTGAGGAATAATGTTATCTTACGGAAACTTGTTAATAAGTCGAGCGGTCCTAGGTCTGACTGAGACTGACCTGCGTACATGTGTGTATGATCTAATGGCATCCTAAGCGATGGACATGGGGAGCGGTGGCACAGCGGTTGGCGTGCTGGGCTACAAATTCAGTGGCCCGAATTCGATTCCCTCACACGGCCAAAACCTGTGACGATTTTTGAAGCAATTCTGAGGCCTCCCCTAGGTTGACTCCGCTGCATATGAGTACTCAGTGCGATGTTTGAATATCACCACGAGGGAGACAAAGGCGGCCGAGCGTGGTGCTGGTCATCCACCCCGTCATGTGCCTTGTCGACCTTCATAGGTGTTACTCGCTAATGGCACTTGACCCTACAGTCCTGCTAAGGCTATATGGGGGATCTTTGTCTGTGCGTGCACGCTCACGAAGTCGTGCAGGCAGGAGCACCCCTCCACGCAGGTGTCGTTGCAGTTGGCGAGGACCTCGTCGTAGTTATGGATGTTGCGGCACGTCTCGGGGCACGCAGACACGCACGGGTTGTACTCCATGCAACCGTCGCACTGCATCGCTGCACAAACATCACCCCCACCCCCCCCCACCCCCGACAACGTTAACCGAACCGTCCCGCGCAGTGTCGTCACGGGCGGTGTCATCACGGGCGGTGTCATCACGGGCGGTGTCGCGGGCGACGGCGTGGCGTCACTCACGGCAGAACTCCTGATTCCTCCAATAGATGTAAACGCCCTTGCGGTTGCACTCCTGCCCGTAGGCGGCCACAGCCGTGCAGAGGCACTCGCAGTCACCGCCCGTGTCGCACGAGCACGCGTCCTGCACGCAGTTCTCGTAGAACGGCTCCCAGCTCACCTGGTGGGGGGGGGGGGGTCACGCGGGGTCAGAGCCGCAACCGGATATACCGAAGGCACGACCGGCTGGATTTTAACCGGGTTCGAAAATAGTGTCCGCTCTCCCAGCACACCACATCAAGTGTACCTGCGACTACAACGCGCGGAGAGGCGGGCGGCTTCAACTCAGCGAGTGGACGCAATTGTGAGCAAAGGTGGAGGAGTCTGGCGGTCAATTCAGTCCGTGACCTTCGTCTACACGTGACCTTTAAGCGCACCCACCCTGATACAAGCGTCGTGTTATTGTAATTAATTATTATTCATCAGATACCCGTTATCCAGGGTGACTCACATAATTATAGAGGTATCGTGAGGAAACCACAGAGAGGAGAGGGTAAGGCAGCTATGCATTCAGCCGGCGCAAAAAATTGCCAGACACCGCGTTATATTACGATGTTATACGTTAATTAATTAATGAGTATGTTTTGACGTCACCGCCACTTAGCAGTGAATAGCTGTCGTCCCTCTGTAGTAGAGGCTGCTCCTGTGTGCGGGGCAGCTGCACTGCACAGCCTCGTGGCCTGAGTACGATGCCCGCTCACAGCCACCGACGGTGATGATTATCTGAACCGGTCCTGGGACTCCCCT
This sequence comes from Mordacia mordax, assembly GCA_036362905.1. Lineage (NCBI taxonomy): Eukaryota > Metazoa > Chordata > Hyperoartia > Petromyzontiformes > Petromyzontidae > Mordacia > Mordacia mordax. Next base: position 5,918,145 of record JAZEWT010000017.1, on the reverse strand, counting down.
TAATCGATCTAGTGTTGTGTCTTAACATTGCCACTGGGGAGACAAAGGCAGCCGGGGTCGCTGCTGGCCACTTGCCTCCTGGTGTGTCGTACTTGCCTTTATAGGTGCTCGCTAATAGTACTTGATCTAACAGTCTGTTAAAGCCGCCATTGTCAGGTTTATGGGAGACTGTAATATTGAGGTCTATGGGAGGATTGAACATTGAAGCCTATGGGACGATTTAACATTCAGGTCTATGGGAGAATTTAACATTGAAGTATATGGGAGGGTTTAACATTGACGTCCATGGTCACCGTTCTCAACCGCTAGATCGCAACCCATCAGTGAGCCGCGAGCGCCCCCTAGTGGTCCGTGGAGACCAAACCTTAGTGGGCCAAGTGGGATCTTGTGGTGCTCTGTGTTGAGAAGCTTAGAGTTCACGCCACGCCAGAGGGAAGCCCTGTCCTTGTTCGCTCACTCACGTAGTCATGACAGGGCTTGAAGGTCTCGGACTGGATGATGCCGCACTTGCGCTGGGCCCACGCCTGCCTCAACGGGTTTGTGCACGTGTCTCCTATGACGTACGAGTCAGCGCAGTAGTCGCGCACCTGCGCGGGTGAAGCGACACACAGCAGTGGTGAGGCCCCCGCATCCAACTTCCTGACCTCGGCAAGAAACTCGAGAAAATATTACGATTTGATAATTTATCATCGTCACAATCCAAAGGCCCTCTGACTGAAGGAGGTTAGCGTCAGGAATGCGTAATAATAATAATAATTGCGTTTATAGAGCGCTTTTCACCCGAGCGCCTGACAGCTGCGGAGAGAACCGCACGTCAACAACAATGGTACCAGAACGGAAAATCAGCAGCTATAAACTTTTCCGATTTTTTTTTTAAATATACACATCGTTGCAGAATAACACTTAAAATATGATTAGACTTTCAAGTACAATTTTAAAATGCAAAATTATAACACATAAAAGATATAATACATATATTGGGAAATGGCTTAATGTAACATTTATCGTATAATAATAATTGCATTTCTAGAGTGCTCATCACCCAAGGGTCACAAAGCGCTGTACAGAGTCGCGCAGAGAACGGCATGTCAACAACGAGATATTAACGGCATATCAGCAAAAACGTTTTTTTTTAGCTTTTTTGGAGCATGAAGTTCTGCTCCTGGACACCACCATTGGGAGGCGCCGAATGACCTTGGACAACGGCCGCCAAACCCAGCAAACTTCATTATTCCTGTGACGATGATGAATGATAACGAGAAGAGGGCGATGCGTGTGCGCGCGTGCGCGTCACCTTCCAGCTGTTCCCGAACGTCGATTCTCCCTGCACTACGAATCCCTGCGGCGTGCGGAAGTCGTTCATCTGGTCGCCGTCAAAGTTCCCACACAGACCTTCGGTCTGGAGGTCGGGGAAGGGGGGGGGAGGGGGGCTGTGGTGTAAAATCCATCTTCCACGTGGATCCCAGGGGTGAAGGTACCGGATACACAACGTCACATTCATCAGCATCACTCCAACAATTCACACTGTTCACACGCTTTCTTGAATTAAGCTATGGGTACTTTTTGCCAGTGTTTTTCAGATCTTTACACCTCTATAATTTCCAGATATGGTAAAGGCATTTTCTCTTTTTTTATTGAATTAGTTTGTGTGTTTTTATTTGTATCCGAAATGTTTTATTTTTTTACGTGGAATTTGTGAGATTTCGTTTTATCTACAGCTCAGATTTTCATTGTGGTTACGCACGGCACCATACGACCCTTGTGTAAAAGTCGCTTGGAAATGTAAATTACTATTATTATTCAAAGTCCCATGTGAATATGTAGATAACCAGCAATTCATTTCAACCGAAACGCTACTCCGGGAATTGTTCTGTCATCAACATCCACCGCTCCGTGTTCTTCGCTAATAGGATTATAGTTGTATAGGGAACAATAATATAGGATCACTACTCAGAGGCGTACCTTGTACTCTAGTGGTGGTGCCTTAGGCCAATACACCCTACCTCAAGCCAGCTATAACAAGGGTGCACAATACATTCTATCCGGCCCGTTAAGCATAATTAAACCATCCATCCATCCGCGGGGGCAGCAGTCTAAGCAGCGATGCCCAGACTTCCTTCACCCCAGACACTCCCTCCAGCTCTTCCGAGGGGACCCCGAGGCGTTCCCAGGCCAGCTGAGAGACATAGTCTCTCCAGCGTGTCCTGGGACTTCCCCGGGGGCCTCCTCCCGGTGGGACATGCCTGGAACACCTCCCTAGGGAGGCGTCCAGGCGGCATCCGAATCAGATGCCCAAGCGACCTCAGCTGACTCCTCTCGATGTGAAGGAGCAGCGGCTCTACTCCGAGCTCCCGCCGAGTGACCGAGCTTCTCACCCTATCTCTAAGGGAGCGCCCAGCCACCCTGCGGAGGAAACTCATTTCGTCCGCTTGTATCCGCGATCTTGTCCTTTTGGTCATTACCCAAAGTTCATGACCATAGGTGAGGGTGGGAGCGTAGATTGACTGGACGCTGCACCGATCCGCCTGTCAATCTCGCGCTCCATCTTTCCCTCACTCGTGAACAAGACCCCGAGATACTTAAACACCCGGAGAGAGCACGCCACCCTTTTCTGGTCGAGAACCATGGCCTCGGATTTGGAGGTGCTGATTCTCATCCCAGCCGCTTCACACTCGGCTGCAAATCGCTCCAGTGCATG
>JAZEWT010000017.1:5900691-5911349 GCA_036362905.1 Mordacia mordax | reverse complement strand
GGCCAGTGGGGCCAGATGCAGTTGCACTGCCTGCACACTCCGTTAGCCACTCCGCTGCCAACAGGAATCCGTGCTCGCAAGGCAGCAGATCACGGGTCATTCGTTGAAGCGCGTGATGTTTCCTCATCTCCTGAAACCCTCTAGTCACGGCGCACGCCATTGAGCTCTCCTCCTCCTCCTCCACCTCCTCCACCTCCTCCTCCCTCCTTCGCGACGTTTCGCGACCACCCCCGTCGTCACGGTGGCATCGAGGGCCTGAGAGCAGCACCGCCCCTTCCGTCGCGCGTAGGACCGGGCCAGTGCCAGCAGGGGGGGAGCAGGTGCCAGCGTAGGGTGCCAGCGGCGGTGCCACTCACCAGGTGTTACAGTCAATAGACATGGTCTCGCCCTCGTTGTAGCTCTTGCCACCGTGGTAGCATGGGCAGTGTTCTGCCAGCACGCACAGGCGGTTGTAGGCGTCCCACACCGTGCCGTTCGCACACCTTGGGGGTGGGGGGGCGGGCAAGCTCTGTGACGTAATAGCAACATCATTCATCGTCATCAATCGTTTATGTGTATAGTGGAGCTGGTATTTGTGTGTGTGTGTGTGTCCGTGAGGAGCAGTGGCGCAGCGATAAGTGCGCTGGGCTACAAATCCGGCAACCCGAGTTCGAATCCCGCTCACGGCCGCCGACACAAGCAGTGACGATTTTCCAAACCGGTCCTGGGTCTCCCATAGGTCGCCTCGGCATCAAATGAGTACCTAGTTTGGTGTGTGGTAAACATTGCCCGCTAAGGAGACAAAGGCGGCCGAGAGTGGTGCTGGTCACCCACCTCTGCATGTGCCATGCCGACCTTCATACGTGCTCACTAATGGCCCTTGACCCTAGAGTCTGTATAGGCTGCACGGGGGACCTTTTGTCCACACTGAAAGAATTGGGTTCCAATGCTTCATCTGTATATAATCTACATGTAATCTATATCTAATGGAGACAGTTTTGTGTGTGACCGATGACAGACACATTCCCCGCTTCCTCTCGAAATCTTATCGCCGGTGCGTGCGAGCAGTGCGTGTGAGCTAGCGGTGCGTGCGGGTGAACGTTGCTAGTGGTGCGATCGAGTCGTGCGAGCAGTGCGTGCGCGCGGTGCAAGTGGTGCGTGCGAGCGGTGCGTGCGGACGGTGTATGCGGGTGGTGCGTGCGAGCGGTGCATGCGGGCATCCTCACTGGCAGCCCGAGTAGCATCTCTCGACAGGGTAGACCTTGCGGGGCAGGTGCATGTTCTCGCAGGTCACTACGTTGAGGTCCAGGCAGATGACAAACTCCTGGTTGGGGCCGCACGTCTGATTCGATCTGCAGTCGTTCTCCGTGCATACCCACTGGCCAAGGTGGCACTCGCTGTGGGGAGAGGGGGAAAGGTGGGGAGAGGGGGGGAGTTGTGGGTGAGTGAGAGTTAGATGTTTATTATTACAGCAGAAATGAGCTTGCAAATGCGGGATTCCTGTGATACAGCACTGGCTCCTGTCTCTAACACTGACTCCAGTATCTAACACTGACTCCTGTCTCTAACACTAGAGAGATGTTTATTATTAAAACTAAGCAACAGGGAGGTGAGCGAATTGAAAAGGTGAGTGAGTCGGTGAGTGGATCAGTCCGTTTATACTCATGCTGGAGATAACCATTGAGCTTTGTAGCTGTTTTTAGCAGTTGTCCAGAGGGTAGGGGTAGGCATGTTACAAAATCTCAGAGCACTGGAAGGTAATTTCGCCTAGACAGCAGCGTGTCTTTGAAATGTGGGGCGAAAACGGAGTATGCAATGAAAAACCACATGGACACGGGAACAGAACACGCAAACTCCACACAGGGAAAGACACCCAAGCCGAGAATCGAACCCGGTCTATCTCGCTGTGAGAACGCGGAAACGCTACTCGCTACGCCGCCATGGATGGGTGAGTGAAAGATGGTGTGAGAGCGAGATGGACGAACGGATGAACGGGTGAGAGAGCTGGTGAGTGGGTGAGCAGGTGAGGGAGTGAGTATATGGGTAGGGAAAACGAAGAACGCACGAGTAAATAGGCGTCTAAGTGGCGGGTGAGCGACGGGTGAGGTGGAAAACAAGCAACCGGATAGCGAGCGTGCCAATGAGCCAGCGGGTGGACGAGTGGGTGAGCGAGCGAGCGAGTGAAGAGCCATGCCGAGGAACAGGTAGTCGATTGAGTGGGTGAGCCAGCGAGCAGGTGGTTGAGCGAGCAGGTGGGTGAGCCAGCGAGCAGATGGTTGAGCGAGCAGGTGGGTGAGCCTGCGAGCAGGTGGCTGAGTCCGCGAGCAGGTGGGTGAGTCCGCGAGCAGGTGGGTGAGCCCGCGAGCAGGTGGGTGAGCCCGCGAGCAGGTGAGTGAGCCCGCGAGCAGGTGGGTGAGCCCGCGAGCAAGTGGGTGAGCCAGCGTGCAGGTGCTTGAGCGAGCAGGTGGGTGAGCCAGCGAGCACGTGGCTGAACGAGCAGGTGGGTGAGCCAGCGAGCAGGGGGTTTGAGCAAGCAGGTGGGTGAGCCAGCGAGCGGGTTAGTAGGTGGGTGAGTGAGCAAATGAGTAGGTGGTCGAGCGAGCGGGCGGATGAGCCAGTGAACAGGTGGCCGAGTGAGCTGATGGGTGAGTCAGCGAGCGGGTTAGTAGATGGGTGAGTGAGCCCGCGAGCAGGCGCTCAAGCGAATGGGCGAGCGGGTGTGTGAGCGCGGGCTGCACTCGCACCACACGTTGCAGTCCTGGAAGCGAGCGTCTCCAGCAGGGAAGACCTCTCCACGCCACACGCACGGACACTCATCGGGCACCACGCAGAAGCCACCGTAGTCCTGCACGAGGCCCGCGGGGCACGCGCAGCCCTCGACGCACTGCTCCGTGCAGTTGGAGAAGGTCGGGTCGGCCAACGAGCCACACGACGTGTGGCACGCGGGCGCACACTCCAAGAACACCTTGTCCGATGATGGGCACGTCACCGCTGCACCGGGGGGAGAGCGGTGGGGGAGAGGGGAAGGAGAAAGGGAAATGGTACGAGGTGAAGGTAACTGGTCCAGCATACGGGTAGAATAAATGGTTTGGATAGAGTGTTAGGGTAACAGGCTATGGTAACAAGATATGGTAACATGGTTAGGTAACAGGCTATGGTAACAGGCCATGGTAACAGATTAGGGGAGCAGGCTATGGGAGCAGGCCATGGTGGCAGGCTATGGTAAGAGGCTATGGTAACAGATTAGGGGAGCAGGATATGGGAGCAGGCTATGGTGGCAGGCTATGGTAACAGGCTATGGTAACCGGCTATGGTGAAAGGATATGGTAACAGACTCGGCCAGCAGGCTATGGTAACAGGCTTTGGTAACAGGCTAAGGTAGCAGGTGAAGGCAACAGGCTATGGTAACAGGCTATGGTAAGAGGTTAAGGTAACAGGCTATGGTAACAGGCTATGGTAACTGGTGACAGAACCAGGCTATGGTAACAGGCTAAGGTAACAGGTGAAGGTAACAGGCTATGGTAACAGGCTATGGTAACAGGTTAGGGTAGAAGGCTATGGTAGCAGGCTATGGTAACAGGTTAGTTTAACAGGCTATGGTAACAGGATATGGTAACATGGTTAGGAGGAAGGCTATGCTAACAGGCTATGGAAACAGGCTGAGGTGGCAGGTTATGGTGGCAGGTTATGGTAACAGGCTATGTTAGCATGCTATGGTAACAGGTCAGGGTAACAGGCTATGGTAACAGGATATGATAACATGGTTAGGTAGCAGTCCATTGTGGCAGGCTATGGTAACAGGCTATGGTAACAGGCTATGGTAACAGGTTAGGGCAGAAGGCTATGATAACAGGCTATGATAGCAAGCTGTTGTAACAGGATAGGGTAACAGGATATGGGGACAGGCTATAGTAGCAGGCTATGGTAACTGGAGAAGGTAACAGGCTATGGTAACAGGTGACGGTAACAGGCTATGGTTACAGGCTATGGTAAAAGACTATGGAAAGAGGTTAGGGGAGCATGCTATCGTAGTAGGCAATGGTAACATGTTAGGGTAACAGGCTATAGTAACAGGCTATGGTAGCAGGCTATGGTAACTGGAGAAGGTAACAGGCTATGGTAACAGGTGGCGGTAACAGGCTATGGTTACAGGCTATGGTAGCAGGCAATGGTGACTGGAGAAGGTAACAGGCTATGGTAACAGGCTATGGTAAGAAGTGGTGGTAAGAGCCTATGGTAACAGGCTATGAAAAAAGGCTATGGTAACAGGTTAGGGTAATAAGGATATGGCAACAGGCTATGGTAACAGGCTATGGTAACAGGTTATGATAACAGGCTATGGTAATAGGCTTTCGTAACAGGCTACTGTAACAGGCTATGGTAGCAGGATAGGATAGCAGGCTATGGTAGCAGGCTATCGTAACATGCTAAGGTAACAGGTGAAGGTAAAATGCTACGGTTACAGGCTATGGTAACAGGCTATGGTAAAAGGCTATGGTAACAGGCTAGGGTAGCAGGCTGTGGCGACAGGTTATGGTAACAGGCTATGGTAGCAGGCTATATTGACATGTTAGGGTAACAGGCTTTGGTAGCAGGCTATAGGAACAGGTTAGGGCAACAGGCTATGGTAACAGGCTATGGCAACAGGTGAGCGTAGAAGGCTACGAAAGCAGGCTATAATAACAGGCTATGGTAACAGGCTATGGAATAGGTGACGGAAACAGGATATGGTAACAGGCTATGGTAACATGATATGGTAACATGGTTAGGTAGCAGGCTATGATAACAGGCTATGGTAACAGGCTATGGTACTAGGCTACAGGAACAGGTTAGGGCAACAGGCTATGCTAACAGGCTATCGCAACAGGTTAGGGTAGAAGGCTATGGAAGCAGGCTATGATAGCAGGCTATGGTAATCGATGAATATAACAGGGCTATGGTAACAGGCTATGGTAACAGGCTTTGGTAAAAGGTTATGGTAGCAGGCTAAGGTAGCAGGCTATGGTGACAGGTCATGGTAACAGGCTATGTTAGCAGGCTATGGTAACAGGCTGTGGTAACAGGTGACGATAATAGGCTATGATAAAAGGCTAAAGTAACAGGTGAAGGTAACATGCTATGGTAACAGGCTGTGGTAAAATTTTAGGGTAACAAGGCTATCGTAACAGGCTATGGTAGCGGGCGATGGTAACATGCTATGCTAACAGGTGAAGCTAGCAGGCTATGATAACAGGTCATGGTAGCAGGCTATGGTAGCAGGCTATCGTAACATGCTAAGGTAACAGGTGAAGGTAACAGGCTATGTTAACAGGTTATGATAACAAGCTATGGTAACAGGCTATAGTAAGAAGTGGCGGTAAGAGCCTATGGTAACAGGCTATGGAAAAAGGCTATGGTAAGAGGTTACGGTAACAAGGATATGGCAACAGGCTATGGTAACAGGCCATGGTAACAGGTTATGATAACAGGCTATGGTAGCAGGATAGGATAACAGGCTACGGCAGCAAGCTATCGTAACATGCTAAGGTAACAGGTGAAGGTAACAGGCTACGGTTACATGCTATGGTAAAAGGCTATGTTAACAGGCTAGGGTAGCAGGCTGTGGTGACAGGTTATGGTAACAGGCTATGGTAGCAGGCTATATTGACATGTTAGGGTAACAGGCTTTGGTAACAGGCTATGCAAACAGGCTATTTAAACAGGCTATGGTAACAGGAAATGGTAACATGGTTATGTAGCAGGCTCTGGTAACAGGCTATGGTAACAGGCTATGGTAGTAGGCTATAGGAACAGGTTAGGGCAACAGGCTATGGTAACAGGCTATGGCAACAGGTGAGCGTAGAAAGCTATGAAAGCAGGCTATGATAGCAGGCTATGGACACTGGTGAAGATAACAGGCTATGGTAACAGGCTATGGAATAGGTGACGGAAACAGGATATGGTAACAGGCTATGGTAACATTCTAAGGTATCAGGTGAAAGTAAAAGGCTATGGTAACAGGCTATGGTAACAGGTTAGGGTAGAAGGCTATGGAAGCAGGCTTTGATAGCAGGCTATGGTAACCGGGGAATATAAGAGGGCTATGGTAACAGGCTATGGTAACAGGTGACGGAAACAGGCTATGGTAACAGGCTAGGGTAGCAGGCTACGGTGACAGGTTATGGTAACAGGTATGGTAGCAGGCAATGGCACTAGGCTATGGGAACAGGTTATGGTAGCAGGCTATGGTAACAGGCTCTTGTAGCAGGCTATCGTAACAGGTTAGGTTAGCAGGCTATGGTAACAGGTGAAGGTAACAGGCTATGGTGACAGGCTATGGTAGCAGGCTATGGTAACTGGTGAAGGTAACAGGCTATGGTAACAGGCTATGGTAAAATGCTAAGGTAACAGGTGAAGGTAGCAGGCTACGGTGACAGGTTATTGTAACAGGCTATGGTAGAAGGCTATGGTAGTAGGCTATGGGAACAGGTTAGGGCAGCACGCAATGGTTACAGGCTATGGCAACAGGTTAGGGAAGAAGGCTGTGGAAGCAGGCTATGGTAACAGGTTAGGGTAGCAGGTGAAGGTAACAGGCTATGGTAACAGGCTATGGTAACATGCTAAGGTAACAGGTGAAGGTAACAGGCTATGGTAACAGACTAGGATAGCAGGCTATGGTAACTAGTGAAGATAACAGGCTTTGGTAACAGGCTATGGTAATAGGTGATGGTAAAGGCTATGGTAACAGGCTATGGCAACAGGCTATGGTGACAGGCTATGGTAACAGGTGATGGTAATGAGCTATGGTAACAGCTAAGGTAACAGGTGAAGGTAACCGGCTATGGTAACAGGCTTTGGTGACAGGCAGAGGTAACATTTTTTAGGGTAACAAGGCTATGGTAACAGTCTATGGTAACAGGTGACGGTAACAGACTATGGTAACAGGTGACGGTAACAGGTGATGGTAACAGGCGATGGTAACAGGCTATGGTAAAAAGCTATAGTAACAGGTGACATAGCAGGCTATGGTAATAGGCTATGGTAACAGTGATGATAACAGGCTATGGTAACAGGCCATGGTAACAGGCTAAGGTAACAGGCTATGGTAACAGGCTATGGTAACATGCTAAGGTAACAGGTGAAGGTAACAGGCTATGGTAACAGACTATGATAGCAGGCTATGGTAACTAGTGAAGATAACAGGCTTTGGTAACAGGCTATGGTAATAGGTGATGGTAAAGGCTATGGTAACAGGCTATGGCAACAGGCTATGGTGACAGGCTATGGTAACAGGTGATGGTAATGAGCTATGGTAACAGCTAAGGTAACAGGTGAAGGTAACCGGCTATGGTAACAGGCTTTGGTGACAGGCTGAGGTAACATTTTTTAGGGTAACAAGGCTATGGTAACAGTCTATGGTAACAGGTGACGGTAACAGACTATAGTAACAGGTGACGGTAACAGGTGATGGTAACAGGCGATGGTAACAGGCTATGGTAAAAAGCTATAGTAACAGGTGACATAGCAGGCTATGGTAACAGGCTATGGTAACAGTGATGATAACAGGCTATGGTAACAGGCCATGGTAACAGGCTAAGGTAACAGGTGATGGTAACAGGCTAAGGTAACAGGCTATGGTAAATGGCTAGGGTAACAGGTGAAGGTAACAGACTATGGTAAGAGACTATGGTAACAAGATAAGGTAGCTGGCTATGGTGAAAGGTTATGATAACAGGCTATGGTAACAGGCTTTGGTAAGAGACTATGATAACAGGCTATGGTAGAAGGCTATGGTAGAAGGCTCTGGTAATAGGCTAAGGTAACAGATGATGGTAAAAGGCTATAGTAACATCTCATCTCATCTCATCTGAAACCGCTTAATCCTATATAGGGTCACGGTAGAAGCCGGAGCCTATCCCGGCAGACACAGGGCGCAAGGCAAGGATATACCGACGATGGGACGCCAGTCCATCGCCGGGCACTGCGGGGCAATTTAGCCTGCGAGCCAATTAACCTATGCAGCAGCATGCTTTTGGACTGTGGGAGGAAACCGGAGTGCCCGGCGAAAACCCACGCGGACACGGGGAGAGAACTCGCAAACTCCACACAGAAAGGCACCCGAGCCGAGAGATTCGAACCCGGGACCTTCTTGCTGTGAGGCGACAGCGCTAACCACTGGGCCACCGTGCCGCCCCGGCTATAGTAACAGGCTATGGTAACATGCTAAGGTAACAGGTGAAGGTAACAGTCTACAGTAACAGGCTATGGTAACAGGCCATGGTAAGATGCTATGGTAACAGGCTAGGGTAGCAGGCTACGGTGACAGGTTATGGTAACAGGGTGTGGTAGCAGGCTATGGCAGTAGACTATGGGAACAGGTTAAGGCAGCAGGCTATGGCAACAGGCTCTCGTGGCATGCTATCGTAATAGGTTAGGGTAGCAGGCTATGGTAACAGGTGAAGGTAACAGGCTATGGTAACAGGCTATGGTAGCAGGCTATGTTAATTGGTGAAGGTAACAGGCGATGGTAATAGGCTATGGTAACATGCTATGGTAACAGGTTAAGGTAACAGGCTACAGTAACAGGCTACTGTAACAGGCTATGGTAACATGCTATGGTAAGAGGCTATGGTAACAGGCTAGGGTAGCAGGCTACGGTAACAGGCTATGGCAACAGGCTAAGGTAATAGGTGACGGTAACATGCTAAGATGATAGGCTATGGTAAATGGCTCATCTAACAGGTGAAGGTAACAGGTTATGGTAATAGACTATGGTAACAGACTAAGGTAGCAGGCTATGGTGACAGGTTATGATAATAGGCTATGGTAACAGGCTTTGGTAAGAGGATATGGTAACAGGTGAAGGTAACTGGCTATGCTAACAGGCTGTGGTAACAGGCTATGGTAAAAGGCTATGGTAACAGGTTAGGGTAACAAGGCTATGATAACAGGCTATGGTAGAAGGCTCTTGCAACAGGCTCGGATAATAGGCTATGCTAACAGGCTAAGGTAGCAGGTGAAGTTAACAGGCTATGGTAACAGGATATGGTAACATGGTTAGGTAGCTGGCTATGGGAACAGGCTAAAGTAACAGGCTAGGTTTGATTGTAACAGTTAAGGCAACATTTTCTCTCTCTGAGAGCGAACAAGCGTGGCTCGTTGTGATTATCCGATCAAAACCATCGTCATAATGTCGCCATGAGGTGGCCCGCCCTCCCTCCCTCCCTCGGTGGCAGCGCCGTGCCGCGCGTACCGCACTCGAGGATGGCGCCGCGCCACGCGTCCAGCACCACGCCCGCTTTGGCGCACAGGAATGCGTAGGTGGCGAAGGCGTCGCACATCCGCCTCACGGGCGCCAGGACGTCCGAGCAGACGTCGATGATACAGGACTCATAGTGCGGCGCGTAGCTCACCGCCTCGTGGCACTCTGCGGGATGTGGGGGGGGGGGGTAGTGAGCGGGTGAGTGAATGGTGAGGAGTGGGGTTGGGGTGGGTCGAGAGAGCGGTGAGGAGTTGAAAAGCGAGGCAGGCAGGAGGAAGGATTGGAACCTGGTACCCTAAGTTCTAAAGACAAAGATCCCCCATATAGCCTTAATAGTATGTAGCATCAAGTGCCGTTAGCGAGCAGCACCTATGAAGATCGACACAGCACACGAGGAGGTGGGTGACCAGCAACATGCCCGGTCGCCTTTATCTCCCTAGTGGCAATATTTTCACATTACACTAGTTACTCATTTGAGGCTGAGTCGACCTAGGGGAGGCCCAGGACCGCTTCAGAAAATCGTCACTGGTGTTGGCCGTAAGTGGAATTTGAACTGTGATCGCAGGGTTTTGTTGGTCGGCGCGCTAACCGCAGGGGCCACCGCTCCCCACACACAAACACACACACTTGCACCATTATACACACATACACAGACAATGTGATACCCGGCGGCTCACTCACTGCTGAAGGGTGCCTGCAGGATCCTGCCACATTGCGCGTACGCGAAGGCTCGGCTCTGCGAGTTCAGGTCGCAGGGATTCACGTACGGCTGCACGCCCACGTTCACGCACGACGCCAGTGCCTTCCAGCGGTTGCCGAAGTTTACGGCATTGCTCTCGATGTCGCCTGCAACCCGGTTGGGGCGACACGCGGAGGAGTAAACCGGAGATCCGAGAGGAAACTCACGCGGAAGAGGGGGAAAGAACGCACAAACTCCACGCAGAAATACGCCCGAGGTGGAAACCGAACCGCCTCAGGCAGGATTTTCTGTACTGTGAGGAGGCAAAGATATTACTGCTGCACTACCATGAACGTGGGGGCCTTTGGGCCACGTATTGAGTTTATTGTAAATGAAAATAACTTCCAATGCAACTTCGCCTACTAAAGCTCACCAATAATGGGACCTAAACTGACAACGTTATAATACATATATACCTATCATTGTCATAGAGTATGAACATATTAAACTATCTGGACAATGCAATATGTACCCATATATTTGACAGCACTATAGAGCATAAACCCATAAAGCTATCTCTACTATGGAATATAAAATCCTACGCCTATCTATATTATGGACAATAAACCCAAACACCTATATGTATTATGGAATATAAACCCACTCACCTATTTGTACAAAGCAACACATAACCAAATACGAATCTGTACTATGCAAGGGCTTTTGACAGGCAAAACTCCAATATTATATCTCATCTCA
>JAZEWT010000017.1:5886774-5899724 GCA_036362905.1 Mordacia mordax | reverse complement strand
CGGGTCAAGCAGGGCACCTTCAGGCGTGAGGAAGTCGTCCATCTGGACGCGGTTGAAAGTTCCGCACAGGCCGAGCACGCGACCCATCGCCACGCTGGGTACGGTGACGTACAGCGTGGAGCGACCGTCCCACAGCAGAAACACTCCGTTGTCCAGCGTGACCTGACCACGCGGGGAGTTAATCGCGAACTGTGACATCTCCCTTGGTGAACAGGTCTGGAGTCTAACGCTCCTACTAGGGTCTCCCTTGGTGAACAGGTCTGGAGTCTAGCGCTCCTGCCAGGGTCTCCCTTGGTGAACAGGTCTGGAGTCTAGCGCTCCTATCAGGGTCTCCCTTGGTGAACAGGTCTGGAGTCTAGCGCTGCTGCCAGGGTCTCCCTTGGTGAACAGGTCTGGAGTCTAGCGCTCCTGCTAGGGTCTCCTTAATGAATAGGTCTTGAGTCTAGCGCTCCTGCTAGGGTCTCCTTAATAAATAGGCCTAGAGTCCAGCGCTCCTACTCGGGTCTCCCTTATGAACAGGTCTGGAGTCCAGCGCTGCTATGTGTTGGTGAGTGGGTGAGCGGGCGAGCGGGTGAGTGGGTGAGCGGGCGGGCAGGCGAGCGGGTGAGCGGCTGAGTGAGCAGGCCGCACCTTCTGGAACTGCTGTGTAACAGACTCGACATAGATGGCACCGCTGCGGAAGGGCAGGTAGTTGGGATAGTCGACGGCCGTGATGAGCAGGTCCTGCAAGAGGGTCACCGTCTTGTCGCCCGCCGTCACGTGCACAGCGTTGAGACGCGTCACTCCTGAGCTACGGCGGCACGGGTTCAAGTCACGGTCACTGCCATAGATTACACTGTCCTCACTCATGGTGCCCACACGGTCCAGTGTGGGCACCGCTCGTGGTTGGCATTACCCGTGGTGGACACAATGGTGGTACCTGCACTGGTAGAACTCCACGTCAATGTTGAAGATGAGATCGTCGGCCGCCAGGTTCTTCACGGCCGTGTAGGTGCAGTCTCCGGGGAAGTCGTAGGTGCGGCCATCGAACGTGAGGAAGTGGCCTCCACCGGTCACCGAGCAGACAGCTGCGTGGACACCGAGGAGGAGGCACAGGCATGGAGGTGTGGACCTTAATGTTAAATCCTCTTATATACGTCAAAGTTAAATTCTCCCATAGATTTCCATGTTAAAGCCTCCCATAGACTCCAATGTTAAATCCTCCCATATACCTCAATGTTAAATTCTCCTATAGACTTCAATGTTAAATCCTCCCATAGATTTCAGTGTTGGATGAGTAACCAGCACCACGCCCGGCCGCCTTTATCTCCCTAGTGCAATGTTTATACACCGCAGCAGGTACTCATTTGAGGCTGAGTCGACCAAGGGAAGGCCTAGGACCGATTCATAAAAGTGTCATTGGTGTTGGCAGTGAACGGGAATCGAACTGGGTTCACCAGGTTTGTGGCCCAGCGCGCTAACTGCTGAACCACCGCCACCGCTAGTCACCCACTTACTCATCCACATACTCACCCAAGCACTCACCTACACACACGCTCACCCACCCACCAACTCACTCACCCACCCACAACTCACTCACCCACCCACCAACTCACTCACCCACCCACTCAGCAGGGCAGTCAGCGGCAGTTTAAAGGGGCAGCAGGGTATAGATCAGCGAGGTGATCCTGAGAGGGGCGCACACCGACCAAAACAAGTTTAACTCCCTGCCTGATACAGACTCACGCTTGCCTTGCTCTGTCAGTCTCTGCGTCATTCTCAGCAAAGGAGAGCTCCCTGACGTAGAACGAAACATGATTTAATAATCGGTTGAGCCCCATTCCAAGACCCTTGCAATTGAATTATGTATTATAAATTAAGCGATCAGCTAACGATGCATTGCAGTACGGAATTACAATTATCGCGCAATACTGTACAAGGAATGGGTACGAAAACGTGACAGAGTCAGAATTCAACATCAGTACCCCAGCAATTATCCTGAACAAGGTCGCGGGGGAGGGCGGGCGGAGCCTATCTCGGCAGACAGGGAGCGAGGCGGGCCTACGCACACGATGTGAAGCCGGTGCGTCGCGGGGTACGTTTTTGTGGGGGCGATTTACTCGGCAGACCGATTAACCTAGGGCGGCGGCGTGCTTCTGTAAGGTGGGAAGAAAGCGGAGTACCCGACAAAACCCCACGCGGACACGGGGAGAGAACACACAAACTCCACACATAAAGGCACCCCAGCCGGGAACCGAACCCGGGGTCTTCTTGCTGTGAGACAGTAGCGCTACTCATCGCGTACATTATACATTGTAGTGTCTCGGCGGGAAACCCTCCAAGGGAGTCGACCTCGGTCGTAATCCCCGCAAGACACCCCTGGGTCCGACTTGCACGTGCGGCCATGTGGCACAGGCGGCCAGGGGTTCTGAAGCGGCGGCATAAAGGTTCACCGTCACGCAGCGATGCATTCAGTCAGCGACAAGAGACCAGCGACAATAGATGATGCAGCGGCCTTCTGAATGTTTTCAATGCTTTATTCCACCAACAAAATATAGCCGGAATAGCAGCCCACCACGAACTCATACCCTTGCCCACACAACAGTGCTCCTTACATCGTGACCCAGCCTCCTCCAAAACTTCCCAGGCGAGAGTCTCTGCCACGCCCTCCTCACACCGGCTTATATCCGCATTCGCACGCCCGCACGCGCAGCTGCCACCCTCGTCACTGATCACGAGTTGTTTTGATCACTCAGCGTGGGCATCGTCTCATCACCTTGTCCGGCCGCCTCAGCACCTCGTGACTCGCTGGCAATTGGCATGGGGAGGACCCTAACGCACTCCCCACATGCACGCTGCGCGGCCCGGTCGAGGCTGGGCTCCACAATTCCCCCTCCAGCAAAAAAAGTTCCCTCAGACCTTTCACCGCCGACGTACCCAGACTCACGCTGCAGCCTGGCACTCACTCATACACGCTGCGGACTCACGACACTCTCACTCTGATGTTGACTCACCCAGTGGGGGAAGGGGGGGTCCACATGCTGCTAACATACACAATAGTCACCCTCTCTCTCTCTCTCTCTTACAGAACCATACTCTCTCCAGGTACACACCACGGTGCCCTCTTCGGTACACACCATGGTACTCTCTTCGGTACACACCACGGTACTCTCTCCGGCACACACCATGGTACCCTCACACACTCGTCACCACCTCTGATGGTCACTCGCACACTTGCCAGAGAACCGCCTCTGATGATCACTCACAGAACTCACCACCACCTCTGACGATCAATCACACACTTGCTAAGGAACCACCTCTGATGGGCACTCGCACACTTGCCGGGGCACCACCTCTGAAGATCACTCACACAACTCACCACCACCTCTGACGATCAATCACACACTTGCTAAGGAACCACCTCTGCTGGGCACTCGCACACTTGCCGGGGCACCGCTCTGAAGATCACTCACACAACTCGCCACCACCTCTGACAGTCGCTCGCACACTTGCCAGGGAACCGCCTCTGATGGGCACTCGCACACTTGCCGGGGCACCACAACATCACGACAACGACGTCCACTCAAACCAGTGCGGTACTCGGTCTAACACACACCGAGGGACAACGCACACTGTGGAACAACAATCACTTAGGAACAACATTTTGCACACTTGCCGCCAGCTCCGATGGTTCTTGCGCAGCTCCCGGCTCCACCGTCACTCCTTTCGGAGGTTCGACAAGCCGGGAACCCTCGACAAGAGGGCCCCCCATCCCGGCTCCAGTGCCAACAAGGGCACGTACTGCTCCAGTAGCTCCCCATCACAGACGGATCTCACGCGGGTCAGAAAAACACCCCTGATTGCCGCTCATGCACGCGAACATCTCTGCTGCTCGGAGCAGTGAGGCGCGCCGCACCGCTCCGCCCGCCGTGTCGCACCTCACCAACACAGCCCAGCAGCTCGCCTCGTGGCTTCCCAGCGCTCCTCGGACCACCTCCTGTCGACTCCTCCTCGAGAGGCCGCCACCTGACGGCCCCTCCTCCTGGGGAACCGCCCCCTGACGGCTCTGCCCCGCAGCTGGGCGGCTTCGGTTCCGCCCCCCAACAAACAGGAGTGAGGCACCATGCCCATGCGCTCTGCGCCACCAAGATGGTGACTCGCGAGTCACGCAGTTTTCGGCCAGCCTGACGCAGCTCTGACTCGGCACTCCCTAGATGCCTCCGAGCACGGAACAGTTGCACTTCGCAGCGTGGAGCAACAGCACGCGCTGCACCGCGTCATCTCCACCGCTCCGCCCGCTGTGTCATCCCTCGCACCGCGCCATCCACTGTCGCCTCGCGGCACGCCGTGCTGCGCTCCGTGAAGCAGTCGCCGCCGCCGCCACTGCGCCCCGCGTCTCCCCGTGGGCACTCCGTGGTTTGTGCCACGCCGCCGCTGGTGAACTCCTCAGCCCCACACGCCATGCTGGTGGACTCCTCACCCGGCTTGCTGGCTCCTCACCCCATTCACTGGCTCCCTCTCCAGCCGCCTCACGCCGATGCAGGCGTTCCCCGCCGCAGTCGCCGCTGATACAGTTGCTCTCTCGTACCGCATCGTCTCTGCTGTGACATTCTCCTCCACTCAATGTCTCCATGTCGCAACTGCCAACATCGCGCAGCCGCTTCCATGCACGCGCACGGCTCGTTGAGCCACTCCAGGTCGGCCTGGCGCAGCTTGCTGAGCCTGCCGCAGCTCCAACTCCTCTCGCCGGCCGAGCTCCCTCCAGCCCACACCGTGCCGCCAATAGTCGGACCCCGCTCGCTGCTGGTGGACTCCTCAGCCGAATCTCTCTTGCCCCGTGCCGCCAAGCAGTGGCGCGCAGATACCTCTGTCGCGTGGGTAATGGTGCTATCCACAGCTTCCTCACGCCGTTGTCGGACCCAACTTGCTGCAGTCTCCAACATGAGTCCGCTTCCCAAATTCTGACACCAAACTGTGGTGTCTCAGCGAGAAACCCTCCAAGGGAGTCGACCTCGGTCGTAATCCCCACCAGACACCCATGGGTCCGACTTGCGGATGCGGCCATGTGGCGCGTGCGGACAGGGGTTCTTCAGTGGCGGCATAAAGGTTCACCATCACGCAGTGATGCATTCACCCAGTCAGCAACAAGAGACCAGCGACGATAGATGATGCAGCGGCCTTCTGAATGTTTTCAATACTTTATTCCACCAGCAACATATGGCCGGAATAGCAGCCCACCACGAACTCATACCCTTGCCCACACAACAGTGCTCCTTACATCGTGACCCAGCCTCCTCCAAAACTTCCCAGGCAAGAGTCTCTGCCACGCCCTCCTCACACCGGCTTATATCCGCATTCGCACGCCCGCACGCGCAGCTGCCACCCTCGTCACTGATCACGAGTTGTTTTGATCACTCAGCGTGGGCGTCGTCTCATCACCTCATCCGGCCACCTCAGCACCTCGTGACTCGCTGGCAATTGGCATGGGGAGGACCCTAACGCACTCCCCACATGCACGCTGCGCGGCCCGGTCGAGGCTGGGCTCCACAACGCAATTAAATACTTTCCCTGATTCATCAGCGACCTATTTGCAAAACGACGGTTACCGCGGCAAAGTATAGCGGGGGATTCCTGCGAGTGGCGTCAGCCTACAACCGCCTGCTACCCGCACGGTGACGGCCGCACGTCCAAGCGCTATCCAGGCCTGAAACCTGCTTAGCTTACTAAATTCGATAAGATCGACAAAAAATCGCGGTAACTCTATCTTCGATTCTGAATTTGGCGGGTGCCCTGTGGGGTGTCGTGGTGGCGATGGTGAAGTTGTTGCGCAGTGTGAACAGATCTTTGTGTCCCACTCACCATCACAGATGTTCTGGGTGCAGTGCCAGATTCCGTACATGCACACGCTGCGGATACACAGACATACACACACAGATACATACACAGACACACCAACAGATACAGATACACAGAGACACGCACGCACACACAGACACACACACGGTCAGTGTACACATTGTGATATTATTATTACAGGACCGATGTAGGTTTCCTGTGCTCACAAATGCCCGTTAATTCCCCCCCCCTTCCCCCAACGCGTGGAGGTGAAATGAGGAGGAGGAACGCTCAGTAACACCGCTCTTACAGATAGAAGGTGCCTGGTTCTATTCCTGGCTCGGGTGTCTTTCTGTGTCGAGTTTGCGTGTTCTCTCTCTCTCTCCTCGTTCCGACGTGGGTTTTTTTTCCGGGTATTCCAGTTTCAACCCCACCATCCGAAGACCTTCTACAGGATTCGACCTCGCCGAGACTCACCATTCGTTACAGTCCTGGGTGACCCGCGACCCGGGCTGGTATTCGGCGCGCATGAGCAGGCAGGGGCAGGTCTCCCGAGCCACGCACGTGCCGTCGTACAGGAACGTGCCGTTGGGACAGTGGCACCCGTCGACACAGTGGTCGTCCTCGCAGTCGTACACCGTGTCGAAGCACGTGCGCGGACACGCGGAGCCGCACATGTCGTACACCATGTCAGCAGGGCACACCATGGCTGGGGGCGGTTGAGGGGCGGAGAGGTGGCCGTGGATACGGTCGTGACTCGGGTCGGTACTGGGTCACCGGATATCGAAAGTCTCCTCGCTGGCTCAGATTTAAACGCATATGTTATATTCAGCCATTTCTCAATATATGTATTATTAACAATGATAATTATGCATTTTAAAGTTATAGCTAAAAGTCAGATCATATTTAACATGTTGTTCTGCACGATGTGCATATTTAAAAAAATCCAAATAAAATGTTCTTGTTGCTGATTTTCCGTTCTAATGTCGTTATTGTTGACGCGCCGTTCTCTCCGCAGCTCTGTGCAACGCTTTGTGACCCTTGGAGGAAAAGCGCTCGATAAATGCGATTATTAATTATTATTATTATCGTCATGATCAATATCCGCTTAATCCTTTGGAGAGCCGCGTGTCTTTGGACAGTGGGGAGGAAAACAGAGTACCCAAGGAAAACCCCACGTGGATACGGGGAGAGAGAGGGAAACATGCGAACTCCACACAGAAAGGCACCCGAGCCGAGAACCTTCTTGCTGAGGCAGCAGCGCTGCTCACTGTGCCACTGCACTGCCCCTCAATGCATTACGATTTATTATAATAAAACATCTTGTCAAAATGTTTGCTGGATTGCGCGGCACGAACATTTATTTTCAACAAGAAAAAAGAGATTAAACACCAATGGAAAAAGCTTTTGAATGGGGCTGGGCATGCATCAGGTCGTCAACGATTTCCTGGTCTCTCATTGGTTGATGGCCTTAGTCACGTCACAACCAGCCCATCAAATGGCATACAGGGTATCTTATGTTTATTGGATTTCATGTCATTTAGTTCTATCATTAGTGCCAAAATAAAAAAGATTGTTTACTTATTTCATTATTGCCCTGGCCATCACGTGACAACTCTGTTGAGGATCTCGCCAATCGGCTGCTTCGCTTGACCTTAAGGTGCACCTGGCGCCAGTGCCATGGCGATGTCACTGCCACTTAGTCGTGAATGGCGATTGTTGTTGTTATAGCAGCGGGGTGACCGCGAGACTCTACAAACCCGGTGACCCGAGTTCGATTCCCGCTCACGTCCACCAAACACCGGTCGCGATTTTTCATTGACCGGTCCTGGGTCTCCCCTAGGTCAACCCAGCCTCAAACGAGTACCTTTGGTCTCCCACTCGGGAGACCAAAGGTGCTTCTGCACGGCGTGTGCACGGGTTTTCTTGCTCGCCCATCCTAACGGTGGGGGGGAGGGGGGCGGAGACAGCAGCCAGCGCCACTTGCAACTCACGGCATCGATCGGCAGCCCTCCAGTCGATGTAGACGCCAAAGCGTGTACACTCCTGGAAGTAGGCGGCCATCGAGGCGCAGGCACAGGACTGAGCGCCAGCGCAGGCACATACGTCGTCCAGGCACGCGTCGTAGTATGGGATGGAGTCAACTACCTGCACGCCGTACGCAGTGGAGCAACGGTCACGTGATGGTGACGTGACGGTGACGCGATCATGATGCGACAGTGAAGCGATCGTGACGCAACGCAAATGCATGCCCGATCGATATGGAGCAAGGATATCTCTAGGTGTGGGGGTGGGGGAGGGAGAGAGTCAGCCAGACGGTTAGTCAGTGCCAACCCGCCAGACACAGCATTGAGCCGTGAACACCTATATCAGGGCGGTGCGGTAGCACAGTGAGTAGGGCGTAGGGCTGCCACCTCACAGAAAGAAAGTCCCTGGTTTGATTCCTGGCTTTGGTGCATTTCTGCATAGTGTTTGCGAGTTCTCTCTCCTTGTGTCTGCATGGGTCTTCTACGGGTACTCCTTTTCCTCCCACCACCCAGAAGAATTGCCCTCAAAAACGTGCCCTGCGATGTACTTGCATCAAAACCTGTGGATATCCCCACCTTGCGCCCTCTGTTTGTATGGATAGACTCCTGCCCCCAGCGAAACTGTGCAGGATGAAGCGGGTACTGATGCTAAGCTAAATTGTCTGCATGCTGATGCTGCCCCCCCAGCTCCCCACGTTTAAGAGCGCTGGTGGCACCGTGTGGGAAGACGCGAGTTTACCTCCTGGCAAGGCGTGTTGAGCAGGTAGAGGCACTGGGTGACGGCGGCCCTCGCCTGCTCAGCAGACGCGAGACTCAGGCCCGTGTTGCAGGAGCTGAACCCGCAATAGTTTGTCTCCCGGGCCGCCATACAGACCTCTGCTCGCGGCAGTGCACGGGGAGGGGGAGACGCGGACGTATCTGCAGGGTTCACGAGATGTTTCTCGCCGCTCGTGATGTTAGTGCGTTAGAGGTAACAGTCGTTGCACTGCCACCTACTTCCCACCCATTCGAACCCTTACCGGTTATGCCGTACCGTACCGGCCCACCCTCAATGCTGAGGCTCCGCGGTGGAACTAAGCAGCCCGGCGGCGATCAGTGACAACCGATGGCATCGTTATGGTGAGGTGAGTGGGGTGAGTAGGTGGGGAGTTCGACGCTCACCACCGACGAAGGGCTCAATGAACGAGTTGGCGAACGAGGCGACGGAGTTCAGCACCAGCCCCGAGCGCGTGGAAAAATCATCAGCCTGGTCGCGGTCGAACTTGCCGCAGAGACCGCACGTCTTGCCGAACATCTCCTCACCCACCTGCACTCGGCGGGCATGGTGGGGCGCGAGTGCCACCGTGGTGTGAGTGCCATAGTTTTGGTGCCGAGTCCTTTTATTTATTTATTGTCTCTTTTTTTTTATTCACCGCTAAGTAAAAAAACATCAGTTCTGTATTTGCAAACTTTGGTTTAATCACACTTTCAGCTATTTTTTTTATTTTTTTTCAAACATATTATTATTATTATTTTGCCCAATGCCCGGTCTGTTGTGAGCGCCACCGTTTTGGGGGTTCAACCGCTGCAGTGCCCACACCGCGCCGGTGCCCAGTCCGCGGTGTGGGCACCGCTGCAGTTTGAGTACCATTGTGCTGATGCCCAGTCCACACCGGTGCCTACACCGCGCCGGTGCCTACACCAAGCCGGTGCCTACGCCATGCAGGTGCCCACACTGCGTTCCCTTTAGCAAACGATGTTCTGCCAGCAGGGGCTCGAGCCAGCTATTACAAAGCTGCGCCTGTACCTTCTTACCGCTTGGCTCACGGTTATAATGGCATGGTTAGCCATGTGGCCAACGTTGGTGGAACGATGATGACGACGATGATGACGATACGATGACGATTACATGATGACGATGATGATGAGGATGACTACAACAATGACCCTGACAATGATGATGTTGGTAACGATTATAATAATGATAACAATAACGATGGGGCGGCGCGGTGATGTGACAGTGAGTAGCTCTGCTACCTCACATCAAGAAATCCCGAATTCGATTCCGAGCTCCGGTGCCTTTCTATGTGGAATTTGCTCGTTGTGTCTCTCTCTCTCTCCCCGTGTCTGCGTGGGTTTTCTCCGGGTACTCCGGTTTCCTCCCATTGTCCAAAGACATGCCACTGCCTAGGCTAATTGACCCGCTGAGCAAATTGCACCCCCCCCCCCCCAAAAAAAAGTGTGCCCTGCGAAACTGGCGTCACATCTCCACCTTGATAATAATTATTGCATTTCTAGAACGCTTTTCACGCGAGGGTCACAAAGCACTACACAGAGCTGTGGAGAGAAAGTCATGTCAAAAATATCAGAATGGATCAGTTAAAATAAATAATGAATATTTATACAGGAGCAGTCGTAGTCAGGGAGTAGACAGTACAGATGGATGGGGGAACGCAGTTCCACACAGTGGGAGTCACAAGTCACGTCACGCTCATAATTAGAGGCCAGGGCACCTTGAGGTAGATCGCCTCCGAGCCATCCCACTTGAGGTCGAACCCCAGTGTGGAGTGCACCATCACGTAGCTACTCGACCGCTGGAACACGAAGCCATAAATCGTGGAGGGCAGGGCC
Source organism: Mordacia mordax (assembly GCA_036362905.1). Lineage (NCBI taxonomy): Eukaryota > Metazoa > Chordata > Hyperoartia > Petromyzontiformes > Petromyzontidae > Mordacia > Mordacia mordax. The sequence continues at coordinate 5,889,273 of JAZEWT010000017.1, read as the reverse complement.
ACCACCTCGCCGTTAGAAATCACCGAGGGGCTCCCATCGGGCTGCTTCCGCAGCTCGAAGCTCAGGAGGCCTACGTGGATGGAGAGTGCTCGGTCGCACGATGCCGAACCCGCCGGGCAGTCACGGTCATTGTGGACGACGATCTGGAACGTGTTGTCGACGCAGTCACCCGCCAGCAGGAAGGAGCAGCGGCCGTCGAAGCGAAAGATCTGGCCGTCGAACGTGCGGTAGTGGTGTTGACCCCAGCTGGTGCAGTAGCCCGTCATGTAGGGGGGCACCGACGCGCTCTCGAAGACGCCCGACCAAAAGCCGGTGCCCGATGGGATGATGGCGTTTGCGGAAACTGCCGGGAGTTCGAGGCATAGGTCACCCGCATAGACTTAACAGACTCCAGGGTCAAGTGCCGTTAGTGAGCAGCTGTGAAGGTCGACACGGCACACACGGGGGTTGGGAGGGGGGGTTCTTTGTGAGGACGCGGCGATGCGCGGCAGTGGATAGAGACTGTGGATACTCACGAACACAGTCAGGGATTCCACCAGGCGGGTACCACTGTCCGCTGACACAGCTGTAGACGGGAGCCAAGGAGTATCCCTCCGCGAAGGTGTAGCCACCGTCACATCTGCGAGCATGCGAGGAACAAGAAGGGTCACCGACGAGGGTGACGAGCGGTTGGTATCGCGGGCCTTGAAGAAAGAGCAGGAGGAGTGAGGGGGGCGGAGGAAGAGGAGGAATGAAGGGGGAAGGAGGAGGAGAAGGAAGAAGAGGATAAGAGAGAAATGGGGCCAAAGGAAAGAGGAGGAGGAGGAGGGAGGTCTCGTCCACTCACATGGGAAAGCACTGCTGAAGACCATCGGCCGACACATTGCACGCGATCTGCCCGTTGAGAGGCGCCAGCGGCTCATCACACGAGTCGGTGGTGTTGAGGCAGTCGGGGAAGGCAGAGGCATCGCCAGGCAGCGGCGGGGTCCAGGCGCCATTTGCATGGTCGCACACGTAGACGCGCGATGACGCCAGCCGCGTGCCAGCGTCGCACGCCAGCGTGCAGATCATGAAGTCTCCACCGTCCTCCAAGCAGCTGCTGCGGCCGCCCAGCGGCGAGGCCGGCGCCTGGCACAACGCCGCTACCGAACATGATAACCGTCGTCGTCTCCGTGCGACTCGGCGTCATCGGCGAATTGCCTGGCCTCTCATTGGTTGACGGCCTTTGTGACGCCTTTTGACGTCGTAACCAGCCCACGTGATGTATATGGCATACATCGCAATCTAGTGGTCAACGCGGGTCTGGCAGAGACGTCCCCAGGTTGCTAAGGCCAGGAGTGACGATAGTTTTATGACATCCTCTATGTCATAGGTCGATGCATCTGACACAGGTTTCTGGAGGGGGCCTCTCATTGGTTGACAGATTTTGCGACGTCAGAACAAGGCCACGTGGCCTTTCGTCACCATATAGCGATCAACACAGATCTGGCCAAGGCATCGGCAGGCTGCGTAGGCCAGGAGTGACGATGGGCCAACCTCCTCCTCCAATTTCTCCTGCACAGGTTAATTTTCCGGAGTAAATGCCCCCCTCCCCGCATGCCCTGAGGTGGTGTTAACGCGCTTACCGTCTTCCCGCTGGAAAACTGTTAAAAAGAGCCACCGTAGCTCAACAGTTCCCTACCAGCTCCGATTCAAATTTACTGACTGAGATGGCGGTGGTGATGGGAGGGCTGTCACGAGGTCACCTGCTGCCAACCGGCCAGGCACTGTGTCTTATAAATTATGAAGCTTTTCAGCTGATTAATTTATCAAATTAAAACGGAGGATCCTGGGGGAAACCCACGCAGAACAGGGGGAGAGAATATGCAAACTCCACACAGAAAACGGCCGAGATGGGAATCGAACTGCCTCGGGCATGAGATTCTGTTTGTGAGAAGGCACAGATGTTCCCGCTGCACAGGCTCCCTCGTTGTGTGGCATACGGTTTTACACGTGACGCGGGTTCACGTATGTGGTACGGGTTCACGTGTGTGGTGCGAGTTCACGTGTGTGGTACGGGTTCACTTGTGTGGTGCGGGTTCACGTGTGTGGTGCGGGTTCATGTGTGTATGGCACAGGTTAACGTGTATGGCGCGGGTTCACGCATGTCGTGCGGGTTCACGTGTGTGCTAGGGGTTCACGTGTGTGGCACGGGTTCATGTGTGTGGTACGGGTTCACGTGTGTGGCGCGGGTTCATGTGTGTGGTACGGGCTCGCGCCACTTACCCTTTTCGCAGCGCGAGCCCTCGAAGCCACGTACGCACTGGCACGTGTCAGGCAGGACGCACGTGCCACCATTGAAACACCCGTCCAGAGAGCCATAGCACAGAGCTACACAGTGAGAGAGGCACGGGTGGGGACTTTAACACTGGCTCCTATGGTGGGGCTGTTAACGCTATGGGTACTTTTTTGCCAGTATACAAATATAAGATTACAATAGGTTTTACCGTATCTGGTGATTATGCAGGTGTTAAGATCTTA
>JAZEWT010000017.1:5875223-5886516 GCA_036362905.1 Mordacia mordax | reverse complement strand
TGGGATCTTAACACCTGCATAATTGCCTGGCGATTATGCAGGTGTTAAGATCTTAACACCTGCATAATCGCCAGATACGGTAAAACCTATTGTAATCTTATACTGGCTCCTATGTCTAACACTGGCCCCTATCTCTAAACACTGACTCCTATCTCCAACATTGGCCCCTATCTCTAACACTGACTCCTGCCTCTAACGCTGGCTCCTATCTCTATCACTGGCTCCTATCTCAAACACTGCCTCTTATCTCTAACACTAGCTCCTATCTCTAACACTCACTCCTGTAACACTGGCTCCTATCTCTAACACTGGCTCCTATCTTTAACGCTGTTTCCTATCTCTAACGCTGGCTCTTTTCTCCAGCACTGGCTCCTATCCATAACACTGGCCCCGATCTCTAACACTGACTCCTCTCTCTTAAACTGCTCCTGTGTCTAACACTGCCCCTACTAGGGAGTCTATGCAGCGGTACCATCCGCACCTCCTCACAGTTCTTCCCAAAGCGATTCGATTCCCGCCCTGGGCGATTTCCTGTGAGGCGTTTGTGTATTCTCTCCCCGTGTTCTGCATGAGTACTCTTCTAGGTTCTTCCATTAAATCCCACAACTTAAAATAAAATAAAATCGTATTGATTAATGAAATGGCCGAGAAGATCACAACCTCTGCGAATTACTGGCGTCATATCCTGAATATAGCACCGCCTTTAGCCCTCTGTCTGCGTCTCACCAGTGTTCAACTTCGTCTCACTAGTGTTAGACCGCGTCTTGCCAATGTTCAAATTCGACTGTTGTCGCGGGCTAACTGCCTGCCTTCCTCCTCCCCCCCCCCTCCACGTTTCATCGCAACACCTCCGCACCCGGGTCTAGTCCACGAGCAGGTGTGGAGTTTGCGCAGCACCGCGTTACAAATGGTGTTGTTGTTGATTTGTGTTGTTGATTTGTGTTGTTATTTACGCAGGCATGGCGGGAAGGTGTCGGACGGGAACCAGACGCCCTCTGCCGTGAGGCACGAATAGCGCGTGGCACCCACTGCCGGGTCCAACACAAAGCCCGTGCGGCATGCTGGGGAACATACTCTGTGAGGGGCATGGGGAGTGGGGGCACGCGGGGGGGGCACGTGGGTGGGGGGGCACCGGGGGGGCGAAGGGAGGGAACCCACGCATAGTGTCAGCATCGCAGCCAGGAGTGCACTCTTAGCGATTCTGGGGCCCCAGGTAAAATTCAATGATAACCCCTCCCCAAGTAATTTATGCGCCCTCCGCAAATACTGAGCGTAGATCAGCCATCAGCTGCTGTATAGCGAATGCTGTGCACAGCTACATCCCGTACAAATGTAAAAAAAAAGAGAAAAGTGTTTTACCATTTCTGGAAATTAAACAAATATCTCATCTCATTGTCAGAAACCACTTAGTCCTGTACAGGGTCGTGGTAAGCCGGAGCCTATCCCGGCAGACACAGGGCGCAAGGCAAGGACACACCGACGATGGGACGCCAGTCCATCGCCGGGCACTGCGGGGCAATTTAGCCTGCGAGCCAATTAACCTATGTAGCAGCATGCTTTTTGGACTGTGGGAGGAAACCGGAGTGCCCGGCGAAAACCCACGCGGACACGGGGAGAGCATGCAAACTCCACACAGAAAGGCACCCGAGCCGAGAGATTCGAACCCGGGACCTTCTTGCTGTGAGGCGTCAGCGCTAACCACTGGGCCACCGCGCCGCCCTTATACAAATATTAAGATCTTAAAACACAAAATGGACACCTCTCACAAAACGTCCAGTTTGCAAAAAGCCACTTACATACTTGTGGCAAAATATGCAAACAAAGAGCTTTGGCAATATATGCATTGTCCTTAAAACTGATTGGCCTACGATGGCGTTCTATAGAGCCTAGTCTCATTGTTAGCCAGATGTTGCCAAAAGGCAGTCAACTAAGGGCAATGCAATACATTAGCCAATACCAGGGCCGTATCAGCCAGTAGGTAGACTAATCTCGTGCTCAGAGCACCAGCAAATCCACCAACAATAGTTTTTTTTTGTGGTAGTGGTGGTGGCTGCATTGTATGACAATTAACTTAAATACAAAGGCTTTCGTGACCAATGCCATCCGTAAAAGCCATTTTTTGGGTTAGGGCACGTAAAAAATACGTGTCGTGAACCCTCTTCCACTCGACACAGGTTGTTGTCACGTGAACAGAACGTGACAATTCTTCACTCTCTCAGTGCGTTCGAGAGCAAACCCACGACATTCACAATGAACTTTGACGTGTCGCTGATAGCCGCAATCAGGTACTCTTACCAATTTGGGATTATGATTTGATTAGACGACTTCACTCTCCCAGCTCAACTTTGCCTGCCGTGTCTGCTGTCTGTCATCGCTGAGCCGGACACAATCACGATTCACGGGACATTTTACAAAGTTCCTCAAACACCTAGTTGCCTCCTGCGACCTGTTGACTTGAACGTGAGTCTCCGTGGAGGACTTGCGGAAGTTCAGCCGCCACGTGAGTGTAACGTTTTAGTGATAGGAGGAAGAAAGAAATTCAGTCAAATTCAGCTTCATAACACGACAGCGAAAGACGGAACATAGTGTACGTTTCCAAATGTAGATATGGCAATTTACCTATTCTTCCAATATTGGAGGTCACTCACTTTTCAGTGGCAGTGATGCGACACTGGACGCTGCCGTTGGAAGGAGGTGCCAGGTTAGGGCACGAAACATCGGCTGTTGAGAGAGAGGATGGATGCCCGCGGTTAGAGATGAACAGTTCTTGCCAGCGAGGCCCACACGACAGCCGCATCAGAGGCAGTGGCACGTCAGAGACACGTGGCCGGGTGTCGTGATGACGTCAGGACGGGTCACCTGCTACCAAACATGAACCCTAACAGGAGAACAGGTTTGACTTTTTCTGGGACAAATACAAATGTGACGATCTTCACACACCAAACACCTTTCTCTTTTTTCAACATACGTTGAGCTACCTTTGATACCAATTAGTTTAAAATATGGCCCACCTGTGGTTGCATACATTTATTTGTCTTTTTTAAGGTTTTCATTGGCTCCATCCCTTTGTTTTTGTTCGAAAAATCAAAAATGTTTCGCAATCCACTGCTGCACTGTTGCTCTTCTTTATCTGCTGTTAATTTATTGTGCTGTGCAATTTTTTCCGTCACTAGTGTTTGCTTCATGATTATGATGGGGTTTCATCTTTGTACAAGTTGGTGCTGTGAGTTTGTTTAATTATGCAGTATTGCGTGCTACTGTTGACGTTTATGATTACAGTTAGAGTTTAATTCATGCACAGATTGTTGCTTTGAGTTTATTTGCCTTTTGCGTTATGCGTTGTTGCGTTGATCAGTTTGGAAGTTTGCTGTGTGTGCAGAAATTCCTGCATCTGGAGAATGCAACGCTCACTGGCTACTATATATTGTAACAATAAACATCTGTAAATCTTAAATTTGGAGGCTTTCATGACCAATGTTATCGATGAAATCCATTTTTTAGGTGAGGTCACGTAAACATTTTTACAACAAACATGTTTTATGTGACCTAACCCAAAAAATGGATTTCATCGATCTATCGATCTATTTATCTGTGTCCTGGCTAAAATGTGCCCATATAAATAACAGTTCGAACCGTGATACTAATCCATTCATAACTGCTTTGTCCTGAGCTGCTTGCCTTTTGATAACCTTTGACTAACGCTGGTGAGAGTAAGTTGCAAAGTCGACTGTCTCTGGTGTCCAACATTGGTAAGACAAGGTTTAACACTGATGAGACAGGGGCTAATACTGGTGAGACAGGATCTAACACTGGCGAGACAGGGGCTAATACTGGTGAGACAGGATCTAACACTGGTGAGACAGGACCATAAGGAAGAATGTCTCTCCTGTGGGTCGCTCAGTTTTAAGGACAATGTATACATTATCTCATCTCATCTCATTATCTGAAACCGCTTAATCCTATATAGGGTCACGGTGAGCCGGAGCCTATCCCGGAAACACAGGGCGTAAGGCAGGAATACACCCGACGACGGGACGCCAGTCCATCGCCGGGCAATGCGGGACAATTTTAGTCTGCGAGCCAATCAACCTATCCAGGAGCATGCTTTTAGACTGTGGGAGGAAACCGGAGTACCCGGCGAAAACCCACGCGGACACGGGGAGAGCATGCAAACTCCACACAGAAAGGCACCCGAGCCGAGAGATTCGAACCCGGGACCTTCTTGCTGTGAGGCGTCAGCACTAGCCACTGGGCCACCGCGCCGCCCGTATACATTATCAATGCGTGTTATTTGCATATTTTACCACAAGAACCTGGGTTTTTTGTTGTTGCAAACTTGATACCTTGTGAAAGGAGTCGATTTGGTGTTTTAAGATCTAAACACGTGCATTATTGCCAGAAATGGTTTAAAAAAAAAACACTTCTGGTTTTTTTACACCATCTCTATTGTGGGAAAAGGTGTCCTGAGTTATGAATTCTAACATTTATATTTCGAATATACAGTTCCACGCGGCACAGGATTCGTTCAGTGTCGGAGGTGTTCGAAGAGATGACGATTCAGACGCGCAGCGAGGGAACTACACAGATGCGGGGAGATAGAAGGCACCCAAGCGTCAGCCGGCGTCAACATTTGTCAGACACTGCGTAAAAATATATATTATAATGTTATCGGCCCATTAACTAGTGGGTTTTTTTTAATTACGGGAGATAACCAGAGAACCCGGAGAAAACCCACGCAGGATAGGTGGAGAGAACGCACAGATTCCACAAACAAAGGTAACTGAGGCAAGAATCGAACCACCTCGGACAGAACTTTATTTATGCTGAGGCGCGGATGTTACCGCTGCGTAGACTCTCTGCCGACTGAACCGTAATCTCATCTCATTATCTGAAACCGCTTAATCCTATATAGGGTCACGGTGAGCCGGAGCCTATCCCGGAAACACAGGGCGTAAGGCAGGAATACACCCGACGACGGGACGCCAGTCCATCGCCGGGCAATGCGGGACAATTTTTGTCTGTGAGCCAATCAACCTATCCAGGAGCATGCTTTTAGACTGTGGGAGGAAACCGGAGTACCCGGCGAAAAACCCACGCGGACACGGGGAGAGCATGCAAACTCCACACAGAAAGGCACCCGAGCCGAGAGATTCGAACCCGGGACCTTCTTGCTGTGAGGCGTCAGCGCTAACCACTGGGCCACCGCGCCGCCCTGAACCGTAGTCATTGAAGTTTTATTTTATATAGGGGTGTCGCGATGGCTGCGCAGTTAGTAGCGCTGTCGCCTCACAGCAAGAAGGTTCCTGGTTCAGTTCCCGGCTCGGGTGCCTTTCTGTGTGTAGTGTGCGAGTTCTCTCTCTATTTCCCCGTGTCCACGTGGATTATCTCCGGGTACTCCGGTTTCCTCCCACCGTCCAAAGACGCGCTGATGTCTGGATTAATTAATGGCACCGCTGAGTAAATCGCCCCCCAAAAAAGTGTCTACGAAGTACTGGCGTCACATCCCGAGTATAGCCACGCCTTGCGCCCTGTGTCTGCCGAGATAGGTTTCGCCCCCGCGACCCTGTACGTGGTTAACCGGGTACCAATACTGAAGTGCCCGGCGATGGACTGGCGTCCCGTCGTCGGGTGTATTCCTGCCTTACGCCCTGTGTTTCCGGGATAGGCTCCGGCTCACCGTGACCCTATATAGGATTAAGCGGTTTCAGATAATGAGATGAGAGATACTAAAGTTACTTAACTCAAGCAGTCACCAGGAGGTCGGCTAAACATAGTCAGCGGTTAAGACAAAGCCAGGATTTAATGACTGTAAGGGTCAAGGTGTTAAGGGGACCAAGAGCCCCTACGTAGCGGTCCGTGGAGACCAGACCCCGAGTGGCCTTGTTAGGGATCAGGGAGTGCAATTGGTACTTACTCTGCACGGAACCAGAGGATATGATCGTGACGGATCTGCAAGAAGATCGACAGCAGAGGATTAACGCGTGGCTCGGGTGGTGCATCTCCATAGTCGGCTGTCGTCAGCCACGCTCTGCACACAGCTAGCGTGGAAGCTTTGCCGCCTCTCATCCAGCAGTGCGTAGAGACTGGCCGAGGGTGAGTTTGTCGCCACGAGTGTGGTGCCGTGAAAACCAGCATAAAGCGCACGGGGTCCTTACCCAGTGCCTGAAGAAAACGGAATGCTGTTAAGGGAGACACGCGCACACACACAGACGCGTGTTCGTTAGAGACATTTACGTAGCATATCTGTCGCTTTCACAACTCTGCCCGATTGTAAAGATCTCATCTCTCATCTCATTATCTGAAACCGCTTAATCCTATATAGGGTCACGGTGAGCCGGAGCCTATCCCGAAAACACAGGGCGTAAGGCAGGAATACACCCGACGACGGAACGCCAGTCCATCGCCGGGCATTGCCGGGCATTGCGGGACAATTTTAGTCTGCGAACCAATCAACCTATCCAGGAGCATGCTTTTGGACTGTGGGAGGAAACCAGAGTGCCCGGCGAAAACCCACGCAGACACGGGGAGAGAACATGCAAACTCCACACAGAAAGGCACCCGAGCCGAGAGATTCGAACCCGGGACCTTCTTGCTGTGAGGCGTCAGCGCTAACCACTGGGCCACCGCGCCGCCCGATTGTAAAGATAAAGGATTTTTTTTTATGTCTTTGGCCAAGTGGTTGCGCAGTAAGTGGCGCTGCAGCCTCACTGCGAGAAGCACCTGGGTTCGACTCCTGACACGGGTGCCTCCGCCTGTCTCTGTGGAGTTTACGTCTCTCTCTCTATCTCTCTCCCAGTATTCGTTCATTTATTATAAATACCAGCTTAATCCTGTACAGGGTTGTGGGACACTGGAGCCTATTCCGGCCGACAAAAGACACGAGAAGGGGGAATACCTACGATGTGACGCTAGTACATCGCAGGGCACACTGTTTGGGGGCAATTTACTCAGCAGTAAAATTAACCTAGGCAGCAGCGTGTTTCATACGGTGGGAGGAAACCTGAGTACCCGGCGAAAACCCACGCTTTCACAGGAAGAGAGAGAGAACGTGCAAACTCCACGCAAAAAGGCACCTGAACTGGCAATCGAACCCGGGGCCTTTTAGCTGTGAGGCGACAGCGCTACTCACTGCGCCACCGCGCCGCCCGTGTCCGCGTGAAATTTCGCCGGGAACTCCGGTTTCCTCCCACAGTCCCGAGTTAAATGACTTGCTGACTAAATTGCCTCCTATGCCCTGCGATTTACTGGCTTTCTGTCCTTAGTACAGCCCTGCCTTGCGAAGTGTGTCAGTCGGGACAGGCTACGGCTCACAGCGACCCTCTACACGATTAAGCAGAGCCTGAGAATCAATAAATAATCCACAATGAAGTCAATTTTACGTCGAGTCACGTAAAACGTTTGTGTCGTAAACCCGTCTCCACCCGACACAAACCAAGCATTAAGGTTTGTCGCGTGTAGAGAGCACGCGAGTTCCTAACTATTGGAAATCGAACCCACTTCGTTTACAATGGGGTACGACGTTTAGCTGATAATTTCCATCAGCATCATCAGCTACATCTAAAAAAGGTTCTCGAGGTATCTGTTTCTGGGTGTTTATAAATATAATGGATGTACATGAGTAAGAACAGCCTTCGTGTTAATTTGCCTTGACGTTTGTTGCGTCGCATGAATCCAGCATCCAGAGCTTGCAAAGTCACTCGTTACTTTCTTTTGTAATAAGAACATTTCTATAGGGGCGGCGCGGTGGCCCAGTGGTTAGCGCTGACGCCTCACAGCAAGAAGGTCCCGGGTTCGAATCTCTCGGCTCGGGTGCCTTTCTGTGTGGAGTTTGCATGCTCTCCCCGTGTCCGCGTGGGTTTTCGCCAGGTACTCCGGTTTCCTCCCACAGTCCAAAAGCATGCTCCTGGATAGGTTGATTGGCTCGCAGACTAAAATTGTCCCGCAATGCCCGGCGATGGACTGGCGTCCCGTCGTCGGGTGTATTCCTGCCTTACGCCCTGTGTTTCCGGGATAGGCTCCGGCTCACCGTGACCCTATATAGGATTAAGCGGTTTCAGATAATGAGATGAGATGAGAACATTTCTATAGTGTTCGAGATATGGGTCAGTGTTCGAGATAGAAGCCAGTGTTAGAGAAAAGAGCCAGTGTTAGAGATAGGAGCCAGTGTTCGAGATAGGAACCAGTGCTAGAGACGGGACTCGGAACCCCCTCGGGCAGGACCTTCTTTCGTTGATCCGCAGATGTCACCGCTGCACGAGGTCCCTAACAACCCATCTTCTATCTCCTCTACGTGCAGCCGTATGCGTGAGCCCCCCGCCCCCCTTCCCCCTCGTCGCCTTACCTGCCCGAGGCTCTCAGCACGAAAAGCCCCAGAACCATCAACGCGATGGTCGCGCCACCGCGGGGCGCCATGGCCTCTGTCTCGCCTCCTCCTCGTCGTCTCCCGCTCCTCACTCGCTTCACCTCACCGAGTCTCCCCGGTCACCCGCTGAGGACGACTCGAGCCGACCCACGTGCGTATCGTCCTTCGCTCGCCCCGGTAGGACGAGAAGATCTCTACCCGATCGCTCGCTCGTGCCCGTTTGTCGGTGGGCACCGCAATTTTATACTGGTGCCTGGTGACGTGCCCTGGCATTGGGAGTCCGTACTTCAGAAGCGCCTCCCTTGCCACCGAATTGATCTCCAACGTCGGCACGATGGCCGAGGAGGCCTCCTCCACGTCCCACGCTCTTCACTCCGCCGCATCCTGAAATTGATTTTCTTTCGCAAAAAAAAGCTTTCTTTAAATATTCCATCTTCTCCAATTAGCATTGTGCACTAAAGGGCCCTCCTTTACCCTGAGTGGGGGCAGAAGCCTCGAGTGCTCTCGCGTCGAGTGGCCCCTTCCAGAGTGGATTTACAGAAGTGACACTTTTTGTGTTGAGCTCGGGACGAGGTGGGAGGGGGCGAAGGTTGAGGTTAATCGAGACGATTGGAAACCCGGTGGCGACTGAGAAGATCAGCGCACAGCGTTTTGGACATCGGGGTCACCTTGCTTTGAGCGCAGTGGAATCGTTCGCGACGCATTGGGAATCGCTCTCACAAGTCGTCCTTTCGGGACAGCCTCGTTGGGTGGTTCCTCCTTCCCGACGTTTCGCCTCCCACGTCGGTGGAGTCTTCGTACGTTTCCGGTAGAATTTAGATCTCCGACGCTACGTTTCTGGAGCCCTTCGTCCTTTTGCTCGTTGACTTTCCGCGGCGCCCCACGCTGTGAACAACCTTGTGTTGCCTCAACGACTCAATATCAAACGCAAGCGTTATGTGTGTGTGTGTGAAAAGCTCTTTGAACGGCCCCAGCACGAAAACTGATCAGTCGATCCTTATCAAATTTCGTCTCGGTCACGTTTTCAAAAGGGAAAAAAAAATATTTCTAAAATTTTAGCGCTTCCGATCTGATTTTGGAATCGACCATCATGCCACCGAAGTTTAATAATGTGGTCGCTTCACCCGGGACGGGATTTCTCTAACTGATTCAGAGTCAAGATCTATGAAGACGTTTCCACATTCTAGCCGAGGAGATTGCACTTTCTGGTCACCAGCACACAATCCTGGCGTGGAGTTATACATGCTATCATCGCTTGATAATTATTATTATGATTATCATAGCCATGGCTCTTGGTTGCGCTTCTGTTACTCTCCGCTCGCAGTTTAAAGAATTCGTAACGCGATTCATCTTCTTCTTCTCTTGCTCTACGTCGACACGGTGTCGACGTCGACCCCTCGTAGAGTTTTCATGGCTGTGGTCGCCGAGGTGACCTACTGCACGGTGTGCCAGGCCACGTGCAGGCCCCGCGTACTCCATCGCAGCGCACTGGGGGACGATTTAACCAGCTGTCAATTAACCTGGGCGTGTTATAGGGACGGTGGGAGGAAACCGGAGTACCTGAAGAAAACCCACGCGGACACGGAGAAAAGTCGCGAAAACTCCACACAGAAAAACATCCCAGCCAGGAAATTGAACCCGGGACCTTCTTGCTGTGAGGCGACAGCGCTACCCACTGCGCCACCGCGCTGCCCCGCAACGCGATACGCAAACGGATGCGGAGACACAGCGAGGAGACCTCAGATGGAGAGGGTAGAAAGTAGCCTGGCTGTCAGCCGGCGCCAACCCGCCACTAGACACCCCGTTTTTTATTACCATCTCGTCGTTGTGTGAGGAGACCTAAGAACCTGGAGGAATCCCATCCAGAACAGGGGGAGAGAGAGAGAGAGAGACATGCAAACTCCGCACAGAAATGCACCCGAAGTGGAAATCGAACCGCCTCGGGCAGGAGCTTCTCGTTGTGAAGAGGAGGCGCGTTTGTTACTGCTGCACAGACTCCCTGTAAATAATAAGAATACTTTGCCATGTATAACGCGGCGCAGCACAGTATTCAGTCTGTAAGAGGCGCGAGTAACTGTTAAAAGCAGAGACGGAAGGCAGAAGCAGCGTTCTCTCTATATATCACGATTTCATCGGTCATATAGCCAATGGGTTTTTTTAATCTATGGAAAGAAAGCGGAGTACCCGGAGAAACCCCACGCGGATATGGGAGAGAACTCACAAACGGACACACAAAGAGGCGGTACCCTAACCGGGAATCGAACCCGGAACTTCTTGCCGTGGGACGCGTGCCGCCGGATAGTGAAGTAAGACACACAAGAACATTCACACAATCCGAGACAACCCTATAATTTCAAGAAAAACTAAGGAAATAACCTTCGCACACATGGATTCCAGAATTCGCCGCCAGTACTGTCATCTCCCGTCCGCAACTCGCAGTCCGAATCTCGCATCGCGCTCCGATCTCTGCGCAATCCATCAACCCCTCTCCCCCCAGAGCATCGATTAACGCAGACTGAGCACGAGAGTGGGTGCAGCGCTTTGAGAGTGAGTGGAGAGTTGATACCAAGAAGTCGCTGTTGAACTTGAGTCCACTGTCATGGCCGGTGTCCCCTGTGTTCATTTATTCGATCTGAGTCTCCCCGCTTAATCCTGCAAGAGGGATCGCGGTGAGCCGGAGCCTGTCCCGGCAGACACAGGGCGCGAGAAGCAGGGCTGTACCCGAGATGAGGCGTCAATCCATCGCAGGGCACCGAGGGTGATTTAATCAGCTGGGAGGATTATAATTGAGACTACAGCAGCGTGTGTTTGGGATGTGGGAGGAAACCGGAGTACCCAGTGGGTGCGTGAGTGGCAGCAGGAGCATTTGTTTTAACTGTGGAAGAAAACGAAAGTAAATGGGTGGGTGAGTGAGTGAGTGAGTGAGTGAGT
>JAZEWT010000017.1:5826996-5857263 GCA_036362905.1 Mordacia mordax | reverse complement strand
TGGCGCTTCTGCTCACCATCGGCGCCAGAGACGAGGACAGGAAGCTTCTCAATTTGCAGAAACTTTATTAACAAAAGCTGGACAACACTGCACGCTGTGCGCTCTAAACGAGCTCTCTCTGTTATGCCAGTACAATCAGTGCGAGCTGCACCCTCCCGTGCGATCAGCCCGTTGTCCCCCCCCGACATTGTCAATGTCGTCAGCGTGCCGAGCTCCAATTCACCGACTCTCCAACCCAATGCTAGTCGCGCCTTATATAACCCTGTGGCGCGACCGGAGCTCTCCCCACACGCAGGGTGTCCTTTCCTCTTCTTTCAGCCAACCGGGTGAAACCGGCCAAAACCGGCCCGTTCCCGAACTTGTTTACGGTGCACTACCATCTTATACTCGTTCATTGAACCCTCCACGACCCCCCCCCCCATCGACTATCCCCCAGCAACAGCACCCCGTGACCCATTATCTCCGCCAATCACAAACGACATCCCACTCAACCATTCACACCACAGCTCTCTCTCCCAGCTCAATCCCTGTCGTGTGTGCCAAGGTGCACCCAGCCAGGCACCGCGCAGAACTCGGCACCCCTCATCATGCACGACACCCCCCCCCCTCACCCCATGACATCGCGATCCCCTCTCTCGGCCCGATCACTGGATTTGGGTGTCTGGGTGCACTTAGCTAGGTGTTATAAATGAATCTTAATTGTCAATGAACCCTGTGTCTCAGTGAACCCCCTGTCTGAATGAACCCTATTTCTCAACCCCTTGTCTCAACCGCATTTATCACCGAACTCTCATTTCTCCATGAACCCTGTTTCACGATGGACGCCTCTCAATGAACTCCATTTAGCGATGACCCCTTGTCTCATTGAACCCCATTTCTCGCTGAACCCCGTTTCTCGATGAACCCCGTTTCAAAATGACCCTCAGTTCTTGCTGAACCCCCATGTACCAGTTCGCCGTCGTCGCCATCATCATCCCCGCCGTCGCCATCCCCCCCACCCCACCCCCGTCGTCGTCGTCGTCGCCGCCGCCGCCGCTGCCGCCACCACTGCCGTAGTGAGCGTAGTGGCGTCGAGATGTCGCGCGAGGCCACCTCGCTTTCGCTGAGCGAGCTTGACTCAGAGGAGCTGCTCAGCATGGAGAGCTGGGGCCCCGGGGAGGTGGCAGGACCTGAGCTGCGCACCGCGCTGCAGCTGTGCCGCGTGCGCCTCTCGCAGAGCCGCCTCGCCATGGATACCCTGCAGGCGAGCCGCGACACTCAGGTGGGGTGGGAGGGGCGTGTGGAGGGGATGCAGCGACGGTGACGCAGGAACGGGGGAGCGCGGCGGGACGCGGGGGCACGGTACGGTGGGGGCGCGACGACGCGGGGGAACGCGGCGAGGCGGGGCGACACTTTGACACGGGAGGGGACACGGGGAGGACGCACAGGAGGACATCGGAGGGTAAACGGGGACGTGCAGGCGAGGAGACACGGTGAGGCAAAAAGTGACTCCCGTGAGT
Source organism: Mordacia mordax (assembly GCA_036362905.1). Taxonomy (NCBI): domain Eukaryota; kingdom Metazoa; phylum Chordata; class Hyperoartia; order Petromyzontiformes; family Petromyzontidae; genus Mordacia; species Mordacia mordax. The sequence continues at coordinate 5,855,764 of JAZEWT010000017.1, read as the reverse complement.
CGCAGAATGCCTGATGTCTCCAACGTGGAAGACGAAACATCACGGAGAGAGGGAAGGAACGCCCAGTGACTCGGCTCTTCCGAAAGAGCGGTTTTCAGAAGCAACCATTAGCCTCACCGCTAATAATTCCAGCATTTTACTCGACTGCCACGCGACGGACTTCTGCGTGGACAAGATATCTGTTGAAGATGGTGTTCAGTAATGACTCGGTTTGACGTTTCATAAGCGGGCGGCATGCGGGCCTCCTCTGCGTGCCACGCAGATTGAGGAGCTGGAGGAGAAGCTGAACGACGCTGTGCACGAGAAGAAGCTATTACAGGCTCGCCTGGAGACCCAGATGCAGCTGCAGGAGGAGGAGGCCCGGTACGATTGTTATCACAGTCCGTTAATAATAGTATTACGATTTGTAACGCGGCGCAGTGCAAACTCCAAGCGCCTGATCGCGGACGAGATGCGGGCGCGGGGGCCTAGCGAGGAAACCACAGATAGAGGGGAGGAGGTGGAAGGCCGCCACGTAGTCAGCCCATGCCAACATTTGCCTGACACCGCGTTCGATATGCATTATGATGTTGTCTGCCCATTCCCTAACGATTGGTTATTTTTTTAGTTGTGGGAAGAAAACAAAAAACCCGGAGGAAACCCACGCAGAGCAGGAGGAGAAAGAGAGAATATGTAAACTCCGCACAGAAAGGCGCCCGAGACGGGAATAGAATCGCCTCGGGCAGGACTAACTTTCTGTGAGGAGGCACGGATGTTGCCGCTGCAGACACTCCCTGCCTTATTTCTAGCAGTGGCACAGTGAGTAGCGCTTTCACCGCACAGTGAGTAGTGCTTTCGCCTCACAGCGAGAAGGTCCTGGGTGTGATTCCCGGCTCGGATGCCGTCGCCCTGTGTGCATGGATTTTCACAGGGTGCTCCAGTTTCTTCCCACAGTCAAAAGACATGCCAATGCCTAGGTTAATTGTCCTGCTGACTAAATTGCTCCCAATGCCCTGAGATTTCATCACTCGCTTACCCCTCCACACTGGACAACTGATAAAAAAGCCACATAGCTCATCGGTTCCCTGCTGCTTAAACACAAGCTGGCTGACATCTATGTGCTGGTGGCGTCGTGTCTAGCTCACAAACACCCCCGCCCCCCACCCCTTAAACAACAAACGTCATTCGCCGTTAAGTAGCGGTGACGTCCCCATGGCCAGGGGCACTTTGAGGCCATGTGAAGTGTCGAAGGTCCACTGAACGGGGGACAGTTGACTGGCAGATGCATTACTGATGCTCCATATTGTTCTCTTTTAAAGACAAAGATCCCCTTGTAGCCTTAACAAACTGTAGGGTCAAGTGCCGTTAACGAGCAGCGCCTGTGAATGTCGGCACGGCACGCGAGAGGGAGAGTGACCAGAACCACGCCCGGCCGCCTTTGTGTCCACAGGCACGATGTTTACAACACATTGCACCAGGTACTCATTTGTGGCTGAGTCGACCTAGGTGAGGCCTAGGACCGATTTAGAAAATCGTCACTGGTGTTGGCCGTGAGCGGGAATCCAATTGGGCTGGCTGGGTTTGCAGCTCCCCCACTCACACACCCACTCACACACCCACTCACACACCCACTCACACACCCACTCACACACCCACTCACACACCCACTCACACACCCACTCACACACCCACTCACACACTCACCCACTTAACCACTTAACCATTCACACGATAACCCACTTAACCAATCACATGCCAATCCACTTATCCACTCACTCACCCAAAGACACAGATCATCCGTGTAGCCTTAACAGACTGGGACCAAGTGCCGTTAGCGAGTACCTTTGAAGGGCGGCACGGCACACGAGGAGGTGGGTGACCAGCACAATGCTCCGCCGCCTTTATCTCCCTAGTGGCAGTGTTCACACATTGCACAGGTACTCATTTGAGGCCGAGTCGACCTAGGGGAGGACCAGGATCGTTTAAAAAAATCGTGACTGGTGTTTGCCGTGAGCGGGATTCTAACTAGGGTCGCCGGGTTTGTAGCCCAGCGCGCTAACTGCTGGGCCACCACTCCCACTCACCCACCTACTCACACGCTCACCCTCTTACTGACCCACTCATTCAAAAACTTAAAGACGAAGATCCCCCTGTACCCTTAACAAACTGAGGGTCAAGTGCCCTTCGCGAGCAGCGCCTATCAAGGTCGGCACCGCACCAAAGGGGGTGGGTGACCAGCACCACATCCGGCCTCTTTTGTCTCCCTAATGGCAATATTTACACACTGCACCAGGTACTCGTTTGAGGCTGAGTCGACCCTAAAGAGGCCCAGAAAATAATTATTGGCATCGACGGCTCTGAGCGGAAATCGAACTCTGATATCTGCTGGTTTCGTTGCCCGGTGCACCAACTGCGGCGTCTGTGCCGGTGCCACAGATCCCGTCAGGAGCGCACGCAGCGGGAGCTGGACGCCATCGTGGCGCGCCTGCACGAGGTGGAGGAGCGCAACCGCGAGCTTAGCGAGCGCGGCGGTGCCCTTCGCCGCGGGCTCCTCGCCGAGCCAGAGCTGGCGCCCGAGCGGTACGCAGAGCTCGCCGCGCTGCCCGCTGAGCAACGCAGCCTGCGCGAGCACGTTCAGGTGCGGCGCCAACAGTGTGGCAGGGGGGGTGGGGGATCCCGCCGTCGTGGCCACTGTTTCTGGGGGGCCGCACCGATAAGGGTTTCGGCGTCGTTTGAGACGGCGCACCTGCCGCGTCGGAGGCACCATTGGCCTTCATGATGATTCCCCCCAAAGCTTGATATGCAGTTATGGAGAGAAATTCCCAGCTGCAGTGATAATGTCACTATTGAATAAACGGCTTGCTGACGATCACCCGACATGGAAATCCAGTGAGCAGTGGAGAGGATTCCTCGTATATTGAGTGGCGACTAACCTAAATCAGGACCTCAGTGACTATTCACTGAATCCGGTCCTGGGCCTCCCCTATGTCGACTCAGCCTCGAATGGATACCTGGTGCGCAGGTATGTGTTTATCATCACCAAGGAGACAAAGGCGGCAGTTGGGCGTCGTGCTGGGTACCCACCCCCTCGCGTGCCGTGTTGACCTTCATGGGCGCTGCTCGCGAACAGCACTTGACCCTACAGTCTGCTCAGGCTACACGGGACATCTTTGTCTGTGGTTTCCACTGCATGACCTTCACTCCACGTGGGGGATGGGCAGATTTCTCTCCCTGCCCCCAACGCTGATCTTTATCTGATAAATAATAATAATATTTACCCTGAATCGAACCCTCACCCTGATATTGATGATCACCCCAACCCCTCCGCTACCCTGACCCTGACCCCTATGCCACCTTAACCCCTTCGCTACTCGGACCCTAGGTGCTGCTGTTCGATGCGGTTCATCCCCTGCGGGAGGAGTGCGGGAAGCTGATTGAGCTGAAGAACCGGCTGGATGGCGAGCTGGGAGCGTGCCAAGCGGAGGTTCACAGCCTGACCCAGGTGCGCGCGGTCACTGCGCATTAAGTCCGCGTGATGCGGCCACGCGGTATCTCCGCGCGGTGAGTCAGCGCAGTTAGGCTGCGCGGCGGTCTCACGCAACAACAAATCCGCGTGCGCGCCTCCAGGGCTTGGAGGACGAGCGTCGCCGCCGCGGGGACCTGGAGACCCGGTGCCAGCGTCTGCTGCTGGAGCTGGAGGACATGCGACAGCAGCTGTCGCTTGGGGACCATCGCCGCGACAACTATGACCGCGTAAAACGGTGAGCGAGACCTCCCCCATCCCCCCGCCCCCACGCCTCCCTGCGCGACCCCCCCACCGGCTGTCGCATTTTCCCGAAACAGCGGTGGGGTAACGGCGTGCGGGATGATCGATGCACTGATGAAAAACTCTTGAGTGATCAGAGGGAAAAATAAAAAATATAAATATATATATATATCTTCAACTAGGCTGTGACACTTGTAGGGGCCGTGCAAGTCTCGAGGTAAGGTCTGAGTGGACCGATTGAAGTGATGCTGCTGAAGATCATGCTGATGATGCCGATGCTGCTGATGATGATGATGACAACGCTGCTGCTGCTGCTGCAGCTGACCTCTTGTGGAAGTGAATTCCACATCCTCCCCGCTGCACGGGAGACGTCCCGGTGCACATGGAGTTTTCACTGCAAGCAAGTGCGGCGGAGCGCAACCACACGCACGGCCAGTCCGAGGTTTGCGGACGATGCGGGCGACACTTTGAGGGCTTCCCCGAAGGCGCGGGGAGATTTGAATCCGGGCGCTTCTCAACAACACGCTGTTGGGGGGTGAACGGTTATTCTTCGACCCGCCGTCGGTGGAACGGGGCGATAGACGTGTAACTCCTGCCCCGCCGTGTCACACTCTCCCGTGCCAGCGAGCGGAACGAGCTGGAGAGGGACGCCAACGATGCCAAGAAGCGGCTGCAGGAACTGGAGGCGGCGTCGGCGGCGGTGGGGAAGGAGCGCAGCGAGCTCGCCAGCGAGGTGTGTGCCCACGAGGATCGGGATTGCGTTTAGTTTGCCAGCTGTCAACACCAACGGCACAGGCAACGGGACAGACTGTAGTCCAACCTCCATTTAATGGATGGATACTGTCTCTAACACTAGCTGCTCTCTCTAAAACTGGCTCCTGTCCCTGACACTGGTTCCTATCTCTAACACGAGCTCGTATCTCCAATACTGGATCCTATCTCTAACACTGATTCCTATCTCTAACACAGGCTGCTATCTATAACACGGATTCCCATCTCTAACACTGGCTCTTATCTCTAACACTGGCTCCTATATCTAACACTGACTCATATTGCTACAGTGACTTCTATCTCTAATAGTGGCTGCTGTTTCTAACACTGGCTCCCATCTCGAACACTGGCTCCTATCTCAAACACTGGCTCCTATCTCTAACACTGGCTCCTGTCCTGACCCCGTGCAGGTAGCTGCCCTGCGGCAAACGACGTCATTGCTGCAGAAGGACAAAGACTACTTGGTCCTGAAGGTGGCGGAGCATGAGGCCCGTAGCGCTGTGGAGATGGAGCGAGCGGACAGAGCGAAGGCCAGTGTCGCGCCCATCGTTCAGAGTCCTCTCAACCACTCGCTCCTCGTGGCCCGCTCGGTCCTGCTTTCCGCGGACCCGCTGGGCGGATCTTCACGCCACGGGCGCATCACAAACCAACACTCCGGTTTGCGTCACCTGTAGTGAATTGCCAGAGTTTGCTTTGCGGAACCGTTCTGTCGGGATAGTCGAGCAGAAGAGAACACTCGACATGACTACAGCTAAAGCATTGGGCCGTGACAAGCTCTTGTCAGATATTGAAATAAGTACGTCACAGGATTAAGCGGGTATTGACGATCGTTATTTATTAATTATTTTGCGGCCACCCTTATCCAGGGCGACACATCATTACAGAGGTTTATTGAGAAAATCACAGAGAAGTGAGGGAAAGGTTGCCATGCATTCATCCGGCGTCAACATTTGTCAGACGCCGTGTTACAGTACAATGTTATCGGCCAATTAATGAGTTTTTTTTACATGTGAGAGGAAATCACAGAACCCGGAGGAAACACACGCAGAACAGGGAGAGAGAGCACACAAACTCCATGCAAAAATGCGCCCCAGGCAGAAATCGAACGGTCTTGGGCAGAACTTTCTTTTTGTGAGGTTCAAATGTTACGGCTGCGCCACCCTGCCAACGATGATGATAATGAGAGCGCAGAACACTTGGGAGTTATTTGCCGGCATATATAGGACTAATACTCACATGAGCTGAGCGATTGAACGGAGCTGAGATCGTAGCCGCTGTGGACGAGAGCGTCGCAGCTTACTGCACTGATAGAAATTTTCAGTCGATGTCTGCGGAAGGTGTCAGACGCGCAGGGATCTCGCCAAGGGAACGCATTTAACGTAAATACGGTCTCCCGTGCTGTGATGTCAGAAACAGTGCTGCCCGTGAAACACCTCAATATGGAGAGAGAGGAGAGTGTAGCGTAGAGAGAGAAAAAGCGCTTGGCACCGCCAGCCTGAAAGAACCATTTTGGAAAGTATGCATCAGGCTTAGAGCCGTGCCACTTTACATAAGTACATGATGCGTGACTTTAATAAGAAGGCTTTCGTGACCAATGTTAATGATAATAATAGCATTTATAGAGTGCTTTTCACCCGAGGCTCACCAAGCGCTGCACAGAGCTGCAGAGAGAACGGCATGTCAATAACAACATTAGAACGGAAAATCGGCAACATTAACATTCTTTCAGAGTTTTTTTTTAAATCTACACATCGTTGCAGAACAACATGTAAAATATAGTCTAACCTTCAGCTATAATTTCAAAATTCAAAATTATCAGTGTTAATAATAGAAATAATAATAATAATTGCATTTCAACATTGTGCAAAGCATAACAATGCCGAACATGTTAAATACAATGCTCTATGACACTTCACAGAAGAAATCAGAAAAAAGTACAGAAGCGTGAAGCACAAGCAAACGAAACGTGTTGACGGTAACGGGACACCCGTGCGTGTGTTTGCGTATGCGTGTGGTCCTGCGTGTGGTCACGTATGGCTGCGCATGACTGCGCGTGTGGCCGGTGGCAAGGTGAGTGGCCGTGTGTGGCTGCGCGTATGGCCGGTGGCAAGGTGTATGGCCGTATGTGACTGCGCGTGGCAACGTGGGTGGCTATTGGCAGTGGGGGGCGGTGGCTTAGCGATTAGCGCGCTGAGCTATAAACCTGGCGACCCGAGTTCGAATCCCGCTCACGGCCAACACCAGTGACGATTTTTTGAATCGGTCCTGGGGCTCCCCTCGGTCGACTCAGCCTCAGATGAGTACCTAGTGCAATGTGAAAATATTTCCACGAGGGAGACAAAGGCGGCCAGGCGTGGTGTTGATCACCCACCGCCTTATGTGCCGTGTCGACCTTCATAGGTGCTCGCTAACAGCACTTGACCCTACAGTCTGGTAAGGCTACATGGGGGATCTTTGTCTTTATCTTTATGGCCATTGGCAGTGTGCGCGGCCATGTGTGGCCGCGTTTCATTCTCGCTCGCCGTCACAATGTTATCAATACGATCCATTTTTATGACACGCATATAATCACACAACACAATCCATGCTGCTCGTTCCACATAGTTCCAAATTGATGCGAGTACCTGATGACGCTGGTTTCAATGATCGACGAAATGTTGTTTTTCATTGAAAATGTCGTGGGTTTCCTCTCCAACGCACCGTTTTGATAAGATCGTGAATAATCGCCATGTTCTGTTCACGTGACAACAACCTGACTCGCTTTGTCTAGTGGGGGATGGTTTAAGACGTGACCTAACTCAAACTATGGATTTCATGGACATAATGTATTATATTTAATAATAATAATTACACTTCTAGAGCGCTTTTCACCATAGGGTCACAAAGCGTGCACAACTGTGAAGAGAACGGCGTGTAAGCAACGACATATGAATGGAAAATAAAGAACAATAACATTTTTTTTTATTACAAACCTGAGGTGTAGAGAAAATAGCAAATCAGCAGCAACAACAACATCAATGCATTTCAATTTAAAGTCAAATAATGGCTCTAATTTCTAGGACATGAAATAAAAGCTCAAAATAAATCTCATCTCATCTCATTATCTGAAATCGCTTAATCCTATATAGGGTCACGGTGAAGCCGGAGCCTATCCCGGAAACATAGGGCGTAAGGCAGGAATACACCCGACGACGGGACGCCGGACCATCGCCGGGCATTGCGGGACAATTTTAGTCTGCGAGCCAATCAACCTATGCAGGAGCATGCTTTTGGACTGTGGGAGGAAACCGGAGTACCCGGCAAAAACCCACGCGGACACGGGGAGAGCATGCAAACTCCACACAGAAAGGCACCGGAGCCGAGAGACTCGAACCCGGGAACTTCTTGCTGTGAGGCGTCAGCGCTAACCACTGGGCCACCGCGCCGCCCTCAAAATAAATGTTGAACAAATTAAGGAAGGCAAAAGCATTCCTGAGCAGGCGCAGGTCAGTGAACCATCATCCCAGCATAACAACAGAGAGCCGCATCAACAATCCTAGCCAGAGGACTTGAAAGCCTTATGGAACAAGTGAGTCTTGAGATAAGATTTGAAAATACACAGGAACTTAGCTGAGCAAATCTCCAAGGGAAGGGCATTCCAGGGTCTGGGAGCAGCGCCTTTCACCCTGAGATCCCACAGTTAAAATGCAGAAATATGTTTTTATTATTACTAGCAGAGTACCTGCCACGTGTATGTATCCGGATATATCGTCTGTCAGACAAACTTATATTGATGGGCTCTTGTCTGGTTGTCAATTAAGCCCATTCATTGGTCTCTATGTGTATGTCTCTATTCGATCTGTGGGTCTGCCTGTAAGCCCGTATTAAATTTACATCTCTTCCGAAAGACCCATGGACCCTGTTGGCTCTTGCCTGACTAATAGAGCCCATCAGTCTGTATGTAAGTGTCTCTGTGTAAGTCTGAGTCGTTATGCAAGTCTGTGGGTCTGCATCAAAGCCATTTTAAAGCCCATGTCTACATAGACTCATACACTTGGTGAGCTTTATTTCCTCACTATAATAGAGCCATCATTCTCAATGTGAGTCGTTGGGTCTCTGTGAATGGATTGGGTCTCTAAGTCTCTGGATCTCTCTGTGAGTCTCTCCCTGTGCAGAGACCCACAGACTCAGTGGGCTCTGCCCCAGCTATAGCACAACCCATCAGTCTACATAAGTCTCCGTGTCAGCGTCACTGTGCAGAGGGCCGCAGACCCAGTAAGCCTGTGCCAGGCTGTGCGTGACCCTCATCTGTGTGCGCGTGGCACAGGCGCAGTTGGAGCTGGCGAAGCAGGGCCGTGAGGAGGCATACGAAAAGTACCTGCACACCCGGTGATTAGCGCGCGGTGGTACATGGTGCAGGCCGGATGTGGGGGGGACTCCAGACCTGTTCACCAAGGGAGACCCTAGCAGGAGCACTGGACTCCAGGCAACACCGCTCTGTGGTTCATCGGAACCCAAACCCGTGCTTGTCGGCACGTGCGCAGGGAGCAGTTCAAGTCCGAGTACGAGATGAGACTGCGGGATGAGCTGGACGCGGTTCGCGCTCAGACTGCCCAGGAGATGGAGCGCCTGCGCCTCAACGGGCGGGAGCTCTACGAACGGGAGAACAGGTGGCTTGGTGCAGGCACAAGCGTGGACACGCACGCATGGGCGTTCCTCCTTCGCAGTTTTTCTCATCCTGCGTTTTAGGCGACGTCAAGCTTCTTGTTGATGCCCGACGAGGCCAGAATCCTGGTGATACCTTCAACGCTCGACATGTCTGTCCAAAATTATAGCCATTAACAGCAATTCGCTATTTAAACAAATTACAGCCCACCATTTGTTCGCTGTCAAAGACAGAGAGAACGACTTGGAGAGGGGGCAGGGGAAGAGACTCCAGCCTCTTCATGGTAAGATGTTATCAGCCAAATACTAACCGGGGGAGTCGCGGTTGACACCGGTGACGTGCGCCAGGAACCTGCATGAAGCTCGCGATAGAGCGATCGAGGAGCGAGACCGGGCTCGTGAGGACGAGAGACAGGTTGCGGCGAAGGTCGACGCGCTCATGGCCCGGTAATGCACGCACGCGTTACCACGCTACCGTGCTGACCTACACGAGGGATGGCCGTGTTTGTGGGTGTGTGTGTGTGTGTACGCTGTTCCCTTATTGGCACATCCACACAACATCATGGATGCGTGCTGGGTCTAAGTAAGAGCATCTGCTGAACAACATAGTGGCAGAGCAGCATATGCAAACCCATGTCGTTGACACCAGGCTCTACCACAGAGTTGATCTCCCCTCTGACCATCGACTTGTCATCTGCATTACGCACTTGCCATTCTTCAACGGCGATGATGGGTGTCCACCTAGAACCCCATTCAAACTCACAGTGGCCAGGTCTTGGCTATTTTATGAAAGCTGTGACAATTTCATCATCATTTGCTGCTGGGGCTGACATCTTTCTCCGTTCCTCCTGATGCCGAGTGGAATTGGGTGATGTTTAGGGCTGTGGCCATGCAACTGGAATAGCTGCATGGGGTACATGGTCCAGACCTCTTCAGAAACCCTGGTTGATGGAGGAGGTATTCCACCTAGCCGAGAGGAAACGCCAGGCCCATTCCTATCGTATACAACATTCCACGCCCAAGAATGGGAGGCTTACTGCAGCCTTCACTCAGAGGTTCGGAGAGCTGTTCAGCGTTGCAAGGATGAGTGATGGTCACAGGCCGCTGAAGAGATGGAGTCTTCCTCGGTATCCTGGATTAACAATTTTTAATACCATCAGAAAATAGACTTGCAATGTCGCACCCATTGCCTTCTTTAAAGGAGGAAATGATGATCCGATTTCTGAACCCCCAATAAGAAGTTCGCAGGTTTGCTGAGCATTTCTGCATGTTGTGGAGAAAGAGGAACCCATTCAGTTCCGATAACACCATGGTACAACATAGCCCTGACCTTGCTTGGACCAGGTTGCCCCAGATAATGAAGGAAGTAGCCACCCCCTGCAAGCGGTCGGTGGAGATGCCAAATTTAGATGAAGTACGTTAGGCATTCCAGGGCCTGAGACCAGGAAAAGCACTGGTAAGAGATGAGCTCTCAAGCGATATGCTGAAGGAAGTTGGTGGTGTCTGCAGTCTGCTATTTATCACATCATTAAAATCATCTGGAGCACAACACGGGTTCCACAAGATTGAAAAGATGTCCTTGTGGGCCCCGTCTTCAAAAATCGGGACCGCACCAATTGAAAAAAACTACAGTGACATCTCGCTCCTCAGTGTGCCAGGAAAGGTCCTGGCAAGGATTATTCAACATCGCCTTGCCAGGCACATTGAGGAGAGGTTTTTCAGAACCCCAATGTGGCTTCAGGCCATGGTGGTTTTGCACAGACGCCATATTCTCTGTCATCAAGGCCTATGATACCCTGAAAAGGCTGGGGCTGTGGGTTATTATTTGTGCATTCAGGGTCCATAACTCTCATCTCATCTCATTATCTGAAACCGCTTAATCCTATATAGGGTCACGGTGAAGCCGGAGCCTATCTCGGAAACATAGGGCGTAAGGCAGGAATACACCCGACGACGGGACGCCGGTCCATCGCCGGGCATTGCGGGACAATTTTAGTCTGCGAGCCAATCAACCTATCCAGGAGCATGCTTTTGGACTGTGGGAGGAAACCGGAGTACCCGGCGAAAACCCACGCGGATACGGGGAGAGCATGCAAACTCCACACAGAAAGGCACCGGAGCCGAGAGACTCGAACCCGGGACCTTCTTGCTGTGAGGCGTCAGCGCTAACCACTGCGCCGGTCCATAACTCTCCGCCCCCAATCAGTAAGGACCTTCATGTTTGGTAAGCCTGGGAAAAGCTTTGTGGTTGGCAGTATGACCCATTCCCTGTTCCCCTTGGGGTGCAACAGGGATGCCCTCTTTTTTGACCACATAGTTCGAGAGGCTTTCTATGGATCTACCAGTATAATTTCGACCTGGTATAGATACAATGGGAAGCTTATGGATGTCTGAATGCAGTCAAAGCATGGCTCTCTACTGGTCAACCTTGTTACGTATGCCGACAATTTGGTAATTGCCAATCACTCTAAAGAGAAGTTAGAGGCTCTTCTGTTAAATCTGGAGCGTGCCACAAAAAGCTGAGGTCTTACCAGCAGCCTACAAAAACCAAGCACCTGTCTGGGTATTTTAAACCACTAGACATTCCACCACCTCAGCTGTCCATTAGTGATGGGGCAGTTGTGGAGAGAGTGTAGATGTTCCATACCTAGGCAGTGTGTTTATGGCCGGTTCCGGTTTGGCAGCAGTCAGTCAGGTGGCATTATCATCGGCTTGAAGCTGTTACCCTCTTGTTCCACACGAAGCGTCAGATCATCTTATCAGCTGCAGTCATATGATGTCTTCTTTATGCTTTATGTCTTATTATGTCTTCTTTATGCATACAATCCATCCTGGGTCTAACTGGGTTGGATTGTGTGAAGAGCTCAGTAGTTCTCTAAAGATCTGGACAAAGTCACATTGGTGAGCTCTGCCTGGCAAGGCAGCAATGGCTGGGTCATGTAACCCGCATGCCCAGCCACCGCATGCCCAATCAGCTTCTGGTTTGCCGGATAGAGGGGGCTAAATGGGTGCGGTATGGACTTGAGAAGAGATGGACTGATGTGGCACAGTAGGACTGGAGCTGAGTGGACTTGCTGAAGACTGGTACCAATGGTGTCAAAATCCACCTCTATGAAGGAGGCTCGTGAAGTTTGCTATGGGGCAGTTGGAGGCAGTCCCCCTCCAATAACGAACGGAGCGCCGGGCGGCTAAAACACAGCAAGTTGGCACAGTAGAGAGAACAGGTGGTGCATCTGCCAGTCATCTCAGTCAGGCAGCCATTTACACCCGGGTCTATCCTGTGACCTCCCATCGGCGAGCCTTTACACTTCGCGTGGCCTCAAGATGCAACGTGGCCTGGCACAATCGCCGTGGTGACGTCACTGCCACTTAACGATGAACGGCGGTTGTTGTTGCTGCCGCGCACCTGTCGCGAGCAGCCTGGCGCAAGCGCAGCATGTGTTGGATGCCCGCACCGCCGAGCTGGGAGGGGAGCTCAAGCTAAAGAAATTTGAGGCAGAGCACGCACTGCTCGTGCAGGAGGAGACCCAGCGCACGCTGGGGCTCTGTCAGCAGCAGTGCGACAAATACCAGGTCAAGCTGGAGGTGGGTGAACCGCGTGCTAACTCCTATCTCTAACACGGACTCCTATCTCTAACAATGGCTCTTATCTCTAACACTGGCTCCTGTCTAACTCTGGCCTCTACCTCTAACACTGGCTGCTATCTCTAACACTGGCTGCTATCTCTAATGCTGTTTCCTATCTCTAACGCTGGCTCCTGTCTTAGACAGGCTCTTATCTCTTAATACTGACTTTTATCTCTAACACAAGCTCCTGTCTCTTAACACTGGCTCCTGTCTAACTCTGGCTCCTATCTCTAACACTGGCTTCTTTCTCTAACACTGTCTCCTGCCTCTAATACTGGCTCCTGTCTGTGTGAGTATGTGTGTGTGCGTGCGTGCGTGTGTGTGTGCGTGTACATAAGTGCTCGTGTGCGTATGTGTGTACATGTGTACGTTCACGTGTGTGCATGTTTATTTACACGTGTGTATGTACATGCGCTTGTGTGTACATGCGTGCGTCTGGCCGTGCGTTCATGTGTGTGGGGATCGGCAGCGCAGCAATTAGCGTACTGCGCAGCAGTTAGTGTGCCGCACTTGAAACCCGGCGGTTCAAATTCAATTCCCGCTCATGGCCACCAATACCAGCGAACGTGTCTTGGTCCTCCCCTGGGTCGACTCAGCCTCAAATAAGTGCTTAGTGTGGTGTGTAGTGAACATTACCACTAGGGAGCAAAGGTAGCCGGGCGCGGTGCTGGTTACCCACCCCCTCATGCACCGTGCCAAGCTTCACAGGCACTGCTCGCTAATGGCACTTGACCCTACAGTCTGTTAAAGCTACGCGGACGACCTTTGCATGCAGGTGCTGACGCAGGAGTTCTACGCGCTGCAGGCCACGAGTGAGAGGCGCGTAGCCGAGCTCAGCTCCCAGAATGCCGAGCTGCGGGCGCGGATCGACACCTACGAGCTTCTGGAGGCGGAGCTAGACGACGTCGTCGTGCAGTCAGCGCAGAGTGCGACGCCCGCGACGCTCGCTCACGCAGCACCGCAACGCTCCCCTATGCAGCACCAGGACGATCGCCCGCGCTGCATGGCTACGCTCGCTTGCGCAGCGCCGCGACGATCGCCCGCGCCACACCATGACACTCGCCCGCGCAGCGCCGCGAGGCTTGTTCGCGCAGCGCCGCGACGGATGCTTGCCTGCGCAGCGCCGCGAAGCTCACCCGCGCCGCGACGCTCATCCACACAGCGCCGCGACGCTCGTCCGCGCAGCGACGCTCGCCCGCGCGGCGACGCTCGCTCACGCAGCGCCGCAACGCCGTGACACTCATTCACCACACTGTCACTATCACCGTGACACTAACTCACCACACTGTCACTGGCACAAAACACACTCACTCTCACACCACACTGTCACTATCACCGTGACACTAACTCACCACACTGTCACTGGCACAAAACACACTCACTCTCACACCACACTGTCACTAGCACCGTGACACTTACTCACCACACTGTCACTAGCACCGTTACACTAACTCGCACACCGAAAAGCCACTAGCACCGTTACACTCACTCTCACACCGCACGGTCACTAGCACAAAACGCACTCACACTGCACTGTCACTGCACCGTGACACTCACTCACCACGCTGTCACTCGCACCGTGACACTTACTCACCACACTGTCACTATCACTGTGACACTTACTCACCACACTGTCACTATCACCGTGACACTCACTCCCCACACTGTCACTAGCATCTATGACAGTCATTCACCACACTGTCACTAGCACCGTTACACACACTCACCACACTGTCATTACCATCGTGACACACACGCCTGTCACTAGCACCGTTGCACTCACCACAATGTCACGAGCACTGTTACACTCACTCACTACACTGTAACTAGCACCGTTACACTCACCACAATGTCACTAGCACCGTTACACTCACTCACTACACTGTAACTAGCACCGTTACACTCACTACACTATCACTAGCACCGTTATACTCACCAAATTTTCACTAGCACCGTTACACTCACTCACTACACTGTAACTAGCACCGTTACACTCACTCACTACACTATCACTAGCACCGTTACACTCACCACAATTTCACTAGCACCGTTACACTCACTCACTATACTGTCACTAGCACCGTTACACTCACTCACTACACTGTCACTAGCACCGTTACCCTCACTCACTACACTGTAACTAGCACCGTTACACTCACTACACTGTAACTAGCACCATTACACTCACTACACTGTAACTAGCACCGTTACACTCACTCACTACACTGTAACTAGCACCGTTACACTCACTCACTACACTGTAACTAGCACCGTTACTCACTACACTGTAACTAGCACCGTTACACTCACTCACTACACTAACTAGCACCGTTACACTCACTCACTACACTGTAACGAGCACCGTTACACTCACTCACTACACTGTCACTAGCACCGTGACACTCACTCACTACACTGTCACTAGCACCATTACACTCACTCACCACAATGTGACTAGCACCGTTACACTAACCACACTGTCACTCGGACTATGACACTCATTCACACCACACTGTCACTAGCACGGTGACACTCAAGCATCACTCTCACTAGCACCCTGACACACTGCACTGTCACTAGCACCATTACACTCACTCACCACATAGTCACTAGCACCGTGACACTCATCACACTGTTACTCTCACCGTGATACTCACTCTCACACCAACCTATTGCTACCAACTACCACCGTAACACTCACTATCCCGGTGACACGCCGCTCCTATTCCCGGCACATGCCTGTGTAACTGCGGAGGATGTTTATACCTGGGCCTCGCCCCTAGGTCAACTCAGCCTCAAATGCGTACCCGCTACCCTCCCCCAAAACATCGGCCTCGTGAAGCCCTGGCGCTGGCCACCCACCCCTTGTTGTACTGCGCCGACCTCGTTAGCCACGTCGCGCTCACAGCGCTCGAGCAGGCAGTCTGCTGAAGCCTGCGTACGGGGTGCGCGTGTATGCGTGCGCGCGCGCGTGCGTGTGTGTGTGCGTGCGCGCGCGCGCGTGCAGTGGAGAGCGAGGAGGAGACGGAGCACGTGCTCTTCTCCTACGGCTACGGAGCCAACGTCCCCACGACCGCAAGGAGGCGCCTCAAGCACAGGTACTCAGTCGCCGTGCCAGGCCAGGTACACCTCGAGGCCTCATGAAGTGTCGACGGCTCCGCCGATAGGAGGTCACGGGACAGACCCGTGTGTTAGCGGTTGCCTGACTGAGATGACTGGCAGATGCACCACCTGAGCTCCTTACTCTGCCAACTTGCTGTGTGTTTTCCACCCAGCGCTCTGCTCATTGTTATGAGCATCGCTCCTCCAGCCTCCGTTGTTGTTGGAGGGGCGACTGTTTCCAACTGCCCCGTAGCGTCCTTCACGATTCTCCTCCACAGAGGCCGATTTTGACACCACTGGTACCAGTCTCTCAGCAAGTCCACTCAGTTCCAGGTCCGCCTCTGCCACGTCAGTCCATCTCTTCTCCAATCCGTGCCACGCCTGTCTAGCCCCCTCTATCCGGCCAAACAGAGGCTGATTGACCATGCGATGGCTCGTCATGTGGGCTACATGACTCATCCACCGCAGACTCGCCTGCCGGCAGAATTCATCAATAGGATTTCGTCCAGATCTTTCGAGAATTTATGAGTTCCTTACACAATTCAATCTGGTTAAACCCAGGGTGGATCATAGGCAGGCCAACCAGAAAGTATTAAATCAATGCAACTGTTTCCGCCAGGGGGTGGATCCACGTTTCGCAAGCCTGGGGAAAAGAGGACATGACTGCAGCTGTTGAGACCCGAAGCTTTGTGTGATGTGACAGGCAGGCAGCTTCCACGCAGCGTTACGCAGCCGACGAAAAGATGAACACGCGCACGCACCCACGCAGCAGCAATAATGAGTTGCGCCCCCCTTGCAGCCCACGGAGACTGCTGGGGCAAAGCATTGCTAGCGAGGGGTTCCCGTAAGCGGCGGCACGGCACACGAGGCCATGCACGGCATGCCGCGGATAAAATAGGCACTCACTCGAACTGTGGAAGGTTGTTGCAATACACGGGTGTAGGTTTTCACGGCTCGATGTACGAGAATTGCCGAACGTGTAAATATATGAAGTAAATTAAAGAGGAAACCGTGAAAACCGGCTGTGGCGCAATCGGTGTGGGTACCAGACCAGCTCGCCAGGCAGGACATCTGGCCTGACTCAGCAGGAACCCCTACCGTCTCTCGCTTATCCTCGCGCACAGCTCAGACTTCGCACCGATTGCGGTTGAGCGATTCGGTGCGGAAAACCGCTCTCCGCCGCCACCGCTCTCCCGGTCAGGACGGCCTTATCGAGCACCCCTTACTCTCTCCTTCGCAACGTCGGGCTTCCGACGATGGGGCCCCCGCTCCACAGTTCTACCTGGTCGGGCCCGAGAGAGAACGGCTTTGTGGAGCAATTCTCGGCTGCTAGAATAAATACGACATGGCCGATGGGCGTCAGAGGCGTTCAAAGGGGGGAACGATTCAGAGGAAACCGCACAGAAATGGGGGACGGGAGAGGCAGCCACGTGGTTTGTCGGCGCAAACATCTGCTAGGCAATGCATTTTCGCAGCCCCCAGTGAATAATGATGAACAATGATTAATTGATTAGATTTGTATAGCAGGGGTGGAGTGGTGGCGAAGAAGTGAGTCGTGCCATTGCCTCGAATTGCGGCACGGGTGCCTCTCTGTGTGGAGTTTGCGAGTTCTCTGTCTCTGTGCCCATGTTCACATGTGTATTTGCCAGGTACTCCTGTTTCCTCCCTCCGTCCAAAGACATGCTGATGCCTAGGATATTTGGCCTGCTGAGTAAATTGCCCCCAAACAAAAGTTTTTTCCCTGTGATGTATTGACGTCAGGTCCTGGATATAGCCCGGCCTTGCGGCCTCTGTCGACCGGGATAGGCTCCAGCCCCCCCCCCCCCGACACTGTACAGAAATAAGCGGGTGTTGGTAATGATGATGACGATGGTGATAATTTAGTTAGCGATGCCTTTCACTCAGAGGCCGTGAAGCCACGCTGATAGCTGGCGCCAACCCGCCAGACATTGAGTGTTTTGGTTTTTTTGGTTGTGGGAGGCAGGAGTCAGTGTTAGAGATAGGAGCCAGCGTTAGAGACAGGAGCCAGCGTTAGAGACAGGAGCCAGCGTTAGAGGCAGGAGCCAACGTTAGAGATAGGAGCCAGCGTTAGAGGCGGCAGCCAGCGTTAGAGATAGGAGCCAGCGTTAGAGGCGGCAGCCAGCATTGGAGTTGGAACGTTCTTTCTGCAAGGAGGTGCCTATCTCACCACGGTGCCACCCTGCCATTATCTGTATGCGTGCAGTGTGCAGCTAGCTCGGCGAATTCTGGCACTCGAGAAGCAGAACACCCTGCTCCGCAAGGACCTGGAATCCCACCAGCAGCACGCGCAGGCCATCGCCAAAGAGGTAGCGCCGCGGAGAGCAGTCGAAGGTGGTGCGGCGCGGAGGGCCGTTGGGCGTGCATGCGATGCCAGCAATGACATTATTTCATTCATTCATTACCAACACCCACTTAATCCTGTGCAGAGTCACGGGGAGACTGAGCCTATCCCGGCCGACAGAGAATGAAAGGCAGGGCTATTCCCCAAAAAAATGTTATTGTTGTTGATTTGCCATTCTTATGTCGTTTTTGTAACTAACAAGCCGTTCTCTTCATAGTTCTGTGCAGTGCTTTGTGACCCTCAGGTGAAAAGCGCTCTAGAAGTGCAATTATTATAATGTGACGCCTGTACATCGCAGGGCACACTTTTTTGGGGCAATTTCCTTGGCAGACCAATTATCCTAGGCAGCAGTGTGTCTTTGGACGGTGGAAGGAAACCAAAGTACCCACAAAAACGCACGTGAACACGGGGGGGAGAGAGAGAGATAGATATGCAAACTCCACACAGACGGTGAGTGGGTTGGTGAGTGGATAGGTGAGTGGGTGAGTGTGTGCCTGAGTGGGGACACAGAGAGCCAGAGACGCAAACTCCAAGTGGCGGCACCCTAGCCAGGAATCGAACCCGGGACCTGCTCGCTGTGCGGCGGCGGCGCCGCACGACCCGTCGACCGCTATGCCATACCACAAGTGCTCTGGGCCCGGACGCGTGCGCCAAGCAAAGCAAACGGTGTCGCAACGGCATTGTAGCATCACCGTCCCCGCGACCCAGCGTCCCTCGCGCGCTTGTCCGTCGTTTCGCCCCCACCGCAGCTGGAGAGCGCCAACACGCTGCTGAGTGCCGTGCAGCAGCCACACGCCTACCTGATGGATCGCTTGCGCCAGCGAGACCGGGACCTGCAGGACATGACCGACAAGGCCGCGGCGCTGGAGGCGCGAGTCGGGTGCGTTAGCGGTGGCGCTAGCGCCGTCTCGGCCACGGCCATCCTCTCATTGTATGGTTGCAGCTGTTTGTGATAATGGTATATACATTTCTGGAGCGCTTTTCACGCGAGGATCACAAAGCACTGCACGGAGCTGTGGAGAGAACAGCATACCAACAATAACCGAGTACATCAATAAAAGTAAAAAAATTATTATAAACAAACAAAGGAAGGAATGACTGCTCCTGAGCAGCCACAGGTCAACAGTGCACCATTATTCAAGCACACAGCAGTGAGCAACATCAACATTCCTAGCCAAAGGACTTCAAGGTCTTACGGATCCAGTGAATCTTGAGAATGGATCTGAAGATGTCTAAAGACTCAGCTGAGCGAATTTCCAATGGAAAGGAGTTCCAGAGTCTGGGTGCAGCATGCGAGAAGGCTCTGTGACCCATCGCATATGCCCAGGTGCGACCTGGGCACATTAAGCATGTGCGCAGGTGCGACCTGAGCACATGTAGCAAGCCCATAGTGGAGGATCAAAGTGGTAGTATTGAAGAGGATGCTTGAGGTATGTGACGCATGTATGTCAGAGCAGCGCCAGTGAGAGCCTTGTAGGTGAGAAGGTGGTTCTTGTATTCAATCCTTTATTTAACCGGTAGCCAGTGGAGACACATCAGTACTGGGGAAACGTGATCGTAGAAGGGTCTGTGGGTGAGTACTCTAGTAGCCACATTCTGCACACATTGGAGATGTTTGATCAGGTAGGCAGGGGTGCAAGGGAGCAGTGCATTGCAGCAATCGATTCATTCGTGAAACAATGAAAATGTGAGCTTCTCAGCATTGGAGGGTGACAGGATGTTGCGCAGATGCTTGTGTTCGAGGGGTTTGTGCGCTCTGATGAGTCCCAGAGCTATGTCACATGGAGTCTAGCGCTGTTCACTAAGGGAGATTCTATCTAGACTCCCTCAGTGAACACGTCTGTAGTCTAGCGCTCTTGCTGGGGTCTTCCTTGGTGAACACGTCTGGAGTCTTAACGCCTCCTGCTTGGGTCTCCCTTGGTGAACACATCTGGAGTTTATCGCTTCTGCTAGGATCTCCCTTGATGAACAGGTCTGGAGTCCAGTACTAATGTAAATGTCCCCTGGTGCAGGCCAATTAACAGACAGCACCAGCAAGCATGTCTTTGAACTATCGGTGTAACCGGAAACCCATATGAACATGGGAGTAGAGAACACAAACGCTACACACAAAGGTGCCACCCTAGCCGGGAACCGAACCTGGGACCTTCCTGCTGTGAGGCCAAAATTTCCGCTGAGGGACTACAGGCAGAGCTGGAAGACTGCCAGGCAGTGAGGAGCACAGATGTTTTTAGCCAGTTGGTGAATACTTACTAGACATGTGTTTGATTTCCCACTCACAACCACTGCCAACGCCAGTGACGATTTTACTGAACTGGTCTTGGCCTCCCCTAGGTGGAGTCAGCTTCAACAAATGACTAGTGCAGCGCTTAAACATCGCTGCTAGATGTGTGTGTGTGTGTGTGAAATGTGCGTGGCTTCAAAGTCCATATGGCCTAGCACATGCACCGTGGCGACATCACCACCACTTAGTGGCTCGTGGCGGTTGTTGTCACGTGTGGCACGGGTGCGCAGCAAGCTGAGCACGGAGCGCGCCAGTCTGCAGCGCACGCGGGACGCCTTGTCGGCCGACCTCGAGCGCCTGCTCAACCAGAAAGAGGTCGGTACACCGGCACCGCGCATTCTGTCGCTCGCTCACAGGCTCGTGGGGGGCGGAGCCTGTCCTGGCATACACGGGGCACAAGACAGGGCCTGTGCCCTGTAGTTAGTGTCGCAGACATCGCCACATCTGCAGCTTGCACTTGATAGTGATGGGATTCAGTATTTGAGATAGGAGCCAGTGTTAGAGATAGGGACCGGTTACAGATAGGAGCCAGTGTTACAGATAGGAGCCAGTGTTGGAGATAGGAGCCAGTGTTGGGGGATAGGCACCAGTGTTGGCGATAGGAGCCAGTGTTGGCGATAGGAGCCAGTGTGAGAGGTGCCAGTGTTAGAGATAGGAGTCCAGCCTCTGACCCCCAAGCTCCGACCCCCAACTGCTGACCCCCAACCTCCAACCCCCAGTCTCCGACCTCCAACCCCCTACCTCTGTCCCCCCAACACCCAATTTACAATCCCCGACATCCAATTTCTAATCCCCAACCTCTAACCCCACGACCCCCGACCCCTGACCCCCAACCCCTGACCCCCAACCTCCGACCCTCAACCTCCGACCCCGCAACCCCCGACCCCCAACACCCGACCCCCAACCCCCCGCATGACCCCTGCACAGGAGTTCGCTGTGATGAGGCAGGTGGTGCTGGCGCTGCAGCGGCGCCGCGGTGATGCTGGCGGCGGCGGCGTCATCGCCGGGGAATTGGAGGCCCCCCGCGGGGATCTGTGGGGGGTCCCCCGCGCCGCCGCTCCGCACGACCCCTCCATGGCGGAGCGGCCGCTCTCTCCCAGCGCTCCGCGGCCCACGGTGTTCGTGAGTCCTCTCACGCACGCGCACAAACAACACGCGCACGAACAACACGCGCACGAACAACACGCGCACAAACCGTAAACACAAACCTGCACAACGTGTGCCTGAACAACACGCGCCTGAACAACAAACGAATGAACAATTCTCGCCTGACCTGGTCAAGTCCTACGATACCATC
Organism: Mordacia mordax; assembly: GCA_036362905.1. NCBI lineage: Eukaryota > Metazoa > Chordata > Hyperoartia > Petromyzontiformes > Petromyzontidae > Mordacia > Mordacia mordax. Next base: position 5,833,932 of record JAZEWT010000017.1, on the reverse strand, counting down.
AGAGACCAGGGCTGTGGATTGTTCTTTGTACTTTTGGGATCCCTGACACCCTGCTCACCATCATTAAGGACCTTCATGAGGGTGGGCAAGCCCGGGTAACGCTACGTGGTCGGGAGTCAGAGCCATTCCCTGTTCACCTTGGGGTGAGACAGGGATGCCCTCTGGCTGCTACATTATTCAACATCTTTTTTGACCACGTAGTTCGAGAGGCTTTTCATGGATGTTCCAGTGGAATTTCCATCTGGTACAGGTACAGTGGGAGGCTGATCGATGCCTGGGTGCGGTCAAGGGATGGCTCCCTATTAGCCAACCATGTTATCTATGCCGGTGATTTGGTGATTGCTGCTCATTCTGAGGAGGAGTTGGGGATTCTGCTGTTGAACCTGTAGAATGCCACAAAGACGTGTGGGGTCTTACCATCAGTCCCACAAAAACAAAGCACTTGTCTGGGTATTTAGTACCACCGAATACTCCACCTCCTCAGCTGTCCATGAGTGATGAGGCAGTTGTGGAGACAGTGGAGAAGTTTCCATACCTAGGCAGCGTACTTATGGCCGGTTCTGGTTTGACAGCTGAGGTCTCGTTCCGAATCAGTCAGGCAGCATTATCATTTCATCGGCTACGCAACGCTGTGTGGAAACTGCCTGGACTGTTTCTCTACACGAAGCTTTGAGTCTTCTCAGCTGCTGTCATGGCCTCTCTTCTCTATGCTTGCGAACGTGGACCCCCATGGCAGAACATCTACGCCGTTTTTGAAACTTTCCGGCTGGCCTGCCTACGATCCATCCTGGGTTTGACCAGGTTGAATTATCTGAAAAGCTCACATTCTCAAATATCTGGACAAGGTCCCATTGGTGAGTTCCTCCGGTAGGCAAGGCTGCAGTGGCTGGGTCATGTAGCCTGCATGCCCAGCCACCGCATGCCTAAGCAGTTGCTGTTTCGCCAGATAGGAGGGGGCTAAACGGGTGTACATGGGCTAAAGAAGAGATGGACTGATGTGGCACAGGAGGAGCTGGAGCTGAGTGGACTTGCTGAAGGCTGGTACCAAGGGTGTCAAGATCGACCTCTGTGGAGGAGGATTGTCATGGATGCTACGGAGCAGTTGGAGGCAGTCATCCTCCAACAACAACAGAGGGCAGAGGAGCAACGCTCACAACAACATGCGGAGTGTTGGGCGGCTAAAACACAGCAAATTGGCTCAGTAGGGAGCATAAGTGGTGCATCTGCCAGTCATGTCAGTCAGGCAACCCATATCACCTGAGTTTGTCCTGTAATCTGTCAGTGAGCCTTCAACACTTCACGTTGCTTCAGGATGCATATGGCCTGGCACAGGCGCCGTGGTGACGTCACCACCACTTAGGTGTGTATGTGTGAGTGTGTGTGTGAAAGTGAGAGTGTGAGTGAGTGAGCGAGTGGGTGGATGGGTCTGTGAGTGAGTGTGTGAGTGAGCGTGTGGGTGGGTCTGTGAGTGTGTGTGAGTTAGAGAGCGAGTGGGTTGGTGTGTGTGAGTGTGTGCGTGAGTGAGCGAGCGAGCGGGTGGGTGTGTGAGTGAGCGTGTGAGTGAGCGGGTGGGTGTGTGAGTGAGCGTGTGAGTGAACATGTGAGTGAGTGAGCGAGCAGTTGGGTGAGTGAGTGAGCAAGCGAGTGTGTGGGTGTGTGTGTTGAGTGAGTGTGAGTGAGTGAGTATTAGAGAGTGAGTGACGACATGACCCAGGCTGCTATCTCTGGGTGTGCCGTGTGTCGTGATGCTGCCAGACCAATCCCAAGAAGGTGAAGGTGCCGCCGAAGCCTGCGGCAGCGCCGTGAGCTAGCGTCCCGCCTAGCGGCGAAGACCCGACCGAGCCGTCCGAGGTGGGGACGTGGAGCTCTGAGGCATGTGTGGCAGCGAGGGTCCTAACCAGGGCGCCTCTGTACGGAATTTGTTTAATCGCTTCACGTTCTACAGAGTGCATGTGTGAATGAGTGAGTGAGTGTGAGCGAGCGTGAGCGTGTGAGTTTGCGTGATCTCCTCCTGTTCTGCATACGTTTCCTCCCCACCCTCTCCCGTTTTCTCCCATCACTACAAACGTACGAACGTACACGCGTGCACTATTAACCTCAATCACAATAAGATATTGTTGTTTACTAAAATCGAATTGCTGTCATGCAGATGGGATGTTAAATAAACGTGAATTATGGTTTGATTTGCGTTGTCTTGTGTTCAGCCGAAGGAATGCGGTGACTGTGCAGTGAGTGACGCTGTCGCCTCACAGCTTGAAATCGCGGGTTCGATTCCCGGCTCTAGTGCCTTTCTGTGTGGAGTTTGCGAGTTTCCCTCTCTCTCCCCTGTGCCCAATACTTTGGTTTCCTCCCACCATCCAAAGACACGCCCCTGCCTCGTGATGTCTCGTGATGTGGTGACTTGTGATATGGTACAGTAAAGGGGTGATGTCATTTGAGGGGTGCTGGAGGGGGCCGTGGGGATATATAAGGAGGGCCGGTTGAAGGGGAAAATGAGTCTCCTGGGGGAACGAGAAGGATCGTCAAGATGTAGGCTGCTCGTCATATGTCGCTACACTCCGGCCCGTGTCTTGCTGGTTTCAATAAAGCATCAACATCAAGAAGTCTCTGCTCGTCCGTGCTGGCTGGCTGATCTATCGCGGAGTGGGCGCTGATCCTCGCCGTGGTGTTACCGCTGTAAGCCGTCACAAGTCCGCAGTCGAAGCCATGGTGCCACAGGGGAATGGAATGAGATGAGAGAGGAAGGGGAGAGTGTGAAGGGGAGTGGAGTGAGATGAGACTTTTGACTTTTTCAAGGAGTGAGATAAGAAGGAGGAGGCAGGAGAGAGTGTAGATCGGGATAGAGTGAGATGAGAGGGGAGAGGGAGGGGAGAGTGTGGAGTGACGTGAGATGAAAGGGAAGATGACAGGAGAAAGTGTGAGGGGGGATGTAGTGAGATGACAGGGGAGAGGGGGGGGCGAGCGTGCAGGGGAGTGAGATGAGAGGGGAGGGATTGTACCCCCGGTACCCCATGCTCCACCTCCACCTGTCTCGTGTCCCCCCGCAGGTCCTAGAGGACGAGAGAGCGATGAATGGCCCCGCTGCACTCTTCCTCCTCTTATTGCTGCTGCACCAGGGCCAGGGTGCAAACCTCTCTCCCAGACGTGGCAGGGCAGACCGACGGCCGCAGAGGGAAAATGGGGCATCGCTCGCATCGGTCGTCCAGAAAATAAAGAGCGTCTCGAGAGAGAGAGAGACTCATCACACGCAGAGTGACACGGCTGTAGCCGCGTAATAATTAATAAGTGCACTTTTAATAATTGCGCTTCTCGAGAGCTTTTCATCACAAAGCCCTGCACAGAGCCGTGGAGAGAACGGCATGTCAACCTGGGAACCTCCAAGGCATATAATCTGGGACCTCGGGATATAATTTGAGGCCTCTTAGGGATATAACTTGGGACCCCTGTTCTCAGGCAAGAACGTCACCACTGCACCACTTTGCCAACAAAATTCTGTAAATGGACTTGCTCTGAATTTTTGTAACCAAATTTTTACCACAGCATCTGCTGTAGTAGACAACAAGCACAGCAATCCAAAGCTGCTCTTTTGGGATAGCCATGAGCAACTTTTGGAAGCAATCATTAATAATATTACATTTCTAATAATGATTGTAATGATGTAGGATTTCACGGCTCGATGCATGGTGATTGCTTCGAAAAGCTGCTCTCTTAGGACAGTCGCGTCGATCGCTCCCCCTCACCCCATCGCAACGTTTCGCCTCACACGTTAGAGGCATCCTAAGACGCAGTGTACTTGTGTCGTGTGTGACTCCTATTTATATGTAGGTACTATGAATATGTTCAGTCTCCATTCCAGGATAAATGGACGACGGTCGGGGACCACTTCAAAAGGTTCCATTGTCTTGCTCACGTCCCGGAATCACATTAACCCCATCCTGTTCTGCCTGTGACTAAGCTCCTAGTTTGCATCTTGTGAAAGAATGCCTAGTTCTCAAACACTTGGTGATACCCCTCTGATGTTCATATTTCAGAGCTATACATATATATATGCACTGCTGACATCAATGACTGACCTCCAGGTTTGGCTGAGCTTTATTCTCATTTCTTGTTTGCGGTTCATAGTCTTTTCTGTCTTGTGAATCTCGATTGCTTCACGAATTAATCTTGGACCTTTGTGGCAGATGACTGCTAGTACTCGCATCTTGTCAAAATCGATTCTGTGTTGTTTACAATGTGCTGCCGTTGCTGATTTATCCGTATGCAGCAAATGCACTGCTGCCTCGTGCTCTTTCTTTCTTGTGGCTATTTTTCCTCCTGTTTGTCCGATGTATACTTCCTTACCGTTATTGCAAGGAATGCAATATACGCCCTCTGTCTATAATCGCAGTTGGTCTTTGGGTGATTTGAGTATGTGTTGTATCTTCTGATGGGTTGTGAAGACAGTTTTAATTTTATATTTTTCTAGATATTTGCTGATTTTTTCCGTGGTGCCTTTCACATATGGCAGGAAAGTGTGGGTTTTGATATCTTCCTCCTCATTTTCTTGCTGTTTCTGTCTAGATTCTCTCATTATGGCACGTTGCATTTCTGTTTTTGTGTATCCATTGCTCGCTAGTGCTTTTTGTAGATGTTGTAGCTCGTGACTTAGATGTTTGTCTGAAATTGTTTTTAACCGGTGGGCTAAGGTGTGCAGTATCCCCCGTTTCTGTGTCAGGTGATGGTGAGACTCCGCGTGTAAATACCTGTCTGTATGTGTTGTCTTCCTGTATACAGTATAGCTGAGCATCCCCTTTGCGTTTCTCTTCACCAGTACGTCCAGGAACGGAATTTGGCCATTTTCTTCTGTTTCCATGGTGAACTTGATGTTCAGGTGTATGGAGTTTAAGTGACCAAGGAATTCCTCTAGCTTCTGTCTTCCGTGTGGCCATATGACGAATGTGTCATCAATGTATCGATACCAGTGGGTGGGTTTCAGTGTAGATGAGTTTATGGCTTCCTCTTCAGAGCCGCTTAGATACAGGTTGGCTCCACACATAAATAGGAGTCACACGACACACGGACACTACGCCTGAGGATGCCTCTAACGTGTGAGGCAAAACGTCGCGATGGGGAGAGGGGGAGCGATCGACGCGGCTGTCCAGAGAGAGCAACTCTTCGAAACAATCGTCAATAAAAATAATTGCATTTATAGAGTGCTTTTCATCCCAAAGTCACAAAGCGCTGCAGAGAGCTGCGGAGAGAATGATACGTCTTCAAAAGCGCTTTCAATCGAGGGTCAAAAGGTCACAAAACGCTGCACAGAGCTATTGCAAGAACATCATGTCAACATCCGCATCGATTAAGTCTCAAAACGCAGTGATGTTGTAGATAGGAGCCAGTGTTAAAGTTAGGAACCAGTGTTAGAAATAGGAGCCAGTGTTAAAGATAGGAGTCACAGTGTTAGAGATAGGAGACATTGTTAAAAATAGGAGCCAGTGTAATAATAATGATAGACATCTCTCTATTGGGGCGGCGCGGTGGCCCAGTGGTTAGCGCTGACGCCTCACAGCAAGAAGGTCCCGGGTTCGAATCGCTCGGCTCGGGTGCCTTTCTGTGTGGAGTGTGCATGCTCTCCCCGTGTCCGGGTGGGTTTTCGCCGGGTACTCCGGTTTCCTCCCACAGTCCAAAAGCATGCTCCTGGATAGGTTGATTGGCTCGCAGACTAAAATTGTCCCGCAATGCCCGGCGATGGACTGGCGTCCCGTCGTCGGGTGTATTCCTGCCTTACGCCCTATCTTTCCGGGATAGGCTCCGGCTCACCGTGACCCTATATAGGATTAAGCGGTTTCAGATAATGAGATGAGATGAGATCTCTCTATCGTTTAGAGGTATGGATGAGGAGGATTATAAGTTTGGTGGCAACATTTACGTTGACGATGACACTGACGACTTGGAGCAGGTGGACGTGGCCACCGAGGGCTCCGCTGAGCATCACGACAGTGAAGTAAACAATCAAGTCGAGGTTCCTCCCACAGGTGACATCATCATATCCCGCACCCTGCTCAGCACACTAGCTGCAGCTGCTCCAATCGGATTGAGCACCCTACGTTGGCTCCTCCCCACGTGACAGCTCCTTGCCAATGAGAGCCGAGCGCGACATTTGAACTCGTGGAGACGTAACAGCCTCTGAATATGTTTGTTTGTTAATTTGTTTTAACTTTTGGTGTCGCTAACGTAAACACGATAATAGAAAGTCTGTGCAGCGGTAACATCTACGTCTCACAGAAAAAAAGTCCTGCCCTAGGCGTTTCGATTCCCACCTCGGACACCTTTTAGCGTAGAGTTTGCGTGTTCTTTCTGTGCGTGGGTTTCCTCATGGTTCTCCGCTTTCCTCCCACAACAAAAACAAAAACTCTCATTACGTAATAGACCGATGACTTAATAAAAATAACAACGTCAGTTACAGTGGTGGCTGTTACAATGTTAGACATCGTGACAAAGTGAAGGCCAATCTGAAACTCCCGGGAAGGAGGAAGAGGAGGAATCTGTGACCGATCTCGCTTCCGCACTGGGTGAGATGGTCTGCATGGTTGTGGTTCATGCGGTGGATTGAACACGAGAGACACAACAGGGTGGCGCACGCATCTTCGAGGTGGTTAAATATAGGTTTAATGACCGCACTTTCAATCCCACTCAACGCCAAATAGCATTTTAGTACTCATGTCACGCGACATAACACGATGTGACACACCGCGAGTCACCTTGTGAACATGAAACCGTCAATAGTCTTAAGTCGGTCTAATTATGTGTGATACGATATTGTGTTTAGGTGCCGTCTAGTGGGTTCGGGGTGGCCAATGGGCAGCAAGGGAGGGGGACATATAATAATAATAATACATTTTATTTAAGTCGCCTTTCTGGGCACTCAAGGACACCGTACATAATTAAAACACATTA
>JAZEWT010000017.1:5764622-5776026 GCA_036362905.1 Mordacia mordax | reverse complement strand
CTCTCGCGATTCTATCACTGTGAAACCGTCCGAAATCTGGGTGGTTTCAGCAGTGGCGGTAGCTGCCGTGTGGCGGTAGCTGCATTGTTGGCCCTAGTAGAGTGCCTAGACCGTGTCGGTGTAACTCTCGAGCGAGTATTTGAAAGTGACGTTTAGGTCGCTTTTACCATCTTTGATGATCATCAGCATCTGGCGCTGAAAAGACATGGCGTGCGGAACCCTTTTGCTGCCGCGCGCAGAAAGGAAGCTTGACGGCACCGGAAATAACTTTCCCCGAATTATTGTTAGGAAAAGTGGGACATTCGAAATTATCACCTTTACCACGGGAGAAGACATTGGGCTGCAAGGGACGAAGTGAGTGCCCTTAATGGTGAGACCCCCTTGAAAGTCCGTGCCACCATCTGCTCGTTAGCGAGGTGCGGCACCGCAGCACGGTTCATGCCTGAGGCTGCCATCACGTTGGGCAGCCCCACACACTCTCCTGTGGCAGTGAGAACATCCTCCACACTCACATTCTCAGGAGGAAAACACACGACGCCGTTATTCCTGCACAGAGCCTTGTCGACTGCACAGTCGGGCACGGTGTTAGTGAGGCGGGTGGCGAGGCAGGTGAGCAGTGGTTTTGAGTGGAGTTGACGAGGTGCGATGTTTGACTGCGCAGGCCAGCAACTGGGCCCGTTCACGACACGACGGAAGTGCCGGCCATAACAGAGACAAAACAAATGTTACAAAAGTTGTACAAATCGGTGGAAAAGCATAGTCAGAGACGCACCACACGTAAATAGTGAGAAGTATGAAGGGATGTTGAGTGGGTTGAGCTGGAGAAGTTATGAATAAGGCACTATTGAGGGAAACGTGCGGTTCTCTCAACTGTGTGAGGCTCAACCTTTAAGAGAGAGAAAGCAGGTCTTCATTCGAATGTTTAGTGACTGTGTGGGGGCACTCCAACTGGCCGGCTTCCACACCACCAACCGGCCGCCCGCTGGCGTACCGCAGTAGGTCCCTGTGTGCGCCCAACATTCTTCTCACGCGGCAGCCACACCAGCGACGACGGGAGACTTCTGTCTTGGCAGTACTTTATTAACGCTAACAACTAATATAAACCAACGGCTATCAGTAACACAACAACAACTATGCGCTGCGCGCATCAACTCAGCCCTCTCGCTCTAACCCATTAGCGCTAAGCTCCTGGGCCAACCACCCTGGCTGACCACTGCCGCGACATCTTGTCATGTCCAGCCTACACGTTCCCCAACCGACTGTCTCTCTCTAGCCTCCACACGTCTGCCCTTATATCCCTCAGCCTAGTGCTAGCCCCCCCCCCCTCCTTCGTGACGTCACCTCGACCCCCTGCTAACACCGGATTACTTTCACCTTCTAGAACTTTCGATGGTGACATCAGGGTTGTTTACCAGCTCGGGGGATGCTACTCTCTTACCATCTCACCTCTCCTTGACCTCTCTTCGGTCGACTACCCTTAGTAACAGTGCCAGCCAATCCAAACCATCGTAACCCGGCGACCAACCCGACCCCACGGCGCGAGCGTCAGCATGCACTATGCCTGGCACGGTGCAGCACCCACTCGGCACCACTCTTCACGTCGCTCGGCACCGCTCATTCACTGACAACCCCCCCCCCACCCGTAACATTGCGACCCATTCTTACGGCCCGTGTTGCTGGGTGTGGGTGTGCATGTGCACCTAACCTGGCACAGCGCGAGGTTTGGCACCACAACTGCATGTACTTCCAAGACCACAGAGGGAGGAGTGACAGTGAGGAAGGGAACAGAAGAGACGAGCTAAGGAAGAATGAGGACGATAGAAATGTTGAGTGTTCGTGTGTTAAGCTGGGCTTTTACTCAGGAAAGTGGGCCCTGGCAGAAACGCTTCGAACGAAAGTTGTATGTTTGGAAATGCACTGGCAGAAGAGCTAACAGAGTAAAACAGATGGAGGTACGAGTGGTGAGCTGATTGAGTGGGAGAAATATAAAGAAAGCCCCGTAACGGGTGAGAAACATAACGCTCGTTTCTTGGAAAGGCTCAGGATGTAAGGTAGGAGGCTGGGCCGCCGTGTCAGTGGATGTAAGGTGCAGAGCGCACATGGAACACAGCCGCTTAGGAACAAGAGCAGCAGCAGAGACAGGAGTCAGTGTTTGAGATAGGAGTCAGTGTTAGAGATGGGAGACAATGTAAGAGATAGGAGACAGTGTTAGAGATAGGAGCCAGTGTTAGAGATAGGAGCCAGTGTTAGTGTTAGAGATAGACATTTCTCTCTGTGAGGTGTATACGTCACCACTGCGTCACTCTGCCACCCAAGGCGTCTATGTTGGTTAAGGGAGGGTCTTGCACCAATTGTTTTTATTCAAGCTGTAAGGAAACGTTTAGCTACGTAGCTCTTGTTAACAGTTGTCCAGCGGCGAGAGGTAAGCATGTTATAACGTGTCAGGGCGACGAAAGCAATTTCGTCAAGAAAATTTACCTAGGCAGCTTGTCTTTGCAATATGGGAGGAAACCGGAGTACCCGGCGATAACCCACGCGGACACGGGTAGACAACGCGCAAACTCCACACAGCAAGCAGCACCCGAGCCGGGAAGTAAACTCGGGTCCTTCTTGCTGTGAGGTTGCAGCGCTACTCGCTGTGCAACCACCACGCCTCCCTGAAACTCCAAGACTATTAAGAATCAACTTCCCACCTTCTCGCCGGTGCCAACTCGTCACCGCTAAGCGCTTCGTACCCTGAAGTAAATCCACGCGGACCCAGTGGCAGCAGCGAGAGGCGTCATTATCCAGAGAACGTGTCACACACTTTGGAACAAGTTCGTCCGTATGGCGGGCACTCTGCTAGTAACAACAGCACCGTAGCGTGGACCGCGTCGCGCCACTCAGCCGTGTGAAGCGGAGAGGAGATGGAGAGAGAGAGAGGGGGATCGGGAGAGAGCGGGGAGAGAACGGGGAGAGAGTGGGAGGGGGAGACCGGGGAGAGAAGGGAGACAGGAGACTGACTTTTTAAGTTCGATTTTATTACTCTTCCCATCAAATTTTCCAACAACAAAATATGCAAGAAATGTAATCTACAATATGTACAACCCTGTACACCCCGTGACCCACATCCACTTCAATACAGTTTATAATTTATAACGCGCACAACTTTAATTTGATTCGCGTATATAGGTACCCCTACTCAAAATGACAGCGAATTATTAGCAGAAGTTGCTCACCACAATGTATACGATCAAGACAGTATACAAGGCAGTATACCAGACAGTATATATAATGTATAGCAATGTTTACAGAGAGCGTGGAGAGAATGACAGGGTCTGACAACGAGACGGTCAGACCCTGATGATTGAGTGCTAACTGAGATGTGAACTAGAGGAGTGCCGTGAGTGTCCGTGCACAGAGCGCTGCCCCAGCGCTTCAGGAAAGGGGGAGCACCTCCCTGGCGTTCTTGCAGATGGTCAACTGATATTTTAACTGATCAGCAAAAAAAAAAGAGAGAAGGGAGAGGCAGGAGAAGAGAGAGGGAGAGCGGGGAGAGAACGGGGAGAGCGAGGGAGAGAAGGGTGACAGGGGAATCCACCATGATCAAAGAGGATCCCCCATATAGTCGTTAGCGAGTTGCACCTATGAAGGCCGACACCGCACACGAGGAGGTGGGTGACCTGCACCGCGCCCGGCCGCCTTTGTCTCTCCTAGTGGCGATGTTTACAAACCGCACTAGGTACATATTTGAGGCTGAATCGACCTAGGGCCAAGGACCGGTTCGTAAAATCGTCACAAGTGTTGGTCTGAATGGGATTCGAACTCAGGTGGGCCAGGTTTGTAGCTCAGCGCGCTAATCGCTGCACCACCGCTCCTCCTCCAGCCCCCCCCTCCCGCAGTCCCGGCCCCCAGCATTCCCTGGCAGCAGCTGGGAGCGAACGGGGAGAAGGGCCTCACCCCCACCCACCCTCCCACCACTGCCCCTAGGGAGGCGGGGGGAGGGGCCGCGGGGGGAACGCATTCCCCAAAGGATCTCTTGGAGGCGACCCTCATTGGCTGCCCACGGCAATGTGGGTTCACGTCCGTCTGATGGTGATGGGTGTGATGGGGAAGATGGTGATGGGTGTGATGGGGAGGATGGTGGTGATTATAATAATAATTGCTCTTCTCGAGCGCTTTTCACCCAAGGGTCACAGAGCGCTGCACAGACCTGTGAAGACAATGGCACGTCATCAACAACGACATATGAACAGCAAATCAACAACAATAACGTTTTTTTTACAAATCTGGGCTGTGGAGAGAACGGGATGTCAACAACAACATCAGAACAGTTCAATTGGAAGTCATATAATGGCAATAAGTTAGAGAAGGACGTAACACAAGCGATAAAAAAATAATTGTTCAACAAACGAGGAAGGAATAAATGTTTCCGAGCAGGCGCAGGTCACAACAGTGAGCCGCATCAACAGTCCTAGCCAAAGGACTTGAAAGCCTTACGGAACAAGTGAGTCTTGAGACGAGATTTGCAGATGCCCAGATACTCAGCTGAGCGAATCGCCCATGTAAGGGAGTTCCAGTCTGGGAGCCTGAAGTAGGTCACGGATGTTTATCGGAGCAGCGCCAGTGAGAGCCTTGAGGTGAGAAGGAGGATCTTGAAATCAATCCTGTATTTAACCGGTAACCAGTGGAGAGACATCAGTACTGGGGATATGTGATCGTGGATGGGAGTGCGAATGAGTTCGCTAGCAGCCGCATTCTGCACACGTTGGAGACGATTGATCAGGTAGGCAGGGGTGCTAAATGAAGTGATTAAGGTTGCTTAAAATACACTGAAAAATTGTTGTTTATCTATCGGTTGTTGCTGAAAGTTCGCCCACGTCCCCGAACATCCGTGAATCACTACTGATGGGGATTATGGTGGTGGTTGGGTGATGGTGGTGATGGGGTTGTTGGGGGTGATGGTGGTGATGCGGGTGATGGTGACAGTAGGGGTGTGGGGGTGATGGTGGTGATGGGGGTGGTGTTGGTGATGGTGGCGATGGAGGGGATGGTGGTGATGGGGATGATGGGGGTGATGGGGGTGCTGGAGGTGATGGGGGTGGTGTTGGTGATGGGGTGATATTGGTGATGGTGGTGGTGAGGGTGATGTGGTCGTGCGTGTATACAAATACACGTACACACACGCGTACCCACACGCGCACACACACCGTTTACACACACCTGTACACATACGTGTACAGACAGACGTACACACGCAAACACAGGTATTCACACATAAAAATACACTTTTACCCACAAACACACGTGTACGCACACACATACGGATATAGAGACACCTGTACACACACACACCTATACGCAAACACGTGTACACAACGACGTACACGCACACATTCATACGCACACACACACGCACACACTCACGCGCACACTCACGCGCACACTCACGCGCACTCACTCGTACGAACAAACTCATGTGCACACACATACATACACGCACGCACGCGCACCCCCATACACTCAAAGGCAAAGATCCCCCGTGTAGCCTTAACAGACTGTAGGGTCAAGGTTGTTAGCGAGCGCTTACGAAGGTCGACACGGCACACGAGGGGCTGGGTGACCACCACCACGCTCGGCCGCCTTTGTCTCCCTCGTGGCAATGTTTATTCACTGCACCAGGTACTCATTTGGGGCTAAACTCGGGTCGCCGGGTTTGAAGCCCACCGCGCTAACCGCTGCGCCACCGCTCCCACCCCCCACCCCCCACACACATACACGCACACAAACTCGTGCACACACACGCAGACTCCCCCCTGTAGTCGAGAGGTCACAGATGTAACGATAGCCTGGGGGGCATTTCAACTTATACACACATACATACACACTTACATACACATACACACACTTGCACAACTTATGCACACATACATACACTTACAACAAAGGCAAAGATCCCCCGTGTAGCCTTAAGAGACTGTAGGATCAAGTACTGTTAGCGAGCACCGATGAAGGTCGACACGGCACTGAGGAGGTGGGTGACCAGCACCACGCTCGGCCGCCTTTGTCTTCCTAGTGGCAATGTTTACACACCGCACCAGGTACTCATTTGAGGCTGAGTGGACCTAGGGGAGGCCTAGGACCAGTTCAGAAAATCGTCACTGGTGTTGGCACTGGGCGGGATTCGAACTCGGGTCGACAGGTTTGTAGCCCAGCGCGCTAACGGCTGCGCCACCGCTCCTTCACACACGTACACACACACACACATTTACACAAACACACTTATATACTACACGCACGTATACTTCAACACATACACACTTACACATACACACTTACGCACCAACACACACCGACACACACACACACACACTCATAAACTTACACACACATAGACACATTCACACAATTAGACACACAAACACACATCAATATGCACGTACATGCGCATATACACAGTTACACACAACATACACACACTTATATACACGTATACACACGATTACACGCACTTAACATACACATACACACAAACACACTCATTCACATACATATACACACTTATTATTATCATATTTGGATCTAAAGCACCTTTCACCCGAGGGTCACACAGCACTGCACATAACTGTGGAGAAAACGGCGTCAACAACAACATCAGAACAGATCAATTGAATAAAATATTGACTATAAATCGATCAAGGAAATCAAGTATCAACTAAAGTAGTTGTAAAAAAAAAGACGCAATAATTGTTCCTGAGCAGTCACAGGTCAACAGCGAGCCATCATCCAAGCACACAGCAGTGAGCAACATCAACAGTCCCAGCCAGAGGACTTACGGAACAAGTGAGTCTTCAAATGAGATTTGAAGATGCCTATGGGCTCAGCTGACCGAATCTCCAAAAGAAGGGAGTTCCAGAGTCTTGGAGCAGCGAGAAGGCTCTGTCACCCATCGAAAGGAGGTGCAATCTGGGCACATGCAGCAAGCAGCCCGTATTGGAGGATCTTAGTAGTCGTGTTGAGGAAGGGGCCTGAAGTCGGTCACGAATATATGTCGGAGCAGCGCCAGTGAGAGCCTTGTTGGTGAGAAGAGGGATCTTGAATTCGATCCTGTACTTAGCCTGTAGCCAGTGGAGAGACACCAGTACTGGGGATATGTGCTCGTGAATGGGAGTTCGGGTGAGGACTCTTGCAGCCACATTCAGCACACGTTGGAGATAATTGACCAGACAGGCAGGGATGCTAGGGAGTCGTGAATTGCAATAGTAAATTCGTGAGGAGATGAAGATGTGTATTAGCTTCACAACATCAGCGGGTGACAGGATGTTGCGTAGTCTGGCTATGTTTTTGAGCTACCTTTGTCACCTTGTTGATGTGTGTCTCGAAGCTGATTGAGGAATCAAGAGTCACCCCTAGACCCCGGACTTCCTTAGTATCTTCAGTGGTCTGGTCATCAAGCATAAATTGGATAGATTCAGCCTTGGACAATTGGTGCGGGATTCTGACAAGCAAAACTTCTGTTTGCACATGTATTACACATTCACACACTTACACACAATTACATACATACACACTTCCACACACACACACTTAGAACAACGACAATTGTTATTCGTCACGAAGTGGTAGTGACGTATTCACAGGGCTTTGCCAGGCCATGTGCACTTTGAAACCAGATGAAGCGTCGAAGAGGTAAAGGGACACATCCAGCTGTTAGGGGTTACACCACCTGTGCTCCCTACTTTGCCAACTTGCTGTGTTTTAGTCGCTCATCCACCCTTCATTGTTTTTGAAGGGCAACTGCCTCTAACGTCCCCGTAGCGTCCTTCACGATCCTCCTCCATAGAGGTCGATCTTTACACCGCTGGTACTAGTCTTCCAGCAAGTCCACTCACCTCCAGGTCCTTCTGTGCCGCATCAGGCCATATCTTCTCCAGTCCGTGCCGCTCATATTCAACCCCATCGATCCGACCAAACAGAAGCTGCTTGGGCATATGGTGGCTGAGCATGCGGGCTACATGACCCAGCCACCGCAGCCTCGCCAAACGGAGGAGCCCACCAATGGGACCTGTCCAGATTATTCAACAATTTGTGAGCTGCTTCCACCATCCAATTTTGGTTAAACTCAGGATGGATCGTAGGCAGGCCAGCCACAAAGTTTATAATCGGCGCAGATGTTTTGCCAGAGGAGAGTCCATGTTTCCGAAGTATAGAGAAAAGAGGACACGATTGTAGATGAGAAGACCCGAAGCTGGAGCCAGCCAAAAGTACACTGTCTAGGTTTATATAATTCTTCACTGTCTCCACAACTACCCCATCACTCATGGAGACCTGAGGGAGTGGCATGTTTTATGACATAAAATATCCACACGCAGAGTTTGGCTTCTTTCAATTTCTGAGACACCACAGCCCAGTTGGGTCACCCCCATGTGGTATCATTATGTTGTCTGCCTCGGTAGCCCCTAGCTAGCAGACAGGCAACCGAGGCAGACTCCATCTCCTCAGCAGCCCGAGACCACCACTCATCCTTGCAACGTTGCACAGCTCTCCGAACCTCCAAGCGAAGTCTGCAGTAAAGCTCCTCGATTTCGGGCGTACGATCTTGCAAACGGTGAGAGTGGGCCTGCCGTTATCTCTCGACAAGCTTGAACGCTTCCTCCGTCAGCCAGGGTTTCTGGGAAAGTCTGGACCATGTACCAAGTATAGCCATTCCAGCTGCATGAGCCACTGCCTTAAACCTCGCCCATTTCCCCTCGGTGTCGGGAGGAGTGGGGAACGATGTCAGCCCCAGCTGCAAACGATGATGAAATTCTCTCTTACAGCTTTCATCAGCCTGCCGAGACCAAGCCACTATGAATTTGAATGGGGCCCTTGGTGGACGCCCACCACTGCTATAGAAGGATGGCAGCGGATCTTCGAGATGACAAGCAGGTAGATCTTGGTGTCAAGGACATTGGCCAACATCCACTGATCTGCCACTATAATAATAAAAAATAATTGCACTTCTAGAGCGCTTTTTCACCTGAAGGTCACAAATCGCTGCACAGAGCTGCGGATAGAACGGTGTGTCAGCAACAACGACACAAGACGCATGAATATCAGCAACAATAACGATGATTGCTTCGAAAAGCTGCTCATCGGGCGCCTGAGGATGGCTCTAACGTGTGGGGTGAAACGTCGCGATGGAGGGAGAGGGAGCGACCGACGCGGCTGTCCCGAGAGAGCAGCTTTTCGAAGCAATCATTATGAATCGAGCCGTCAAAACCTATATCATTACATCAACAATAACGTACTTTTTCTCTACACTATGTGCATGCGCCCATGACGGAACAGCGCGTTGCTTATTACTTACCCATGCGCTACACAGCACAGTCTCCTACCGTTCTTGTTCAACAGATATGGTCCAGGCCTTCTGATCACTCCGGCCCAGGTGTTTGCATAATGATCCACTCGGGCACCTAGCAGGATGATTCTATCCCGAGAGGCCACTTTCGCCAACACCTGGGATGGGAGGTTATCGAAGGCATCTTATTGGCGTTGCCTGCATCCCTCCACTGATATTGATCTTTAGTGAGAGCGTAAACCACTGCCACCACCATCCCTCGCCTCCCATTTCTAGTGAGGCGAGCCCACAGTAGCCTGGGACTCACAGGGTTGCGGTGAGCCAAAGCCTATCCCGGCAGACACAGGGCGCAAAGCATGGATATGCCCACGATGGGACGCCAGCCCATCACCGGGTACTGCGGGCAATTTAGTCTGCAACATAATTAACCTATGCAGCAGCAGGTTTTTTGGACTGTGGGAGGAAACCGGAGTGCCCGGCGAAAACCCACGCGGACACGGGGAGATAATGCGAACTCCACACAGAAAGGTGCCCGAACCGAGATTCGAACCAGGGACCTTCAATTGAAAGTCATATCTCATCTCATCTCATTGTCTGAAATCGCTTAGTCCTATACAGGGTCACGGTGAAGCCGGACCCTATCCCGGCAGACACAGGGCGCAAGGCAGGGATATACCGACGATGGGACGCCAGTCCATCGCCGGGCACTGCGGGGCAATTTAGCCTGCGAGCCAATTAACCTATGTAGCAGCATGCTTTTTGGACTGTAGGAGGAAACCGGAGTGCCCGGCGAAAACCCACGCGGACACGGGGAGAGCATGCAAACTCCACACAGAAAGGAACCCGAGCCGAGAGATTCGAACCCGGGACCTTCTTGCTGTGAGGCGACAGCGCTAACCATTGGGCCACCGCGCCGCCCTGAAAGTCATATAATAGCAATAATTTAGAGAAGGACATAAAATAAGCGATACAAATCATTGTTAAACAAATGAAGGGATAAGCGTCCTGAGCAGGCCCAGGTCGGCAGAGAGACCATCATCCCAGCACGACAACATTCAACAATCCTAGCCAGAGGAATTGAAAGCCTGACGGAACAAATGAGTTTTGAGACGAGTAGCAGGAGGGTTGTTTTGCCAACCACACACACACACACATAGATACAAAGACACAGATCACCCATATAGCCTTGACAGACTCTTGGGTCAAGTGCGATTAGCGAGCAATATGAAGGTCGAAGCGACACATGATAGGGTGGGTGACCAGCACCTGGTGGCAATATTTACACAATGCACCAGGCACTTATTTGAGTCTAACTAGGGGAGGCTCAGGACCGGTACAGAAATCGTCACTGGTGTTCGTGGCCGTTAGCGGGATTCGAACTCAGGCGCGAGATTTGTAGCTCAGCGCACTAAGCGCTGGACCACCGTTCTAACTGCTGGGCCTCCGTTCACACGACACACACTAACACACACACACTAACACACACACACTAACACACACACACTAACACACACACACACACTAACACACACACACTAACACACACACACTAACACACACACACTAACACACACGTGTGTTGGTCTATGGGCCACATGCGATTCACTACGACTCCCATGTGAGTCAATGCTGGTCCTCAAAGCTCAGTCGAGCCGGAGGAGACGCACACGCGGTATTCGCCTTCTGCTCCTCAGGTACACGGGCCATGTTCGATCCACTGCTCGATGAAGCCCCCCAGGACAGGGATCCGCCAACAGGTGGGAGGAAGGGAGCTGCGCAGTCCTGGCAGCCGCAGGGCGGAAGGTAGGGCTAGACTATAACGGCACACCAGTCAATCGAAATTTATTCAGCAGGCCAATCAACCTGAGCAGCAGCAGCGTGTCTACAGACTGTGGGAGGTAACCGGAGTACCCGGTGAATACTCCACGCGGACAGGGGGAGAACCTGGAAACTCTGTACAGATGCGTCACTCGACCAGGAGTCGAACCCGGGTCTCTCGCCGTGAGGCCGCAGCGCCGGTGGCTGCGCCTCTGCCACTGCGTAACCCGCTCACCAACAACGCTTAATATTAGAAGAAACTCTCCC
>JAZEWT010000017.1:5710976-5740895 GCA_036362905.1 Mordacia mordax | reverse complement strand
CCCAGTGTTAATCATCAACCCGCCGCATCTCGTCAGCACATTACGAGACTGTGGAGGCCCACTCCGTGGGCCTCGGAACCTGGCTGTGTACCCGCGATGTTCCCCTTGTGAACCCCCCCCTCGGAAAGTATTTGATGCCACACAGACACACAGGCAACCACCACTATCGCACTCAACCGCCAGATGCTTGCGCGCATGCGTTGTTAGAGCGGACATTTGACAACAGCATACTGTTCCACACTGATGGAGTGTTCGCACGACACGGGGTTCGGTGGGTAGCAGAACGACGGTGGAACTCGGCCCCAGCGACGGAGGTTTTGTCCATAGACCCTGTTAGTAGAACGGGTTGGTTGGTGGTTCCTTCGTCAGCTGGAATTTGGCCTAGGGGACGCCGGGTTCCACCTACCAGTTCTGCCAGGGAGAGCATCGCTTCCCCGGATAGAAAGCTGCAGACATTTGTGGGTGTGGGGCTTGTAGGCCGGTGGGTGAGTACAGTAGGCCTAGGCGGGGCATTGGCAAGTTGGGCGGGGTTTTTAGGGGGACAGTGCGACAATGTTCCTTCCTTGTCGTAACGGCTAGGCTTCGCCATGGGATTGGCCGATTCCCTAGACATACTGGCGCCGGTTGTTTACAACGGCGAAGATTGGTTGGTAGAGGGAGCCACGCTTGGAGACAAGTGAAGGCAGCGCTGATTGGGGGAGAGGGATGGCGGGGCGTGGAGTCCGGGCAGTGGGAGTATTTGAGCAAGCGCGGAGCAAGGGGCGGGGCAGTTGCTAGTGGAGTGGAGGCTGTCAGGGAGGGCAGCCATGTAGAGGGACGAGGGCAGTGAGTAGCGGGGTTAGTTAGGCATGTTAAGGGCAGTCGAGTAGCGGGGTTTAGTTAGTCATGTGCGAGAGTTGTGCCCGGAGCCGTGCGAGGCTGTGCCGAGCGGCTGTGCCGAGTGGCTGTGCGCCGCGTAGCGAGTCTGTAGCGGGGGAGCATAGATGAGGGGTCGCGAAGCGGTTGGGGCGGCTGAAAATGGACCTCGTCGCGGCGCGCAAGTCTGCAGCAGTAAAAGGCTTCAACTCGACGCAGCTCTCCGGTATTTTGTATCGAAGCGGTTGCGTGGGTGAGTGTGGTGTGATTGGAGCGTCGAGAGCGCGGAGCAAGGTGTACGCGCCCGGGTGAGAGTGAGCGTGGTACCGCGTGTTGCCCAGAGATAGGGTTGCCCTAAGCACAGGTGTGGGTGCTAGCAGGAGAGCGCTACTGTAGGGATGGCCACCAGACGCCGGCTTGAGGAGCCGGCGCCGAGCACCGTAGAAGTTGAGACGGTTGAGGCACTAGAGGGAGAGATGGATAGAGGTGGAAAGGGACTCCACAAGACACCACATGACGAGAAAAGAAATCTAATAAATAGCCGATGCTACCCCCCCATTCGTTAACTCTGCAAATACATTGAACCGCATAGCGATCGACACGGTCTGTGGGATTTCCAACGGAACGCGAGCCCGACGATGTACTGGCGTCACACGCTGGGTATTCCCCCCCGCCTGGCGTCCTCTGTCGGCCGGGATAGGCTCCGGTCTGCCCGCGACCCTGTATCTGATGGAGCGGTGTTGCTCTGAGCGCTGCGCTCAGTGTGCGCTGACAAGCGCTCATCAAACAGTTCCACCCCCACACACACGGTTACAACTGGTTTTTTTTGGCAGAACCAATTTTTGTTTAAATATTTTATTTTCTCCATTTGAGAGTGCGGTTCAACGCGGCCCTCCTCCCCACGCATCCCGGAGATGACGTCTCGAAGCCTCCTGGCAGCGCAGAGGCTGGGATGATGATAATAATAATGTTATAATTATATTATTACAAAGTGAGCAAGCCATGCTTGTGGGAGCCGCGGCGAGCGCGTTGATGTCTCGACTGCGAAAGCTCACCACGGTGGTCGCCTGCTCCAGCACCACCACCACCACCACCGCCACCGCCCTCGTCCATCCTCACCACCACGCTCACCACCGACTCGCTCTCATCATCATCATCATCACCGTCATCACCATCGGCAGTCTCCTGCCGTCCGCGGCCGCCTCGCTCTCGGGCTACGCGGCCGTCGCCAACTCGCCGCCCGAGCCGGCAGCCTCTCCTCCTCGTCGGGCAGCCGCGTCTCCTCGCCCCTCGAGGAGCCGGGGCTCCTCGGCGAGCCGGGCAGCGGTCGCAGCCCCGCCGCACCCGATGCTGTTCTTCGGCGCCGAGGACGAGGAGGAGATGAGGAGGCGGGCGAGGTCGACGCACGCGGCGCACGCGGCGCGGCTGCGGCGCGCCGTCGAGGAGATGATGGCCTCGCCCGGCGACTTCGTGCCGCCCCGCGACCCCGACACCTTCTCGGGGCACTGGAACGAGGCGTTCGGCAACAACCTGGGCGCTCTGTCGCTCTACTGCGCCCTCTACCCCGAGCACTCGGGCGCCACACGGCTCGCTCTGCAGTACATGGACGCCATGGCTGCGCAGCCCAGCTGGTGCGTGGACTGGATGTGGACTGTATGTGGACTGCAAGTGTACCGTGAGTGCGGTGCGTGTATACTGTAGGTGTTTCGCGTGTGCACTGTATGCGTGCTATATGTACGGTGTGCATACTGTGTATACTGTATGTGTACTGTGGGTATACTGTGTGTACCGTGTGTGTACTGTATTGTGTGTTTGTACTGTGTGTACCGTGTGTGCACTGTATGTGTACTGTATGCACTGTGTATCCCGTGTGTACACTGTGTGTACTATATGTGTACTGTATGTGCCTGTGTGTACTGTATGTGCCTGTGTGTACTGTATTGTGTGTTTGTACTGTGTATACCGTGTGTGTACTGTATGTGTACTGTATGTTCTGTGTTGTGCTGTGTGTACTGTATGCACTGTGTGTACTGTATGCACTGTGTGTACTGTATGTGTACTGTGTGGGTGTACTGTATGCGTACTGTGTGTGTGTACTTTGTGTGCACTCTATGTACTGTGTATGTACTGTATGTACTGTGTGTGTACTGTGTGTACTGTGTGTGTGCTGTATGTGCACTGTGTGTACTGTATGTGTACTGTGTGTACTGTATGTACTGTGTATTTGTACTGTGTGTGTAGTGTGTGTGTGTACTGTGTGTGTGTACTGTGTGTGTGTACTGTGTGTACTGTGTGTGTGTACTGTATGTACTGTGTGCGTACTGTGTGCATACTGTGTGCGTTTGTGTTTGATCATAGGGAGCGGTGGTCCACACAGTACACACACAGTACACACACAGTACACGCATCAGCAAGTTGGCAGAGTAAGGAGAACACGTGGTGCATCTGCCAGTTATTTCAGGCAAACCCACAATCACCTGCGTCTGTCTCATGACCTGTCGGCGAGCCTTCGACACTTCGCGTGACAGCCCCAAGGTGCACCTGGCCTGGCACAGGCGCCCTTGTGACGTTTCAGGTACTGGTGTAGAGTTTGCACGCTCTGTGCGTGAGAGTTTGCGGTACTCCGGTTCCCTCCCACAGTCCAAAAGGTATGCAGCTTGGGCTTCATGCCGGGTTAATTTTCCTGCTGACAATCGCTCCTAGTCCCCCGTTACGGACAGGCGGCCCATTAGGGGTACAGCCCTGCCTTGCGTCCTCTGTGCAGGGAGTTTGTGCAGCCCCCACAGTCCTGCCTCTCAAAAAGCCCTGCTCGAGGATGTGGTTGGGCTCCTGCCTCGGGGCCTCGAGGCAGTTAATTAATTGGCTGAACACATATATGAACGGTGTCTGGCTGGTTGGCGCCGGCTGTCATCGTGGCAGCCTTCCCCCTCTCCGCGGGTTTCCTCCTCGCTACGCCTCTGTGTCCGCGTCACGTCCCCGCGGCGCGTCGCAAGTCGCGGTTTGATTCCGATTCTCAGCGACTGCGGGATGGTTCATCTGAACGTGAGGTCCACCACCACCACCACCACCGTGGGGGAGGAGGAGGAGGAGGATCTCGTGTGGAGGTCACCCCGGCTCGCCGGGAGATAGCGGCGCGGCTGCGGGCGAGACCAATCACCACCGGTTTCCGCCGGGTACCAGGGTTTCCTCCCATCCATCCACAGACACGTTGCTCCGTCTACTGCTGCCGCCGCTGCGACGGCACAGATGAATCATTCAGCTGACTCAGTCGCCCCGAATACCCTGCGGTGGACACAGGATTCGCTACAAAACACAAGTGCCCGAGTTCGATTCCCGGCTCGGGTGCCTCTCTGTGGAGTTTGCTTGTTCTCTCTTTCTCCCCACGTGCCCGCATGAGTATTCGCCGGGTACTCTAGTTTCCTCCCAACATCCAAAGACACGCTGCTGCCTCGATTCATTGACTTGCTGAGAAAATTGCCCTACCTAAAAAGTGAGCCTCTGCGAAGTACTGGTGTCACATCCGGAGTATTCATTGATTGATTGTCATTATTTTACTTCTAATTGATCCACTCTGATGTTGTTGTTGCTGACATACCGTTCTCTCCACAGCTCTGTGCAGCGCTTTGTGACCCTCGGGTGAAAAGCTCTGTAGAAATGCAATTATTATTATTATTGCTCTGCCTTGCGCCTCTGTCAGCCGGGATAGGCTCTGGCCCGCCCAGCGACCTTGTCCAAGATTAAGCGGGTACTGATAATGAATGAACGGACACGTGGACCCCACTAGTCCATCACAGTGGTGTCCTCCTCCTCCTCCACCTCCTCCTCATCCTCCTCGTCGTCACGCAGGTTAGTGCGAGGTGACCTGGCCGACGAGGTGCCCATGGCCCACTCCCTTGTCGGCTTCGCCACGGCCTTCGACTTCCTGCATGGGCGGCTGGAGCCTGCGCGCCGCGCGCTCTACCTGGAGGTGATCGTGGCGGCCGCTGGCTACATGTACGAGCGCTCGTTCGACCGCGGCTGGGGACAGCAGTACCTGCACAACCACCAGCCGACGAACTGCGTGGCTCTGATCACCGCGGGGCTCGTGGTCATGGCACAGGGTAAACGGGCTTGCTCCTGCACACACCACGCGGAGGAGTTCCTCTACATTCTGCTCCGCGAGGCCCAACGTGGCCCCACGTGGCCCCACGTGGGGCCCAGTGGGGCCTCGTGGGGCATCGTGACCCACCGCCCGCTAGGGGGCGCTCGCGGCCCACTGATGGGTCGCACCTCACCAGTTGAGATTGACGGCTCTATACAAACAATGGGTGGCATGGTGGCCAGTGGGTAGCGCTCTCACCTCACAGGTCCCTGGTTCGAATCTCGGCTCAGGTGTTTTTCTGTGTGGAGTTTGCATGTTCTCTCCCCGTGTCCGCGTGGGTTTTCACCGGGAACTCCGGTTTCCTCCCACAGTCCAAAATCATACTGCTGCATAGGTGAATTGGCTTGCAGACTAAATTTCCCGCAGTGCCCGGTGATGGACTGGCGTCCGATCGTGGGTATATCCCTGCCTTGCGCGCCCTCTGCCGGTGTAGGCTTCGGCTCACCGCGACCCTTTACAGGACTGAGCAGTTTCTGACAATGATACGATATGCTATACTAACAATCTATAGATACAATGGAGTGAGTTTTTGTGTGTATATATCTCTGAAGGTTTTATATCGGGGGCGTGTCTTGCAGGAGCGCACGTTGAGATCTCCCCGTTGCGAAGACTTTGCTTTACAATGTTTCCGCTTCACGTCCGACCTGTCCATCGCTCCTCTGACACTTTTCACACCGATGCACAGCTCCGCATTCTCCTCTCGGCACGAATCTGTGGCTCAGCGAACCCCCAACGCCGTTCCTCCCACTCGAGGTTTTTTTTCAACAGGATTCCGCGGTGGAATGTTTTCCAGCGAATTCCTTTGTAATGAGTCTGTGCGTGCGGCAGAGCGGTGGCACAGTGAGTAGCGCTTCAGCTGCCTCACAGTACGAAGGTCCCGGGTTCGCTTCCATGCTCAGGTGCTTTTCTTTGTGGGGTTTGCGTCTCTCTCCTTCTCTCCCCCCTGTGTTCGCGTGGGTTTACGCCAGGTACTCCGGTTTCCTCCCACCGTCTAAAGACACGCCGCTGCCTAAGTTAATTTATCCTGCTGAGTAACTTGCCTCCAAAAAAGTGCCCTGTGATGTACTGGCGTCACATCCTGGGTATGACCTCACCTTGCGCCCTATGTCTGCCATGATAGGCTCCAGTCCCCCACGACCCTTAATAGGATTAAGCGGCTACTGATACTGATGATATAACCATCACAGACGGCACGCATTGACATAAACTTAACGCTTCTGTTGGTAACACCTTTAAAGAAGGAAAAACATAGATATGTAATGGAGCAAGTGTTTGTATGTTTGTGTGTCCACAGTGTGGCTCTAATCACGCATCCTATTTCAGCTCTATTTTCCAGCTACTGCTTAGTCCTGTGAAATATTAAGCTTGTGGACTAGTCTTTTTCTTTGCTCTACATCGACACGGTGTCAACGTTGACCCCCGGTGGGGTTTTCATGGCTGTGGTCGCCAAGGTGACCAACTGCACTGTTCGCCAGGCCACGTCCAGGCCGCCGAGATGCTCCATCACAGGGCACTGGGGGACCTTTTGACCAACTGTCAATTAACCTGGGCGTGTTTTTGGGACGGTGGGAGGAAACGGTAGCACCCGGCGGAAACCCACGCGGATATGGAGAGAACTCGCAAACTCCGCACAGAAAGGCACCCGAGCCGGGTAACCCCAACCCGGGACCTTGTTGCTGTGAGGCGACAGCGCTAACCACTGCGGCACCACGTCGCCCCGTGAATTACTCCCTCACCCTTCTCAAGCACTGCTCCTCCACCTGTGTCCAGCAATAAAACCGGGTCAGAGCAGTAGTCATGTCAGCAGAAACCGTCACCAACGATTGGCATCAGGTGGACGTGTTTTGCGCTTGGGATGATAGGAAACGTTTCGGTAAACGGCCCGACTTCAGAGCACACCAGATATGTTTTAGGTAAACGCGAAGGGCGTTCATTTTAGTTGCAAAGCGCGTTTTCACGAACAGCAACGCACGTGTTTAACACGCAGCACCACAACTTTCTCAACCATTATTATTAATTCTAGTTAGCAGACGCCCTTATTCAGGGCGACTTGTATCATTACAGACGTCATCTCATCTCATTGTCAGAAACCACTTAGTCCTGTACAGGATAGCGGTGAGCCGGAGCCTATCCCGGCAGACACAGGGTGCAAGGCAGGGATATACCCACGATGGGACACCGGTCCATCACCGGGCACTGAGGGCAATTTTGTTTGCATGCCAATTAACCTTTGCAGCAGCATGTTTTTTGGACTGTGGGAGGAAACCGGAGTGCCCGGCGAAAACTCACGCGGACACGGGGAGAGAACATGCAAACTCCACACACAAAGGCACCCGAACCGAGATTCGGACCCGGGACCTTCTTGCTGTGAGGTGACAGCGCTACCCACTGGGCCACCGTGCATTATAGAAGTGTAGTGAGGAAACCACAGAGCGGCGATGGGAAGACAGCCATGCATTCAGCACTAACCCCCCTCCCGCGCCTCCCCCCATCTGATCATTATATTTATTGTGTAAAATAAAATAAGACATATTTTGTTGAAATCCTCTGGCTGGGACTGTTGATGCTGCTCACTGTTGTTGTGCTTGGATGATGGCTCGCTGTTGACCTGTGCCTGCTCTAGAGCACTTATTACTGCCTTTATTTGTTTAACAATTATTTTATCTGTTATTTTACCTCATCCATTGATTTAGAGTCATTGTTGTACTCCAATCGATCTACTCTGACATTGTTGTTGACACGCCGTTCTCTCCACAGCTCTGTGCAGCACTTTGTAACCTTCGGGTGAAAAGAGCTCTGTAAGTGCAGCTATTATTATAATAACAAATATTATTATTTTCATGTGCCCTGTCTCCCCGGGGGTTCCTTCCCCGCCACCTCCGCGGCGGCGCAGGCAACCTGAACGACGCCTACCTGTGGCTGAGCCAGGGGGTGCAGGTGATGGAGCGCGCGCTGCTGCTACTGCGCGAGGTGAGCGACGGCTCCCTGCACGAGGGGGTCGCCTACGCCTCCTACACCACCCGCTCGCTCTGCCAGTACGTGCACCTGCTGCTGCGCCACCTCGCCGTCGACCACACGGGACACCCGTGGCTGCGACGACACTTCGACTTCCTCTACCGCACCATCCTGCCCGGTGGGGCCCCCCCCCTCCCCGCGCTCCGAGCCAACTCCTTCGTGGGTTCACGGAGACGATGAGAAGCGGCGTGAGAACGGAGGGTCGGGCGGTAGTGGTGGCGCGGTGAGCGGCGCTGCTGCCTCGCAACGAGAAGGGCCCAGGTGCGCTTCCCAGCTCGGGTGCCTTTCCGTGTGGAGTTTGCGAGTCTCCCAGTATCAACGGGGGTTTCCGCTGGGTACTCCGGTTTCCTCCCAACTTACAAAGACATGCTGCTGCCTAGGTTAATTGTCCTGCTCAGTCAATTGCCCCCAGTGCTTTGCGGTGTCCTAGCGTCGCATCCTGGGTACAGCCCCGCCTTCCGCCCTCTGTCTGCCGGGATAGGCAGGTGTCACGGGCCTTTGGTGCCAAGAGGAGGGACAGGAGGTGACCGCTCTCGGCTGAGTCGCGGTCGCGTCACAAAGTTGTGCTTTCGGAATGGCTGTGTGGAGCGCGCGGCCTCTCTGCTCCTATTTGGAAAGAGGGATGGGGGGGGAGCGGGGGGGAGAGCGTGGGGGGGAGCAGGGGAGAGGGAGGAGGAGAGCGGGGCAGGAACAGGGAACGCTGCTCACGCGCTCCTCCATGTGCAGGTTTCCAGCGCACCGTGGGAATCGCTGATTCCAACTACAACTGGTTCTACGGTCCCGAGAGTCAGCTCGTGTTCCTCGACACCTTCGTGCTGCGCAACGGCAGCGGAAATTGGCTCGCGGATACGGTGCGCAGGCACCGTCCGGTGACGGGGCCAGGCGCACCGTCACGCAGCCAGCGCTGGACCACGCTGCACACCGAGTTCATCTGGTACCGCCCTATACAGCCTCCACTATACAGTGTCTCCTATACAGCCTCCCCTATACAGCCTCCCCTGTATAGTGTCTCCTATACAGTGTCTCCTATACAGCCTCCCCTATACAGCCTCCCCTAGACAGCCACCCCTGTACAGCCTCCCCTATACAGTGTCTCCAATACAGCCTCCCCTATACAGTGTCTCCTATACAGCCTCCACTATACAGTGTCTCCTATACAGCCTCCCCTATACAGCCTCCCCTGTATAGTGTCTCCTATACAGTGTCTCCTATACAGCCTCCCCCATACAGCCTCCCCTAGACAGCCACCCCTGTACAGCCTCCCCTATACAGTGTCTCCAATACAGCCTCCCCTATACAGTGTCTCCTATACAGCCTCCCCTAGACAGCCTCCCCTATACAGTGTCTCCTATACAGCCTCCCCTAGACAGCCTCCCCTATACAGTGTCTCCTATACAGTGTCTCCTATACAGCCTCCCCTATACAGCCTCCCCTATACAGTGTCTCCTATACAGCCTCCCCTATACAGTGTCTCCTATACAGTGTCTCCTATACAGCCTCCCCTACACAGCCTCCCCTCGACAGCCTCGCCTATACAGTGTCTTCTATACAGCCTCGCCTATACAGTGTCCCCTATACAGCCTCCCCTATACAGCCTCCCCTGTACAGTGTCTCCTATACAGCCTCCCCTATACAGCTTCCCCTCGACAGCCTCCCCTATACAGTGTCTTCTATACAGCCTCCCCTTTACAGCCTCCCCTATACAGTGTCTCCTATACAGCCTCCCCTATGCAACATCCCCTTACAGCCTCCCCTATGCAGACTCCCCTATACAGCCTCCCCTATGCAAACTCCCCTATACAGCCTCCCCTATGCAGACTCCCCTATACAGCCTCCTCTATGCAGACTCCCCTATACAGCATCCCTTAAACAGCCTCCCCTATACAGCCTCCCCTGTGCAGATCCCCCTATACAGCCTCCCCTATACAACATCCCCTATACAGCCTCTCCTATGCAGACTCCCCTATACAGCATCTCCTAAATGTATTTAAACCTGCACGATTTAGCGGATAACATATTTATATAGATAGAGAGCACGCAGTGCCGACTGCTGGCACTGGCTTATTGCGCAGATGCCTTCCCCTTCCTCTAGCAGCTCGCGGTTGCTCAGCACTCCGATTCGAGTGAACTTCGCGCCGCAGCGCGCGGTGGTAGATTATTACCATCACTAGCAGAGTACCCACCCTACGGACGTTCCATTTCCAAGCCAGCAGCGCATTTTCCTGGCGTCAGGGTGAGGGCGGTACAGTGGCTCCAGAGGGTTGATGGCACCGCGGTGCAAAAGTGGGAATCTAACGCTGAATAAGTATTATACACTTCACGAGATTAACCACGGCAAGGAGGTCCCGGGTTCGATTCCCGGCTCGGGTGCCTTTCTGTGCAGAGTTTTCATCTCTCTCTCCGTGGCCGTGTGGGATTTTGCTGGGGTACTCCGGTTTCCTCCCACAGTCCAAAAACATGCCACTGTCTAGATTAATTATCCTGCTGAGTAAATTTTCCCCAAGTGCCCTGCAATGTACTGGTGTCACATACCCGGGTATAGCCCCGCCTCGCGCCCTCTGTCTGCCAGGATAGGCTCCGGCCCCCCACATCCCCGGACAGGATTAAGCGGCTACTGATGACAACATTCGGCGAACCGGCCGAGCGCCGCTCGACTCTCGCCACCCCCCCCTTACCCCCCCCCCCCCACTGTGCTGCGCGCAGGTACGATGCCTCGCTAGTGCCACGCCCGCCCCCCGACTTCGGCTCAGCCCGGCTGCACGTGTTCCGCGACTGGGGGGTCGCTACGTACGGCGCGGCGCAGCCATCCAGCGCTAACGCCTCATTCTTCTCCTTCAAGTCGGGCAAGATCGGTGGGCGCGCCGTCTACGACATCGTCCACGGCAAGCGTTACCCGGCGTGGGTGCACGGATGGCGCAACTTTAACCCGGGCCACGAGCACCCAGACCAGAACTCGTTCGTCTTCGTGCCGAGCGGCGGCGCCGGCGCCGGCGCCGGCGGCGTCGGCGCCGCGCCGGCGGCGTGCGTCACGGAGGCGCTGTATGGCCCCAAGTACACCTTCCTCAACAACGCTCTGATGTTCTCCCCACCGTCCGCCGCCGACGTCTGCTTCCCCCCGTGGCAGGGCCAGAGCACGGAGAGCTGCGACTCTAAGTGGATGCACTACAAGCGCGGCGCCGCGGCCGACGCGCGCGGGCGGCTGCAGCGCGCGCAGGAGCGTGCCGGTGTTGTGTTCGTGCGCGGCGAGGCGGCGCGGGCCTACGACGCGGCGCTGGGCCTGGTAAGCGTCCAGCGCAGCGCCCTGCTGCTTCGCCCAGACCTGCTGCTCGTCGTCGACCACGTGCGCCGGCGGACCGGCGCACGCGCCTCGCGCATGCGCGCGTTCTTCAACAACGTGGACGCCGGGTTCCGCCCGGTGGTGGTGGGGGCGCTGAACGGCGCGGCGGTGGGCGGCGCCGGCGGCGCCGGCGGCGGCGAGGCGTGCCGGATGTTTTGGGTGGATGACGCCGGGGTGAGCGTGCGGGGCAAGCTGAGCGACCGACCGTTCCGCTCGAACCACTCGTTCGCGGAGAGCTACCTGGCGAGCGTGGTGACGCCACTACGCGGGGCAGTGACGCGCGCCGCCTACGTCTTTCTGGGGCCGGCGCTGTCGCTGCGCAGCCTCAAGCTCATCCCGCGCAACGACTCGGTCACCGTCTATGTCATCGCCAACTCGGCGCTCTACACCGTCTACCTGCGCACCGACAGTGCAGCGGCGGCAGCCGGCGATGCCCGCAGCGGCGCCGTCGCCATGGTGTCCACTGACAGGCACACGGTGTTTTTTGACGGCGAGGCGGAGCCGCCGGAGGAGCGCCCTGCCGAGGGTGAAGGCGTCGGCGAAGATTACGAGGCCGCCGTCGACCGGACCCTGGAGAAGCTGAGGGAGATATTCAAGAAACTCGACGAGCGGATGAACCCGCAGAAGCCTCAGCCGGCGGTGCAGAACCAGCCTGAGGGCGGCGGCACCCCCCGGAGGATCGCGCGGAAACGTGGCATCAGCAGTGCCGGCGGCACTGGCGGCGCCGCCCATGGCCCCGCGCCGCGGAGTGGCCGGCGCTCCAGCGTCGCCCGCGTCGTGGCCGAGACACTGGACGGGGGAGCCCCTCGCCTGGAGCCGAATCTGGGCGAGGACACGGAGCAAGCTCCTTCGGCGCCTGCGAGGCCCGGCGCCCGCGAGCGGGATTACCGCCTGCCCACCACGGCCACCGAGCGGGTACCGTACGTGCGGACGTTTTTGCTGGTGAACGCATGCGCGTTTGCGGCACTGCTCGCGGCTCAGCTCGGCTGCGCCGGGCGCCACTGGCTGCTGCACAACCACCGTACGCTCTACGCACTGCTGGTCGCCGACAGCCTCGCCATCTTCGGAGTCTACTCCACGTGCTCCAACGTGGACTGCTAGCGGGGCCCCGCCGGCAGGGCACCCAATGTCGCCTCCCCCCCTGTGCTGCGCGGAGACAGCTGCCGTGCAATAGGGGGGCTCCCCCTCAGGCTACGGTGGTGTGATGAGTACTGCACCGGAGGTACTGCGTGAAACGTAAATTATGATGATGATCCGAGGTTGACTCTCGTCGCATGGTTCTCTCCACGTCACACGAATTCCTCTCCAGCCAGCACCGAGATGGAAATTCCACATTTCCGTCTTCGAGATCAGTGAATCCGTGGGATTACCCCTGCCGACGACCGGCAAGGCGGTGCTGCTCGTTTTGTTGATCTCGACGACAATGAAGATGATGATGATCAACCACTGTTATCTGAACTCACGACCTCATGATTGTGATTTGATGTTTGGCCTTAAATAACCATGCAAGTGAAATGAACCATGGTGTCCACATGTGACACGCACGGTTGGATGCTCAGAGCAAGAGATTTTGATTCTTGTGTTGCAGACAATAAAATAAATCTATTTTTGTTTCCTTGTTCCGATTTTGTTAAAAATACTTTGCTCCATATGAAGGAAATTTGGACACATTATTAAAACTCCCTTAATCCTGTAGCTGGTCGTGGTAAGATGGAACGTATCCCAGCAGACAAAGAGCCTTACAAATGTGGCCATGCTCTAGACCTCGTTTGCCCAAGGGGCATACCTGTGTGGGAGACTCTATCAACTATCCCTCACCCCCTACCCACCGGCCACATTCGAGACTCGTGGAGCAATGGCACTGGGCACCCTTCCATCTGCACCAGCAACCCCTCCCCTCCCCCACCTAGTGCTCCCTGTAGGACCGCGGAGAGGGTGGCAGAGTACGCAGTTCGTGGCGAGCTTTTCCCTGCCATGGGAGGGCGCGGGGATGCCCCACCATTGCGCTGCACCCCGCGCTCCACCAGCGCCGTTACCTCTGCTTGCCTAGCATGTGCTGCACACGTAATGATGGGGTCGTTACGCGCTAACCACTGCGTCGCCACTCTAAGCTCACTGGAGATCCAGTTACTGGAGACAAGATGAGATGAGGAGGACCTGTAGTCACCTCTGCCAGTCGAGCCCACTCTCTGGAGTCCTCTCCTGTCTCACTGGACACTGCCTCGACCAAATCTCTCTCTCTCCTCGTGTCTCCAGCCAACTCGCCTCTCTCCTCCTCTCCGCTGCCTCCTCGTCTCTCCTTCCCAACCAACTGAACTCTCTCCCACTCTCCAGTGTCTCCCCCACCCCTCTCGTCAGCCGAATCCTCCCAATTGGTGGACCCTGCATCGTTCATAACCCCCGACCGTCTCCCCCTCGTTATAATTTCATCTCTGACGTCACCGGTCTCCCCTCTCTTCCCGGTTTTAACCGGTTTTGGCCGCATTCCTACCGCATTCCTCCTCCTCTCCTAATCCACATTTCCAGCTAACAATTTATATCCGCTGTTGCCCTATCCATCCTCCCTGCTGGATCGGAAGGGCAGCTATCTCATTCTGGGTGCACCGCGCTCGCAGAATCGGCCCGGTGAAGATTCACCCCAGGTCTGCCAATTCTACTTCATGGGAAGAACCTTCAGATTTATAACTCAGCTACCAAGGTCTCTTGGCAAAAACCCATGGAAGTGATCCAGAAGTGCATCGAGTGGGCTTTTGGTGGCTAAACCGTTGTTTCGCGGGGTGTGTGTGTGTGTGTAACGTCGGCTGTGACGCCACACCTGTAACCAACCTGTCCATCACTAATCCTGGTCTATTCCATCACTCTGCCGTGTGGTTTGAGCTCCAGGTCCCTCCACCCATTTCCATCACTAAACGCCAAATCCAATTCCGAAATCTGTTCTCAGTCACTCCAGACTTATTCTCCTCTGCATTCAACAGTTCATCACTCTTTGCCTCGGCTCGCTCTGCCACTAATGCGGCAGTTGAGATTTACAACAGCCTGCTATCAAGCATACGGGATGATTTGGCCCCAATTAAATCGTGCCGTGTCTCAGGCGGAAAACCACCCCCCTGGTATACTATTGATCTCTGGGACTTCAAGGTGAATGTACGCAGGGCCGAACGGACTTGGAGAAAATCTGGTCTCACCGTTCAAGCTCAAATCTTTAAGGACCAGCTCAATCGCTACTGGAAAGCACTTGATTATGCCCTTACCAGCCACCTTTACAGCATCCAATCTGATGCCTTGGACAAGTCCAAGATTCCCTTCTAGACCATCCATCGGATCCTTAACCCAGTCACGCTCACTTCTCTTCATTAATAAAGACTGGGTGGATCAGTTTATTGAGGTTTTCACAGACAAAACCAAAGCCCACTGCATCTCTCCAGTCTCAACCTCCACCCACTATCTGAACAATTGTTCCGTCTCCTACCCTGATCTCAAAATGCCTGGAATTTTCGGAATTAACGGATTGGCACCGGCTGAATGCATGGCTACCTTCCCCTCACCTCGCTGTGGTTTCCTCACTGCACCACTGTAATGATGTAATTCGCCCCGGATAAGGGCATCTGCAAAATCATTATATTAATAATCTGCATTCATTACCAGATCGGCCTACAAACTGATTTTTGAACTCCTTCCTATTGAAATTCATCCGGGTAAACTTCAAATCCCTTGCCACTTTCATCACTAGTATCTTCAACAACTCACTTCACTCCGGCATCATTCCCCAACTGTTCAAATGAACTGCAGTTACCCCTTTGATCAAAAAACCCGGTCCCGTCTCCATTTACCATACAGCAACTCCAGAAACACATTCTCAAAATGACCTCAATCCCTTCTAATCTGAGTTCAGATTAGGCCGTAGTACTGAAACTGCTCTTGTGAAAGTAGTTGATGATCTACTTGTCACTCCTGATGAAGGCTTGTCACGTATTCTTGTTCTCGAACTGAGCGCAACCTTTTAGACCATTAAACACCCTATTTTACTGGAGCGACTGGAGGGAATAGGGCTCTCTGGCTATGCCCTTCACTGGCTGAGCTCCTATCTCTCCCATCAAAAGCAGTTCGTTAGCCTTAGAGAATATACATACATACAACCACTTGGCCATATCTTGCGCAGCCTCAATCTCAGCTACCATTGCTATGCCAATGACATCTAAATCTATATTCACGTAGAGCTATCTATTAGTGCCTCTAGTCTTTGCATGTCGTCCTCAGTCAACTGTGAAGGCCTGGCTCATTAAAAATTTCCTAAAACTGAATGGCGACAAAACAGAAGTTTTGCTTGTTGGAACCCCGCACCAATTTTCCAAGACTGAACGCATCCAATAGCAATTGACGCTTAACGACCAGATCATCGAAGTTGCTAAGGCAGCCTGGAGTCGAGGAGTGACTCTTGAGTCCTCACTTTACCTTCGAGACACACATCAACAAGGTGACGAAGATAGCAGATTTCCATGCGTGACCTATTTCCTATTTACCTATTTGACCTAGGGTGGCACGGTAGCCAAGTGGGTAGCACTGTCGCCTCACAGCAAGAAGCTGCCGGGTTGGAATCTTGACTCGGATGCCTTTCTGTGTGGAGTTTGCATGTTCTCTCCCCGTGTCCGCGTGGGTTTTTGCCGGGCGCTCCGGTTTCCTCCCACAGTCCAAAAAACATGCTGCTACATAGGTTAATTGACTTGCAGACTAAATTGCCCACAGTGCCCAGTGATGGACTGGCGTCCCATCGTGGGTATATCCCTGCCATGCGCCTTGTGTCTGCCGGGATAGGCTCCGGTTCACCGCGACCCTGTACAGGACTAAGCGGTTTCTGACAATGAGATGAGATGTTCAACCTACTTCAGGCACCCTCCTCAACACAACTTCGATTCTTCAATACGGGTTTGCTGCATGTGCCCAGATCGCACTTCCGTTCGATGGGTGACAGAGTCTTGTCGCACGCAGCGCCCAGACTCTTGAATTCCATTTCGTTGGAAATTCGGTTAGCTGATCTGATGTGATTGACATGACATTTCCTCCACGACTCTGTGCAGCACTCTGTGACCTTCAGGTGAAAGGTGCTTTAGAAATGCAGATATTTTCTACACAAGGCAGGGCTATACCCATCACAGGACTTCAGTCCATCGCAGGGCACTTGGGGCAGTTTCATCAGGTTATTTAATTTTGGCAGCAGCATGTCGTTTGACTGGGAGTAAACATGAGTACCCACACAAATCCGGAGAACATGCAAACTTCTCACAATCAGGCAGCACCTGAGCTGGCATCGAACCCAGCCAGATCACATTTGCTGTGAGGCAGCAGCGCTGCCTCACAGAATCAGTAAATAAACTCGCTCTTTGCTGATTTTGAATGTTGGTGCTGGCCATCGTAACACAAATAATGATATTACGAATCAGTATTCATAGCCCTGACATCGCCCATAACCATAAGCCTACTGTTACCCCTTCCCGCTGGACAACTGTTAAAAGGAGCCAGATACCTCAACGGTTCTTGCCATCTCAAATAAACACTGGATGTTATAACCTTCACACTATTGTTGTCATAGTCATTACTCGAATCCTGCTTTTAAACCTGATCGCAGGTCTAACCTCCAGCCCTGTGCTAGGTATTGAAATCCCACAATAAAACAGATCCTTTGCACTTACCCTAACGCTAATCCTGTGCCGATCCAAAGCCATCACTGTCATCAAAGCTGCAGATTTTTTTTTACATATTTCTCATTCCACCGCAATAACAGCAAAAAAAACTTTCAAAGCCTCCTCGCCCGAGCCAGATCCCCACTGGGAGACGTGGGCTCGCTTATGGCTCGCTGTGGCTCCGTGCGATGACTTCAATACGCAACGCCGTTTGAATGGAGACGGTGAAACGCGAATGAAATTGAACGCGGGGGGGACTCGCGTGGCTATAAGGACACGAGTTAGAGATGTGAAAAGGAAAATAATACAAGTGTCAAGGTCTTAAAACACCAGACACCTTTCACTCAATGTTGAAATTGCAAAAAAAAACTTGTGGAAAAAATGCAAAACAAATGCTATCATAATGTATACATTGCCCTTGAAACTGACTAGCCCACACCAGAGACAGCTGCCATCTTAGAGATGTCTTATCGACTTTTAGGAAAAGTGGGGTTAGACAGGACATGTCTTCATAGAGGGCTGCACGGTGGCCCAGTGGGTGGCGCTGTCGCCTCACAGCAAGAAGGTCCCGGGTTCGAACCTCGGTTCGGGTGCCTTTCTGTATGGAGTTTGCATGTTCTCCCCGTGTCCGCGTGGGTTTTCGCCGGGCACTCCAGTTTCCTCCCGCAGTCCAAAAAAACACGCTGCTGCATAGGTTAATTGGCTTGCAGACTAAATTGCCCGCAGTGCCCGGTGATGGACTGGTGTCCCATCGTGGGTATATCCCTGCCTTGCGCCTTGTGTCTGCCGGGAGAGGCTCCGGGTCACCGCGACCCTGTACAGGACTAAGCTGTTTCTGACAATGAGATGCGATGAGAGATGAGTACTTAAAGCTCACATCTTTCAGTCAACATATAAAAAGTTCAAACACATATTTAAATGCAGACAAATCTGAATTGTTGAACAGGTGTGATCATTTAAACAACTCCGGCACTTGAACCTCTCGGTCACGATTGTTACGGTCACACCCGAGCTGCGAATCGAACCCGGATCTTCTTGCTCCGAGGCGGCAGCCAAGCTCAGTGCCCCGTGGCGATAGCAAAGCGCCGAGCAGACGCGCGTGGTCGTTCGCCCGCCGAGCCCGCGGACCCCGATGGGCCCTCGAATATAAACCCCACGACTATGAAGAGGCCCTCGGACCAACTGGCGGCCAAACAAACCGCAAGCTCGCCACCATTTCCACCGAGGTTCGGGCCCAACTCGTTCCAGTGCCTTTACGGGAAGCACGCGTTCTTGAAGCCATGACTTATTTAGAAAAAAAACGCACAAACACCGTCTTCGCTTTCCCTTCCATTTCCCCTTCACCCGATGTTTTTTTTCTTTTCCGAAAGCCTCTGCTGCTGCACGCATGCGGTGGAGAATGTTATTTTATTTGGGCGAATGCCGCTTGGCAGAGACATCCGTGCAGATTGTGGAGGCGCAGTGCTTCGAGGCCGGTGCAGCGTGGGCACTGTCAAGCCTATTGCAGTTAAGGGTGGCACGGGTGGTGGCACGGGTGGTGGCACGGGTGGTGGCACGGGTGGTGGCACGGGTGGTGGCACGGGTGGTGGCACGGGTGGTGGCACGGGTGGTGCAGTGGGGAGCACTGGCGTCTCGTTGAGACAGAAACTGGATTCGGTTCCCAGCTCGGTGTCGCGTTTCTGTACGGAGTTTGCGAATGTCTCTCCCCGTGTCGCTGAGTGCTCCGGATTCCTCCCTGGGTCCAGACACATTGTGCCTAGGTTAATGAGCACGACTAAGTTGCCCGGTGGCCTGTGATGGATCGGCGCACCATCCGAGATTCAGCCTTGCTTTGCAACCT
The DNA here is from genome assembly GCA_036362905.1 of Mordacia mordax. Taxonomy (NCBI): domain Eukaryota; kingdom Metazoa; phylum Chordata; class Hyperoartia; order Petromyzontiformes; family Petromyzontidae; genus Mordacia; species Mordacia mordax. Next base: position 5,722,029 of record JAZEWT010000017.1, on the reverse strand, counting down.
GTGCCTGCTGGGATAGACTCCGGCTCACCGAGACACGTTCACAGGTTCGGACAGCCGCTGACACTTAATGAATCTCATCTCATCTCATTATCTGAAACCGCTTAATCCTATATAGGGTCACGGTGAGCCGGAGCCTATCCCGGAAACACAGGGCGTAAGGCAGGAATACACCCGACGACGGGACGCCAGTCCATCGCCGGGCATTGCGGGACAATTTTAGTCTGCGAGCCAATCAACCTATCCAGGAGCATGCTTTTGGACTGTGGGAGGAAAACGGAGTAACCGGCGAAAACCCACGCAGACACAGGGAGAGCATGCAAACTCCACACAGAAAGGCACCCGAGACGAGAGATTCGAACCCGGGACCTTCTTGCTGTGAGGCGTCAGCGCTAACCACCACTGGGCCACCGCGCCGCCCACTTAATGAATGGGTTCTACTGAAATTAAGTCCACGTGATTTGAAAGGTCATGTGTTGACTCTCAGCTCTGATTTGCAGCGCCTGCAGAGCCAGTGGTGGAAAGTTCCACGTTACTATTGGAGGGAGCAACTCTTCCTGACAATAATACAATTGTTTGGATCTAAAATCACCAAATAGACGCCTTGCACACAGTGTCAAGTTTGTAAAAACACACACGTGCTTGTGGCAAGATATGCGAACAACATGCTTTGATAAGGTGGGAATTGTCCTTTAAAGTGGTTGGCCCGCACTAGAGAGAGCTTTCTTTAGAGCCTGGTCTCAATGTTAGCCAAGTGTTGCCAAAAGGCAATCACATGATCATCATCAATATCCGCTTAAACCTGTACAGGGTCGCAGGAGCTGGAGCCTATCTCGGCAAACAGAGGGCGAAAGGCGGGGCTAAACCCATAATGTGACGCCAGTACATCGCAGGACACTTGGGGGTAGTTTATTCAGGAGGCCAATCAACCTAGGCAGCCGCATGTCTTTGGACGGTGGGAGGAAACCGGAGTACCCGGCGACAACCCACGTAGACACGGGGAGAGCACCTGCACACTCCACACATGAAGGTACGCGAGGTGGGAACCGAACCATAATTACAAGACTATAACGATGGACACTGTTAACAGCAGCGAGTTCAACAGCCATTGCTGCCTGCGTGCATTGGGGCCGGCATTGTGTATCGTGTACTGTCCTGTAGCGTGCAGTAGTTTAGAGTCTAATGTAGTGTATAATAGTGTAGTGTCTAGTGTAGTGTCTAGTGTAGTGTATAATAGTGTAGTGTCTAGTGTAGTGTCTAGTGTAGTGTATAATAGTGTAGTGTCTAGTGTAGTGTATAATAGTGTAGTGTCTAGTGTAGTGTCTAGTGTAGTATATAATAGTGTAGTGTCTAGTGTAGTGTCTAGTGTAGTATATACTAGTGTAGTGTCTAGTGTAGTGTATAATAGTGTAGTGTCTAGTGTAGTGTCTAGTGTAGTATATAATAGTGTAGTGTCTAGTGTAGTGTCTAGTGTAGTGTATAATAGTGTAGTGTCTAGTGTAGTGTATAATAGTGTAGTGTCTAGTGTAGTGTCTAGTGTAGTATATAATAGTGTAGTGTCTAGTGTAGTGTATAATAGTGTAGTGTCTAGTGTAGTGTCTAGTGTAGTGTATAATAGTGTCGTGTCTAGTGTAGTGTATAATAGTGTAGTGTCTAGTGTAGTGTATAATAGTGTAGTGTCTAGTGTAGTGTCTAGTGTAGTGTATAATAGTGCAGTGTCTAGTGTAGTGTCTAGTGTAGTGTCCAGTGGAGTGTCTAGTGTAGTGTATAATAGTGTAGTGTCTAGTGTAGTGTCTAGTGTAGTGTCTAGTGTAGTGTATAATAGTGTAGTGTCTAGTGTAGTGTGTAGTGTAGTGTATAATAGTCTAGTGTCTAGTGTAGTGTCTAGTGTAGTGTCTAGTGTAGTGTCCAGTGGAGTATGTTTTCGCTGCCAACTCAAGAACGGAAATAATGCTGTTGTCTGCCAGGTGGCTCGGTGGCCGAGCAAGCGGTTCCCACATGGAATATCACAAGTTCAAATATTGTTTTCTGGGTTGGCTCAGCCCAGCAGCTTTGTGGGAATTTAACAGAGTTTGTCCTATGGAGAGACTAACACTGGGGCGGCGCGGTGGCCCAGTGGTTAGCGCTGTCGCCTCACAGCAAGAAGGTCCCGGGTTCGAATCTCTCGGCTCGGGTGCCTTTCTGTGTGGAGTTTGCATGCTCTCCCCGTGTCCGCGTGGGTTTTCGCCGGGTACTCCAGTTTCCTCCCACAGTCCAAAAGCATGCTCCTGGATAGGTTGATTGGCTCGCAGACTAAAATTGTCCCGCAATGCCCGGCGATGGACTGGCGTCCCATCGTCGGGTGTATTCCTGCCTTACGCCCTGTGTTTCCGGGATAGGCTCCGGCTCACCGTGACCCTATATAGGATTAAGCGGTTTCAGATAATGAGATGAGATGAGACTCACACTTGCCGTAGGAATGCAGAATTTCCACATCTGGCTCAGGGATGTAAATAGAAGATGATCACCGCATCAAATTATTATTTTTTTAAATGTGTATGGAATATTACTGGAATGTCATATCACTATATTTTATATAAAAGTAGTTATTGATTAGGTTAAACAAAAAACACACAAAAATGTTATGGTTGTTGATTTAGTGTTCGTATGTCGTTGTTGACGTGCCGTTCTGGCCACAGTTTCTGTGCAGCGCTTTGTGACCCTCGGGTGAAAAGCGCTCGAGAAGTACAATTATTATTATTAGTGTATAGTAGTGTAGTGTATAGTAGTGTAGTATATATTAGTACAGTGTATAGTGTTATGTGTAGTATAGTGTTAAGAGTAATGTAGTGTATAGTGTATTGTATAGTCGTGTAGTGTATAGTAGTGTAGTGTATAGTGTATTTTATAGTAGTGTAGTGTATACAGTAATGTAGTGTATAGTGTATTGCATAGTAGTGTAGTGTATAGTAGTGTAGCGTGTAGAGTAATGTAGTGTATAATAGTGTAGTGTATATATAGAGTAATGTAATGTATAGTGTGGTCTATAATGTATATTAGTATAGCGTATAGAGTTATGTAGTGTATAGTAGTGTAGTGTATAGTAGTGTAGTGTATAGTGTATTTTATAGTAGTGTAGTGTATACAGTAATGTAGTGTATAGTGTATTGTATAGTAGTGTAGTGTATAGAGTAATGTAGTGTATAGTGTGGTGTATAGTGTATATTAGTATAGCGTTTCGAGTAATGTAGTGTATAGTGTAGTGTATAGTCGTGTAGTGTATAGATAAGTAATGTATTGTATAGTGTAGTGTATATTCGTGTAGTGTATATTCGTGTAGTGTATAGATTAATGGCATGTATAATGTAGTGTATAGTAGTGTAGTGTATATTAATGTTGTGTATGGAGTATTGTAATGTATAGTGTAGTGTATAGTAATGTATAGTGGTGTATTGTATAGTAGTGTAGTGTATTGAGTAATGTAATGTATAGTGTAGTGTATAGTAGTGTAGTATATAGCAGTGCAGTGTATATTAGTGTAGTGTATAGAGCAATGTAGTTTAGTGTAGTGTACAGTAGTGTAGTGTATAGTAGTGTAATGTAGAGAGTAGTGTATATTAGTGTAGTGTATAGTGTAACGTATATTAGTGTAGTGTATAGTTGTGTAGTGTGTAACAATGTGTTATATAGCAGTGTAGTGTATATTGTGTAGTGTACAGGGCAGCACGGTGGCCCAGTGGGTAGCGCTGTCGCCTCACAGCAAGAAGGTGTCGGGTTCGAATCTCGGCTCGGATGCCTTTCTGTGTGCAGTTTGCATGTTCCCCCCTTGTCCGCGTGGGTTTTCGCCGGGCACTCCAGTTTCCTCCCACAGTCCAGAAAACATGCTGCTGCATAGGTTAATTGGCTTGCAGACTAAATAGCCCGCAGTGCCCAGGATGGACTGGCGCCCGCCGTGGGTGTATCCCTGCCTTGCGCCCTGCGTTTGCCCGGATAGGCTCCGGCTCAGCGCGACCTTCTACAGGACTAAGCGGTTTCTGACCGTGAGATTAGTGTAGTGTATAGAGTAGTGTAATGTATAGTGTAGTTTGCAGGCTGTAGTGGTATAAGCCTGTGAATTTTAACAAAGGCCAACAATTCGTGACATTGTTTGAATGAAGCAATAATCTCATCTCAACTCATTGTCTGAAACCGCTTAGTCCTATACAGGGTCACGGTGAAGCCGGAGCCTATCCCGGCAGACACAGGGCGCAAGGCAAGGATATACCGACGATGGGACGCCAGTCCATCGCCGGGCACTGCGGGGCAATTTAGCCTGAGTCAATTAACCTATGTAGCAGCATGCTTTTTGGACTGTGGGAGGAAACCGGAGCGCCCGGCGAAAACCCACGCGGACACGGGGAGAGCATGCAAACTCCACACAGAAAGGCACCCGAGCCGAGAGATTCGAACCCGGGACCTTCTTGCTGTGAGGCGACAGCGCTAACCACTGGGCCACCCCGCCGCCCTTGAAGCAATCATTTCATTAGTATTTTGTGCGGGTCGCCACCAGGCACTGCCAAAGTGGGGAGCGGCCACACGTGGCGTGCACTCGACCGACGGACTGGGAGAGAGCTTCTCCTCGGAGACGCGGCGAGTGCTCCTCTTCTTATTTCAGTAAAGTAGCCTTTAATTCACTAAAATATTTACATTTTAACACGTGGAATAATATATCTCGGCAAATGCTGTAACTTAAATAAGAGCATAAAGAATGATTAATTGCTATTGTAATCGGCACAAGTGTATTTGTGCAAAATGAGCGGTCCCCCGATTAACACCAATTTACAACTTGATGTGGCTAATGGATATTAAAAATCGCACTGACTGGCAGTTAAAGATGTTGGTTTATTTAAATTTAATCATCTTTCAGTCATAGATTTTCTCTGCTTCTCAAAACTCTAAGCTTGTTATACTGACAAAATTGGGATCGCTGGTGTCATGCCAGTGAGTCCCTGTTATTCAGGCACAGTAACTGCTGTAATGTAAACGAGGGAGGCACGGTGGCCCAGTGGGTAGCGCTGTCGCCTCACAGCAAGAAGGACCCGAGTTCAAATCTCGACTCGGATGCCTTTCTGTGTGGAATTTGCATGTTCTCTCCCCGTGTCCGCGTGGGTTTTCGCTGGGCACTCCGGGTTCCTCCCACAGTCCTAAAAACATGCTGCTGCATAGGTTAATTGGCTTGCAGACTAAATTGCCCGCAGTACCCGGTGATGGACTGGCGTTCCATCGTGGGTATATCCTTGCCTTGCGCCCTGTGTTTGCCGGGATAGGCTCCGGCTCACCGCGACCCTGTACAGGACTAAGCGGTTTCTGACAATGAGATGAGATGAGATTTATATCAGAGGAAGCTGATAGTGTCAATAAACAAAGCTTTATACTCGCCTCACCTCCCTGAGATGAGGAGAGCGCTAAAAACGCCGGGGAGGGGGGAGGTGGCCACTTTCCTGGAGCGCTGGGGCAGCGCTCTGTGCACAGACACTCAGGGGATCCTCCGTTTCACAATTTAATTTGCACTCTTTTCTGCAGGTCTTACCACCCCTCTCCAAGACCCCATCTTTCTCTCACATTATCTTAGATTGAATGCATGAGCGTCATAAATTGTATTGAATGGGATGTGGGACACGGGTTGTGTAAACGGTTATACAGATTGTATTATTTGTATATTTTGTTTTTGGAAAATTTGCTCGGAAGAGCAATAAAATCAGATGTAAAAGTATTTTAAAAAGTCTCTCTCTCTCCCTGAGACTGGGAGAGCGCTCTCTCTCCCTGAGACTGGGAGAGCGCTCTCTCTCTCTCTCCCTGAGACTGGGAGAGCGCTCTCTCTCTCTCCCTGAGACTGGGAGAGCGCGCCCTCTCTCCCCGGGGACTGCGAGAGCACTCCCCGCGGAGACCCCCACGGAGACTGTAGGCGAAGGAGCGGAGGCGATCAGTTGACAGGGATCAAGCCAGGGCGGCTGTACCCGTGTTGCGTGAGAGAGTCAGTGCTCCGTGACTGCCACGTCCGCTGATTAGAAACACGTGGTGGTGGTGCTGGAGGCGGTCTCCTTGACTCGGGACCGTAAACACACACAGGGAACACGTGCGCTTTACGCGAGCAGCGGCCACACTCGGCTGCGCCTTCCTCCGATGGAAGCTTTCGCTGCTCGAAGCGCTGACGGTTGCTCTCCAGAGCTGCTGTTTCAGGATAGCCGTGCCGCTGAGCAGCGAACCCGCAGTTTGCTCGGCTCTCGTGAACGCCTGATGATGCCTCCTGCACGGGGAGGCGAAACGTCGCGGCGGAGAGAGGCGCGCTCCAGTGAAACGGATTTCCAGAAAGAGCGGCGTTGGAGAGCGATCGAGTGTGTCTGCGTGTGTCCACGTGTGATTTCAGATGTGGGGAGCGGTGGTGCAGCCGTTAGCGCGCTGTGCCGCTACGAACCAAGCGACCCGAGTTGGAATCCCGCTCACGGCCGCCACCAACACCAGTGACGATTTTCTGAACCAATGTGAAAATATTGCCACTAGGGAGACAAAGGCGGCCGGGCGTGGTGCTGGTCACCCAGCCCCTCGTGTGCCGTGTCGACCTTCATGGGTGCTCGCTCACTGCACTTGATCCTACAGTCTAAGGCTATATGGGGGATCTTTGTGTCCGTGTGATTGTGATTGTGTCTGTGTGTGTGATTGTGTCTGTGTGTGTGATTGTGTCTGTGTGTGATTGTGTCTGTGTGTGTGATTGTGTCTCTGTGTGTGATTATGTCTGTATCGCGTTCGTGCACAGTTTGGGGAGAGTGCTGTCAGCGAGTAGCACCTATGAAGGCGGCACACGAGGGGTTGGGTGGCCAGCGCCCCCGATGCCTCCCGAGTGACTGTGTTCCCTCACAACACCGGACACTCATTCCGGGGGAGTTCCCAGCACCGGTTCCGAACACAGTCGCTCGTGTTGGCGGCTGCGGCCAGGACTCGAACTCGCTTGGCCGGGTTCGTAACGCACCGCGCTAAGCGCTGCGCCACCGCTCCCCACTTTCGACAACAGAAAGGCAGAGATGATGGTTCGAGATGTCGTTCAGCCATAGTCGCTACGACCTGGAAACCCAACACATTTACAGACCGTGTAATCGATCCACCGCTGAATGAGGGCCGCCCGCTCCGTTGTGGATCGTGGGAGTGTTTTTTTTGTAACCTTACTTCACCCACGCTGCTGACAGTGTGGATTGGTGTAGACAGGACGCAGCAGAGCGCAGGGACTCGCAGGAGAGCCACGTGTACAGCGATTACTGCCCCCTGCTGACAACGTAGCCCCTCCGCCCAGCATCACCAAACACACGACCTCGTCCCGTCTCAGAAGCCGCTTCTTATGGGTGCCAGATCCTACAGGACGTTGGTGACATTGGTCTTTCACAAATCCCTGCTCTTTGAACTTCGAATGAAGTCCATTGTTGAAACTGTAATAATAACATTTATAGAGCGCTTTTCACCCAAGGGTCACAAAACGCTGCACAGAGCTGCAGAAGAATGACACGTCAACAACAACGGCAGTAGAACAGAAAATCAGCAACAACTCTTTTTGTGTTTTTTTGTACATTTGCTGTGCCACTGTCCTATGTTCACGTATTCATAACGTGTTTGTGAATGCGCAGCTCTAGACTCATCCATCTCGAGAGACTGGTGACAAAAGTCAATCTCTCTCGTCCACGATCTCTCATTCCTTCAGTGTTTCCAGTTATAACCAGATATATAATTTCTTCCAAAAGCTGCAGATTTTCAATTTCCTCTTTCCTCACAATATTCCCGAGAAATGTTGTCTTCTTCTAATGTCGGTTAACACCTTATTTCTACATCCCATTTGAGCCTGACCAGTGCTTTGCCTGAGCGATCACTATTTATTGTAGATACACAGCTGCTCAAGGCTCAGGCTACGTTGCCAATGAATCATCTGGATTCAGAATGAGTTGCGTGGGTTGCCAAGACTATAAACTACATGTGGCAATGACGTCACGATGATGGAGGATATACGCTCTGCTAGGTTCGGAATTTAACTCAGGTTTGCGGAGCTCCAGAGCCGTCATTCTCACCCGCTGCTCCAACATACGTCCATGACCTACTTCAGGCACCCTCCTCAATACGGCAACTTCGATCCTCCAATACAGCCTTACTGCATGTGCCCAGGTCGCACCTCCATTCAATGGGTGACAGAGCCTTCTCGCGCGCTGCTTCCATACTCTGGAATGCCCTTCCATTGGAGATTCGATCAGCTGAGTCCTTGGGCGTCTTCAAATCTCGTCTCAAGACTCACTTGTTCCGTAAGGTTTTCAAGTCCTCCGCCTAGGACTATTGATGCGGCTCAGTGTTGTCGTACCGGGATTATGGCTCTCTTCCGACCTGCGCCTGCTCGGGAACATTTATTCCTTCCTTGTTCCTTGTTTGTTGCAGAATTGTTTTTTTAATCGCTTATTTTACGTCCTTCTATAATTTGTTGCTATTATTTGACTTTCAGATGAACTGTCCTGATGTTGTTGACATGCCTTTCTCACCGCAGCTCGGATTTGTAAAGAAAGAAAAAAAACTCCAATAAAACGTTGTTGCTGATTTGCCGTTGTTATCTCGTTGTTGACGCGCCGTTCTCTCTGCAGTTCTGTGCAGCGCTTTGTGACCCTCCGTGTGAAAAGCGCTCTAGAAGCGCAATTATTATTATTATTATTATCAAGGTTTCTTGAAAAAAAAGGTTTTTGTGGCTGCTGCCCCTCGCGTTTGGAATAACATTTCGGTGAGCTTGAGGCTACGGTCGCTACCATCTCTGAGCCACCTAAGATCCCAATCATAATTAATTGTTTATGCCAGGTGCGATTGATAACATTGACTGGTGGTTCTGAAGAGTTATACTCGCTCTTTCCATTTCTTGAGCAAGAATCTTCTTCAGTTTATTCCCATCGCAATATTACATGCTTACAATTCTAGAGTTTGCAAGTGTTAGAGACGGGAGCCAGTGTTAGAGATAGGAGCCAGTGTGTCAAATAGGAGTCAGTGTTAGAGATAGGAGCCAATGTTCGACACAAGAGCCAGGGTTAGAGATTGGAGCCAATGTTTGAGACAAGAGTCAGTCTTAGAGATAGGAGCCAGTATTAGAGATAGGAACAAGTGTTAGAGGCAAGAGCCAGTGTTAGAAATAGGAGCCAGTGTTAGAGACGAGAGCCAATGTTAGAGATAGGAGCCAGTATTAGAGATAGGAGCCAGTGTTTGAGATGGGAGCTAGCAATAGAGATAGGAGCCAGTGTTAGAGACAGGAGCCAGTATTAGAGATAGGAGCTAGTGTTAGAGATAAGAGCCAGTGTTAGAGATAGGAGTCAATATTAGAAAAAGGAGTGAGTGTTAGATGTAGGAGCCAGTGTTCGACACAAGAGCCAGTATTAGAGATAGGAGCCAGTGTTTGAGATGGGAGCTAGTATTAGAGATAGGAGCCAGTGTTAGAGACAGGAGCCAGTATTAGAGATAGGAGCTAGTGTTAGAGATAGGAGTCAGTGTTAGAGATAGGAATCAGTGTTATAGATAGGATCCAGTTTTCGAGATAATAGTCAGTGTTATTGGTACGATGCAGTGTTACAGACAATATCCAGTTTTAGAAATAGGACCCAGTGTTCGAGGCAAGAGCCAGTTTTAGAAATAGGACCCAGTGTTCGAGACAAGAGCCACTTTTAGAAATAGGACCCAGTGTTCGAGACAAGAGCCAGTATTAAAGGTAGAAGCCAGTGGTCGAGACAACAGCCAGTTAGAGATTGGAGCAAATGTAAGAGACAAGAGCCAGTATTAGAGATAGGAGCCAGTGAATAGAGACAAGAGCCAGTGTTAAAGATAGGAGCCAGTGTTAGAGACAAGAGCCAATGTTAGGGATAGGAGCAAGTGTTAGAGACAGAAGCCAGTGCTGTACTGCAGGAAACCCGCATCTGGAGCTCGCAGGCTAACTGGGTGATTTCTGCTGCACGCGGTTGCCATCTCGTGGAGAAGTGTGGAATAATCGACCTCCCTTTTTACCGTTCACAGCATTGCACAGCGGGCGGCACGGTGGCCCAGTGGTTAGCGCTGTCGCCTCACAGCAAGAAGGTCCCGGGTTCGAATCTCTCGGCTCGGGTGCCTTTCTGTGTGGAGTTTGCATGCTCTCCCCGTGTCCGCGTGGGTTTTCGCCGGGCATTGGCTCGCAGGCTAAATTGCCCGCAGTGCCCGGCGATGGACTGGCGTCCCATCGTCGGTATATCCTTGCCTTGCGCCCTGTGTCTGCCGGGATAGGCTCCGGCTCACCGTGACCTTGTATAGGACTAAGCGGTTTCAGACAATGAGATGAGATGAGAGATGAGATGAGCATTGCACAGCTTTCTTTGGAAACTGCACGCACCGAGTAAGGATGATAATAAATTCGCTAGTTCATTATCAATACGCGCTCAATCCTGTACAGGGTGGCGAGGGTCAGGCACAGTCTATCTCGCTCGACAGTGCGCAAGGCGGGGGAATACCTCGGATGTGACGCTAGTACATCGCAGGGCACACGTCTTTGGGGCAATTTACTCAGCAGCAGCGTGTCTTTGGACGATGGGAGGAAACACGAGTACCCGGCGATAATCCACACAGACACAATGAGAGAGAACGCGCAAACTCCACACAGAAAGGCACCCGAACCGTGAATCGAACCCGGGACCTTCTTTCTGTGCTACTCACTGCGCCACCGCGCCTCCCTTCGTGACAAATGTCTATTAAATCATTTTTTTTGCGCTAGGTCACCTAAAATTTGAGTCCTAAACCCAAGCGGTCCCAGGGGGAACATCACTGACATCACAGCGATGTTCCCACTGGGACCGCGTAGCTTTTGCCCGGGTACCCCGGTTTGCTCCCGCACTCAAAACACGTTGCTGCCGCCTGTTACTTAGCCAGCTGAATAATGGGTTCGCGTCCTATCCTGTGCATAGCCCTGCTTTGCGCCATGCGATTGCGAGCTCACTGAGTATTCTGCTCTAATAATAAACATCAATTGTCAGAAGAAGTCTGGGTTCGAATCTCGGCTCGGGTGCCTATGTGG
>JAZEWT010000017.1:5692259-5709466 GCA_036362905.1 Mordacia mordax | reverse complement strand
CAGGGGCAGCAGGAGGGGAAGAGAGCAGCCGTAGAGGAGCGGAGCAAGGGCAGCAGGAGGAGGGGAAGAGAGCAGCAGTAGAGGAGCGGAGCAGGGGCAGCAGGAGGAGGGGAAGAGAGCAGCAGTAGAGGAGCGGAGCAGGGGCAGCAGGAGGAGGGGAAGAGAGCAGCAGGAGGGGGACGGGGCAGCAGCAGAGCAGGAGGCTCGGCTCGTGCGCTCCCCCCATCTCGGGCAGTTCGCGCCGAGCAGCCGTCGCCCCGGAGCGATGTCCATCCAGTACGCCGAGGAGGAGCCCCTGGGCGGCAGCTTCAGCGTCGTCTCCTCCTTCCCCAAGGACTTCGGCTACGGCCCCGAGGAGAGCGGTGGCTGCGCCGACGAGGAGGAGGGCGCGGGACGCGGCGGCGGCGGCGGCGGCGGAGACTCGAAGCCCCGCATCCTGCTCATGGGGCTGAGGAGGTCGGGCAAGTCGTCCATCCAGAAGGTGGTGTTCCACAAGATGTCCCCCAACGAGACGCTCTTCCTCGAGTCCACCAACAAGATCTACAAGGACGACATCTCCAACAGCTCGTTCGTCAACTTCCACATCTGGGACTTCCCGGGACAGATCGACTTCTTCGACCCGACCTTTGACTCGGAGATGATCTTCAGCGGAACGGGGGCTCTCATCTTCGTCATAGACGCGCAGGTTCGGACCTCAGCCCCCCCCCCACGCCTCGTCCTCGCCCCGGACCTCCACGTCCATCCGATCTGATGATGATCCCAAAGATCCAGGATCTCGGTTCCCAGACCAGGCCTCAGGCTTGGAACTCCGCCCCGAGCCAGCCCTTGTCCCAAAACCCTGGCCCTGGGCGCTCATCAGAGCCTGGCTCCGTCTAAACGGTCAATAAGTCCACGTTTAAAAGTAACAACGACGCAAAAGTTAATCCCTTTAACCGAATTCTAGCCTAGAGGTTAATCTAAAACTTCGTCCACATCTCAGGCTGAACCCAAGGCCCTACCAGAGGATGAGCCCAGGCCTCCGAGCTTAAATCTTTAAAAAACATTCACACAAAGCCCGGTCTATCTCGGGATAACATTTAAATCAGACTTCATGTTAAGGTCTAAACTACCTTTAAATCATGTGTCCATAGCATTTGTGTTACCCAGCATCTTAAACCTATACGTTAAGCGCTAACATGAACTTTAATAATAGGCCTAACAATTACGCATTAGCATTTGTGGTCAAAACTTCAGTCATAAGCTCATAAACTTCACGAAAAGCAATATGTAAGCGTAAATCTAATGGTAAACCGTTAGTATAAGCACGGTTATTCAATGCGTCTAGTCTTAGCAGATGCTAAGTACTGTCAGTAGCAGTACCCGCTTAATCCTATGCAGGTTTGCTGGGGTCCGGAGCCTATCTCGGCAGAGGGGGCAAGGCAGGGGAATACCCAGGATGAGACGCCAGAACATCAGCGGGCAAATTAACCTAGGCAGCAGCGTGCTTTTGTACTGTGGGAGGAAACCGGAGTACTCGGTCAATTGGCCCTCTGAGTAAATTAACCCCACCAAGTTTGCCCTGCGATGTACTGGCGTCACACCCTGGGTGTTCTCCTGCCTTGCACCCTCTGTCGGCTGGGATAGGCTCCGGCCCCTCCGTGGCCCTGTACAAGATTAAGCGGGTATTGATAATGAATTAACTTTCTGTGCTCAAATTGCGCTGCAGAGGATTACGGGTGGTACAGTCAAAGCGTGGATCTCAACATCGTTATATAAGTACGGTTCTAATATAAACAACACGTGTTTACGTTACGGGCGGAGCAGCGGCGAGTAGCGCTGCTGCCGCACAGCAAGAAGCACCCGGGTTCGATTCTCGGCTCGGGTGCCTTTCTGTGTGGAGTTTGCGTGGTCTGGGGGCTAAAAGTCGCAAGCAACTCGTGACACCAGTACGCACTGCATTTAAACACAGCTCGGGTGGCCCTGTGGCACGGCAACTTTTCGTTAATCCACTGCTGGATGAAGCCCCCCCCCCACCCAGTGCCCACAGTTATTTGGTGATGCTGCTGATGATTTGTGTCCGCGGTACAACAACACCGTTAACAAAGAAACCCTTTTGTCGACAAAAAATGTGGCCCCTAAAAGCAACGTATTTGCGTGCTGTGAATAAGGCCCTTTCCCGGAACGTCGCCAGTGATATCCACACCGGTCAGCGTGGTTAAGTAATCTCCATGCTGGTGACGATGAGAGACGGGTTGAAGACGCGTGTTGTGTCCGTGGTGTGGCCTGCTTCCTCGTAGCGCCGCGCGGCCAGTGTGTATTGTGAGCTGAGCCCTCTCACGTGCTTCGGCGGGGTTGGGGGCATCACGAGGGGTGGGCGACCGAGCTGGCGACGAGGGCACTCAGCCCCGCAGCCTGACCTCGTCACGTACCACCCACTGAGGAAGGAATTTAAAGCTGCGGGTTTAGGGTTGGTGGTGGCAAGGAACGACGAAGCCACGTGCTTTAATGAAACAAGAAAAGCCAGAATGGCTGGAGCCATCGGCCTTGATGAAGACGTCTTCAGATTGTTGCTGCGGTTCAACGTGTCTGCCTTGTAACGAAGTGCCTGGCATATCCACTGACTGTCCGTATTGCTCCCGTTTTTTGTCTGTCCCCGAGTCACTATAGAAATCAGACTTTTGAGTTGTAGGGTTCAAAAGTTCATCAGATAGTTTCCCAGGGTAGACTCAACGAAGAGCTCTGGACACGAGACACAGATTGTCTTCGAGATGCGAGTGAGTTTATTTGGACACTGGGTCCCGCGCCCCATATGTGAACCGAATAAAACAGAGTTGTTCAAATATCCAAAGCCGCATACTTCTCCGTAAAGCATCTTCAGACTCACCATCTTTATCAATACGCGCTTAATCCTATACAGGGTCACGGCGGGTTGGAGCCTACACCAGCAGACAGAGGGCGCAAGGCAGGGCAATACACAGGCTTTGACGCCAGCACATCGTAGGACACTGGGGGCTATTTACTCTGTAGGCCAATTAACCAAGGCAGCGGCGTGTCTTTGGACGGTGGGAGGAAACTGGGGTACCCGGCAAAAACCCACGCAGACATGGGGAGCGAGAAATTGCAAACTCCACGCAGAAAGGCACCCGAGCCGGGAACAGAACACGGGCCTTCTTGCTGTGAGGCAACAGCGCTACTCTCGTAGCGCCACTGCGCCATCCCTTTATAATTCACAGTGTTGTAGCAGTAATCCAGAAAGGAGATGGGTGCGATTCACAGGCAGGGTGCGGGTGCAGCAAGGTAACAACAGACAACGCGTGCCCCTTGCCGTATGTCTACAGATTGTACCTCGTGGTGTTTCGAATGATGTCCGTGTGCTTGCTGTGAGCGTCTTCAGGAACCTGGTTCCTTTTCACAGAATTCACTTCCATTAAATTCAGTTCAGTTCCTGAACAAACTCCTGGCACATGTAGCGAAACGTTGGACATAATGTAAGTCAATCAGTTTGCATTTCAGCTGAAAGTAGCCATTGAGCCACTTATCTCTGTTTAACAGTTATCTAGCGAGGAAGGGTAAGCAAGTTTCAACATCTCAAGGCACTCGGGGAAATTTCATCGGGACATTTATCATAGGCAGCATGTCTTGAAACTCTGGGGAGCAAACCAGAATACCCGGCAAATATCTACGCAGACATGGGGTGAACCTGCAAACTGCACAGTCAGGAATCGAACCCAGGTGGTTCTTGATTTTATGCGGCAGCACTACTCGCCGTGCCACCGTGCTGCTCTGGAACAACACACGGTACATTCTGAAAACACTGGCATCACAGTGGCGTGCAGCGGATGACTTGAAACCAGATGGTGGGACGTTGTCAGAGTGGTCCTAGTGCCAGCTGTGTAAAGAGGAAGACTGTTTGATGCCAGGTGGTGGTGAAAGGCTGTTGTGGCTGCAGGCGATGCAATCAAATCACCCGCAATGCCAGTCTCATCAGACCTCGCAAGCTAAGTGAGGTTGAGGCTGGTTAGGGCTTGATGGGTAACCACCGCGCGTGAGGAGATGAAGGCTACTGTGGGGTTACGTTGTCGTTAGCGGGCAGAGTGCAGCAATATTGTTGTACCATACTCTGCCCCCTTTTATGCTGCCCCCCCCCCCTCCATTCACAACCGTCATTGGCCAGTGTGGGGAAGTAAGTTAAAATAACCTTCACGACCCGGAAGGTGTACGGAGGCCCCCCCTAGGAGTGTGTTGAATGAAGAGTTGCGCATTATTTTTGCATTTCTTTCAAACATCTCCCGTCGTGTGACGCAGCATCATTTAGATTCCGCAGTGCTTTATCGTGTTTGTTATAGGACACGGATGCGCGACTGCAACCCACGATGTGACTTCTTTCAATCCACCCGGCACATGAGGTCACGAAACGCCGTGAAAATTATATTTATCCATCACTGCAAATGTCTTGGCTCCACTGATCAGGAACTAGCGTTGGATACATTATGCCTGTAAAACACTGTTTTTATAATTCTGTTAAAGGTTAGCCTAATGGTTTATTTTCCTTGATAATGTTAAGGTACATGTGTTAATGTGTGGCCCACTTAAATTATCAGAAAGTCATATTTGGCCCTCCGAAAGGAAAAAGTTCCCCACCCTTATTTCAAGTAATCCATTGTAATGCAGTGGTTCCATGCATTTAAATTAATAACAATAATGTTTATAAGTAACTTAAGAGACTAGATCCCTGACCACCATACGTTGAAAGGAAGTTGGACTAATTGAAACAACCGAGGGGAGAGAGCCTTAAGGGTCAAGATGAAAAACTACCAGGAGTAGGTTTATTTTTAAATCAGGTGGGTCTTCAGCTGGTATTTTAGTCTCCCATCAATTCTGAATTCTTGAAAGTCGTGCGAAGTAGGGGTGGGCCCTTTCAGAGAGCGGTGGGCCTTTAAGAACGAGTTGCATCTTTAAGTGTCTCTCAAAGGTAGGTTTCTGTTGAACTTTATTGTGAACGTGCAGCGGGAATGATGGCGTTCCAGACAGCAGGGGCTGCCAAGGGTGAACGATGCCTCGTGGTGACGCTTTTGATCCTTGTACGACGTTCAGGACGACTACATGGAGGCCCTGCTGCGCCTGCACCTGACGGTGTCGCGGGCCTACAAGGTGAACCCCGACATCCGCTTCGAGGTCTTCATCCACAAGGTGGACGGACTGTCGGATGACCACAAGATCGAGACGCAGAGGGACATCCACCAGCGTGCTAACGACGACCTGGCTGACGTTGGCCTTGAGCAGATCCACCTCAGGTGCAAACGGGGGGCGGAGGAAACTTGTGCCCACGATGGGGCGGAATAATAATTATAATCTACATTTCTAAGTGCCGTTCTCACCCGAGGGTCACAAAGCGCAGATGTGGAATTTGCATCGCCACCAGCTGGACAACACACCCTGCCGCTTGTGTGAACCCGACCGTTTTATTTGAGCAGGGAGACGTTTTTTCAGGCATTGCTACGCAGAGTAAAAGGTCATCACATCCACTTTCATCAATAAGTCTTTGACTTGTGGGAGGGGGGGAACCCCCAATAGCTGAAGGAAAACGCGTTAGTATGAGCAGGCAAATACTCGTCTTTCAGGCAAGGCCATCATGCAGCACTGCCAGAGTTTCTCTTAGCAGGCCCAGCATGCTTGGCTTCTAGCATCTGATGAAATCAGGCGCTTTCAAGGAGATCTCATAATTTTAAAGAATTATTCTTAGTCACTTGTAATGTCTTCTCCTGACGTCCATGTTAAGCTACTTCCGTCGTGTAATGACACTATTTATTTGCCCTTCTCGCTGAGCAATGCTTCGTACTTGGGTTAGAGAATGGCCCACAGATGCAAGTTTCATAGAACTACATCTTAGATCCTTTTAAGTGACCTCAGGCCCACACATTAGGAAGAGAATTTGTCCACCCTCTTAGCCATAGGAGATTCACCCGACAACCAAGTTGATATTTGAATTCTCAGACCTGGAGTTTTATCCAGAACCAAATTGAATTTGTAAAATATTTTTTGAGTGCTGTTTTTGATATTGTGGCCAAGCCCATCATCATCATTATCAATACCCGCTTAATCCTGTACAGGGTCACGGGGGGCCGGAGCCTCTCCAGGCAAAGGCCGCAAGACGGGGCAATTCTCAGGATGTGACGCCAGTACAGCGCAGGGCACTGGGGGTAATTTACTCAGCAATCCAATGAACCTATGTGGCAGCGTATTTTTTGGACGGTGAGAAGAAACCAGAGTACTCAGCAAAAAGCCACGCTGACACGGAGAGAACTCGCAAACGCCACACAGAAAGGCACCCGAGCCAGGAACCGAACCCGGGTTCTTCTTTCTGTGAGGCGACAGCGCTTCTCACTGCGGCAGAGCGCTGCCCTGCCCAAGTAAATCAACTCACTAACCACAGGTTCTTTCCTAGATTCTAACTCAGGCATCAACAGTGCTGGCTCAGAACTGGAGACCTCATAGCCACCCTGCTTCCTCAAGAGAAGCTCGATGTTTACAGCGGTGTCCCTCTCTCATTGCCCTTACAGCTTCTACCTGACAAGTATTTACGACCACTCAATCTTCGAAGCGTTCAGCAAAGTGGTGCAGAAGCTCATCCCTCAGCTCCCCACCCTGGAGAACCTCCTCAACATCTTCATCTCGGTGAGTGACGCCGCACGGCACACGGCTCCCTCCGCTACCGCAGCCGCCCACCACCGCCGCAGCAGCAGCTGTGGCTGCTGTTGCGGCAGCCTTGGCTGCTATCGCGTCAG
Source organism: Mordacia mordax (assembly GCA_036362905.1). Lineage (NCBI taxonomy): Eukaryota > Metazoa > Chordata > Hyperoartia > Petromyzontiformes > Petromyzontidae > Mordacia > Mordacia mordax. The sequence goes on along the minus strand of JAZEWT010000017.1, from coordinate 5,702,702 downwards.
CCGCAGAAGCAGTAACAGTTACAGTTTACATTTCTTTAATTTGCTAGGTGGATTATCCCATTAAGTCTGTTTCTTGCTGTTTGACTCTAGCAGCAGCAGTTGCAACAGCAGCAACAGCCGGGAAAGGGGCACGGCAGCTACAGCATGATTAGCTACAGTAGCAGCTGGTGCGGCGGCAGCAGCAGCAGCAGTCGGAACGTGTGGAAAATGCAGTCGCAACAGCAGCAGTAGTAAAATAACAGCAGCAGCTGTAAGAGCAGGAGCAGCAGTAACAACTGTAATAGCAGCAGCAGCAGTAGCTGCAATAGCAGTAGCTGCAAGCAATAGAAACAGCAGCAGCATAGTAGCAGGAGCAGCAGCAGCTGTAGTAGCAGGAGCAGCAGTAACAACAGAAGAGGCAGCAGCTATAGTAGCAGCAGCTGTAGTAGCAGGAGCAGCGGTAGCAACAGAAGAGGCAGCAGCTGTAGTAGCAGCAGCTGTAGTAGCAGCAGCAGCAGCTGTAGTCGCAGGAGCAGTAGCAGCAGCAGCTGTAGTCGCAGGAGCAGCAGTAGCAACAGACGAGGCAGTAGCATCAGCAGCAGCTGTAGTCACACTAGCAGCAGCAGCAGCTGTAGTAGCAGGAGCAGCAGTAGCAACAGACGAGGCAGTTGCAGCAACAGCTGTAGTCGCAGGAGCAGTAGCAGCAGCAGCTGTAGTCGCAGGAGCAGCAGCAACAGACGAGGCAGTAGCATCAGCAGCAGCTGTAGTCACACTAGCAGCAGCAGCTGTAGTAGCAGGAGCAGCAGTAGCAACAGAAGAGGCAGCAGCTGTAGTAGCAGCAGCTGTAGTAGCAGCAGCAGCTGTAGTCGCAGGAGCAGCAGTAGCAACAGAAGAGGCAGTAGCAGCAGCTGTAGTCGCAGGAGCAGCAGCAGCTGTTGTCGCAGGAGCAGCAGTAGCAACAGAAGAGGCAGCATCTGCATGAGCAGCAGTAGCAGCTGCAACAGCAGTCATGCAATAGGAGGGGGGCAGTGTGTCTGGGCTGTTTAATATGTGTGGCTGCTTTATACTGTCTTGTGATTTAATAATAAATACTTTCTAACTAAGGTGATCACCAATTAGCTCTGCCTATCCATCCATAACACATTTCCTCTGTGTGATGCTTGTAAAGATGACTCCGCATTTAGTTTAAGGTTGTGTGGCTGTTAGGCACTTGTGCCTATGAAAAAATGGCCAATTTTATCAAGAAGTGTAACCCAATACTTGCAAATGCAATGCACAACAAAAACAGCTTTGTAAATATGCAAGTACATATTTCCTAACCAATAGCAACACTCGTAATTTAATACGTTGGAACACAAATGTATGTTGCAGAGTATTACGTAATCTGTCGGTGTGCATGATGTGTTCTAACGTGTTAAACGTGCGAGTAACGGATTCTCATTGTCCCCATTAATAACATTTGATATTGTAACACCGTTCATTATGCATATGCATCTCACTTTTAGTGCTGATCCACACACATAGGCACATGTTGGTCGACTGGATTCAACTGTACTTGAGACTTACTTGGTAAGGAAAATATGAATTAATACATATGGGAGAGTGTTGGTACACCCGGAGAAAACCCTCTTGTGCGAGAGGATATCGCGATCCCATACAGATGACACAGATGTGTCTGCGGTTCCCGAACCGTTTTCTCCCGGCAAGCCAGCGTCTGACACCTCGATACCCATGGGCGTGGAGTTTCTGAACGCTTATGTGATCCACCCACCCTCTCTCCACGGTTCTGGATGACAGGCGTGCATAGACCGGTTGACGCGTCTCTACGCTCTTGTGTCCCGTGGAAGATTGTCATCACCGCTCTCACAAGTTTTCTCTTAGATGGGTTCTAGACGGGCAGGAACAGTGGCACCGTTGGTTCTATCCTTTTCTTTGTCAGGGTCTCATCATCTCATGGTAAAGAAAACGACTGACAGCCCGTTGCCAATGTACTCCAGTATCAATACCGTTCCACGCTGCATCTCTCCTGAGTGTTTTTTGGCACCAGGCTGATCCATGTGGGTTGACCCATGTTGGCCTGTTGCAGGGGTATTGAATCAGAATTTTACAGCTGAACGGCTATCCTGACGCCAACCTGCTCTAGTCGGAGGGTCTTCACATCGTTATTTGCCTGAAACCTCATCCCAGACCTGTTCACCAAGGGAGACCCTAGTAGGAGTGCTAGACCGCAGACATGTTCACCAAGAGACATCCTAGCACGGGTGCTGCACTCCGTGCAGCACAGCTGCAGGGTTCTGTGGAACGCGCAAACCTCTCCACCACGATAATGTTACGATCCATGGGGGGCAGGATCCGTTCGGATATCACTTTGCCGCTGGTGTTAACCGTGGCCGGGAATAGAACTCGGGTCACCAGATTCGTGCCACTATGTGCCGAACCACTAGTCTGCACGCGAAAATCCATTGCTCACCTGCATTTGTACCCGCTTTTACTTCACTTACATTGGGGGATGTGTGTAATGGCTAAAATCTTTGAGCACAAAATTGAAGCATTTCCGATAAAGCTGGAGAGCTGAAATTTTGCACGCAGGCATAACATGGATGACAATGGAATCTAGTGAAAAAGGTTTGAAGACCGGTGACAAACCGATCCTGGGCCTGTCATAGAAACGATCCTTTCAAAAATTACTATTTTTTTCAGTCTGATGGGGGCGATATTTTTTATCACCACAGCCGACAGCTGTCGTGTGTGACCACCCCAGGCTTCAAACGTGGAGAAATGAGCATGGGAGTGGGGAGGGGGGTCTCTGTGTAAACAACCCGCGTATGTGGCTCTAAGAGCCATTGGGTGTGCAGTGACATTCTGCTTGCAAACTGGGGCCTCATGGTGATCCATCTGTGTGAGCCCCAGGCTGTGGATTAGTCGTGCCGTGACAATTCAGAGCCCCCGTGACAATTCAGAGCCCCCCGCAGTGAATTGGCAAATTCAGGATCACAATACAATTCTGTAGTCCCTTTGTGTTGCATGTATAATATGTTGTGGTGTGAGTATAATGTAGGGTGTGGAACTGTAGAATCTGTCGCGATGTGAATCTGCAGACGTACGCGTCTCTAAAATGTAATTAAAACGGGGTGCTAATGTGTGGTGTTATGAGTTTCTAGCCTGTGTGGTATTGTAAATGTGTCCATTCTATCGCGTTGTAATTGTGCTGTTTTTGAATTGTAAAAACTTAATCTGTCACTGAATATTAAACTTAGGAGAATGGGTGATGGATGTAATTTTGTTATCATGTGTAACACTTTTTTTACCTGCCTGCCACCGTATCTTCTGTCTTCAATGTCTCCTTTGCTTCTGTCTTCTGTTGTCCCTCCTTGCTGCGATCACCCCTCACCCCTTTATCCACGTCTCCTTCCACTCATCTGTCTGCCCTCCCCCACTCTGTCCGTCTCTTTGTCTTTCTGCCCGTCTCCGTCCCATTCCCTCCGTGCCCCACCCTTCCCCATCTCTGCGTCCCTTGCCTCTTCCGCGGCTCCTACCCCTGCCAATCGCTCCCCCCCCCACCCAGAACTCAGGCATTGAGAAGGCCTTCCTATTCGACGTCGTCAGCAAGATCTACATTGCGACGGACAGCTCGCCGGTCGACATGCAGTCGTACGAGCTGTGCTGCGACATGATCGACGTTGTCATCGACGTCTCCTGCATCTACGGGTAAATTGGCACACGCGATCGCTGCCGCTTATGCTTCCCCCGTGCTTCACGCGCCGCCTGTTGCCCCTCCCCCCCCCGCACCATCCCGCCGTCGCCCTCTTCCGTCTCCCACTTCCGTCACCTCCCACTGCATGATTGCACTCGCTGGTCGTTTTTGCCAAAGTGTGGCTTCTTCATGGCCTCCTCCCCATTCATTGCTCCCCGTTCATCGCCTGTCTACAGTTTTCGAGTGGCTGTACAGCAAGTAGGTTGCTGGCGTGTAAGTCATTCGGGAACTTGGGTGTTTTATCCCCATTGTGTTCGGGGTTTTTTTTTACAGGGAGTCCAGGTGTACTCTGTTTTCACTGTGCTGGGTAAAGAAAAGGCTATTGTTGATGTAAATGACTGAGTGCGCCCGTTGGCTTTGCCAATAGGCTCACGTTCTTAAGGCCATCTTCAGAGTGACTGCATTACCGGCGTAACTGAACCACAACATAATTGAACAACATTTTATTGGCTAAGTAGACTGGGTCAAGGTCTTTACTGACAGGAGTTTTTGATTGGATAAATCCATGTTATGAGCCAATGGCCCATTTCTAACCGGAGCGTGTGGTTCATTTACTCTCTCATCCGCCAGCGTCGTCTTATTATTGCTGTAGATTTAGAGATCATTTGTACGAGCTATTGCGAAACCTGTCATAGTGGCTCATCTCCCAGAAAGAAATTTGGCCTCCGACCCACCAGCTCGTGACAGCTACGTTTAAAATAACCACGGTCAGCAGACAGCCAACGATATTTGTTTAAGGCCTCATCCATGCATCGACAACTGCTTGACAAGCGAATACGGTTTCACTTCGGACTTTCTTGGCGAGGGGAAAAATTCAACAGTCACAAATCCCACGACCTGTCGCTAACGACATTTACACGTGCTCTCCAAACAAGTCGCAGAGTTCTCGTGAGTTTGTCGCAAAGATTTATGCTCATATGTTTGTGTGCGCCTGTGTGCGCCCGTGTAAACAACTGTAGTGAAGACCAACACTTGTGCTGGGAGTGGAGGCTGCAGTGGGTCACACACTGCTACGAGATCTGTGTTCGATTATCATCCGTGGCTGGCATCGGTGGTGATCAACATACCGGTCAATGTCTTCAGCTAGGCCAATTCAGCCTCAGCCGAGCCGTTGGCCGCACCTGCCCGTTCGTACACTCTGCCAGCCATTGGCGGTGTTCGGTAATGGTACTTTCCCCAACAGTTTGTTTAAAGCCAGTTGGGGGGCTGGGGGGGTCTTTAGATGTTTTTGAGCGACTGCTCTCAGATGCTTCACTGGCAAATTCTCACACTCAGTTGAACACCATCGGTGTTTAGCGAGGGTCCAAGACTTCACTATTATCACTCGCACTTGTGATTTGATCTTTGAAAACAACTCCGAACAATAGCCGCGTTTGACTTTGTTAGTGTTCAACGCCAACTTGGACAGACTTGGTTGTAAGGCTTGTGGGGCTCATCTGGGTCATAAATTATTGACATCCAATCAAGTTGGAGATTGATGGCCACGCTCGCTTCCCATCTTGCTGCTGCACGCACGGTTTTTGAAATGCGCGCGCGAGGACTCGTGGATAATCCCGAAGGCTTCGCATGATTCCCCACTGCTTCGCTTCCATCGCTGCTCCCACCATGCTTGCTTGTTGCTGTGCCGCTAGCTGCTGAAGCCTGCAGCCAAATTCTAACGCCCAGGGCTGTAGTCGAGGATGTGCGTGGGCATGGCGGTGCTGAACGGACACCGTAGTTATTAATTACTTAGCGTGTGCCCAGTAATTTTAAGCCGTTGACGCTAGGGACAGTGGCATGTACCAGCAGCATAATTGACGGGCTTGTGGCCTCGTGCTAATAAAGGTCTGCGTTTGTCATCTCCTACCGATAGCCTCACCACGCTGGTCAAGCTTACGTCAGTCGGTGCTAATGCGGACGACAAGCGCTTGCATAACAAATGACCTCCATTTCGGTGTTTATGTAACAACAACACCGTCGTCTTTACTGTTTGCACCTCATGCCGTTTGGCGTGATGTCCGGCGCTTTGCTCCGCGCTGGTCGGGTCCAGTAAACGCTTCCAGCGTGCCGAGCGGAACGTCTGACATTGTGCCAACCGACGTGCGGTGCAACCCGACAACGCGTTCAAAGAGCCGCACAACCGCGGACACCTACGCCGCAGTAAACATTCACTCCGGTTTGCGACGACAAAACACCGCCGGCCGGCCACTGGAGCGGTCAGTGTTTTAACGTTGCGCACCTACCTCAATCCTTACTATATGACTACAGCCCTTGCCTGTGCCTGCGTTTTTGGTGAGGGGTGAACAGTTTGCTGACTTTGCTGTCCAGCTTTCGAGAGAGAGTTTAAAAAAAAGGCCGGTACTTAAGTAGGCACCATCTTCCCGCAGTGTGTCACATTTCGGCAGGACATCTGAGGCCATAGGAGACGAAACGGAGTCGGCAGGCAGGTGAGTAAGAGAGAGACAAGAGACACAGGCCGCTTGGGTTACCGCAATATCATTAATCACACTGCAATGTCAATGTATACGATGCCACGAGTCTCGCTGTGAGAGTCCCATTAAAAAAACAACCCTGTGATTTTGCTGATGTAGGTTTTCACGGCTAGATATGTGAGAATCGCTCTCGAACTGCTCTTTCAGGATAGCTGCGTTTCGGGTTCCCTCCTCTGCCCTTCATGACGTTTCGCCTCCGCGGTGCCTGATGCCACCAACGTGTGAAGCGAAGGCGAGAGGATGAACGCTCAGCATGGCTATTGTGAAAGAGCAGCTCTTGTACTTCGCATCGTTAAGACATTGTGCTGTGCTCTACCTCTAGTTTAACGTTGCCTTAACGTCTGCCTCTCAAATGCCTCCCATGAATATTCCAATGAACTTGACAACTGACGACGTGTAAAACACACATACTGTCAATTACTCAAAATAACTCTCTTAATTGAAGCCATGAGATATTTGTACACATTACACATTCCTGTGACGTGAATGAGTTCCATCCATAGGACTACGACTTTTGACGACACATAAAATGTGAGTAATTGGCATTATTGTGCAGAATAAACACTTTATTTGGAACCCAAACATTGCACCTCCTTGTTTTGGAATTCCTCAAAGGCACTCGCGGAAGGATCAATCTTGGGAACATCAACAAGCCAATGCACACTTCTCCATCATGAACGATAACATTCTCGACACAAGCCACAGCTGCCATGCAACTCAAACTGTGAACCACATCGTCTGTCCTCCTTCAAGTGCGGAATAAAAAAAAACTAAGCAAAATCTCTCCTGTAGCCCTCTTGGCTAGGATACCTCAACATTGGCGTTTAGTTATTCAACGTACTGCTGTAAATAGGAATCATTTGACTAGAATTGCCATTAGTGTATCCTTGTGCTTGACTGTACTTTCAGTACCGAGGAAGGTTACGAGAAGGTTCTTGAGCAGTTCTCTCAACACAAGCCTGTCGTATGTCTTGTAGTCATTCCAATTTTAAAATACATACCGTACATTGTAACTCGAACAAGAAGCAATTAAGTGTTGACACCGATTTTAAAACGTTTTTGTCGCGGAGTAATTTTATGGGTAGTGGCTCAGTATTTAAAAAGTAAAATTATGTTTTGTTATTTCACAAGTATTTTGTCAGTAAATTAAATACTTAAACGAGAAACCATGGTAGTAACACGGAGGAGTTGTCGGCTAATAACACGACATGATTATAGTAATTGTGAATCACAATGAACATCACAACAGTTAGTAACAATACGGACGGTACAATTGTCAGGGAATCTCGCTTTTCACGACGTATCGGCGTGGCGCTGATACAGCGGTAACCCCGGTTTAAACGATCCCCAGTGCCGCGGCGGCCAGGAGCGGTGGTGAGGCGGCGCGAGCTGAGGCTCCGGCTCGAAACGCCCGTTCCTTCAGTAGGGTTTTGGTCGCTGTGCCGCAGCGCGTGTTTACACTGAGCGTTGTTCGAGGGCTGCCTCTATTTGGCACGCTCCCATCCACCAGTGTTGCGTACGTTTCAAAGTGGAAATAAAGCAAATTATTTCCATTCCTCAATTTATTTCATCACGTCAACAGGGCGACCCCCCAAAAAACAATTATTCTGTGTTTTCAATGAAGAGAAATAAGTGAGAAACGAGGGCTTTAATAACCTTACGGGGTCATCGATTAAAATAATTTGTTCACTCAGAATGCACAATCCAAAGACATGCTGCTGCGTGGCTTAGTTAATAATATTTGCATTTCTAGAGCACTTTCAACCGCGGGTCATAAGACGCTGCACAGAGCTGTGGAGAGAACGGCATAACAACAACAACCACATCGAGTAGACCAATTTAAGGAAAATAATGGCTGTAAATCATTGAAGGACATAAAATCACAGATAACATAAATAAAGGAAGGAATACGTGTTCCCGAGTATGCGTAGACCAACATCGAGCCATCATTCAAGCACACAACAGTGAGCAGCATCAACAGTTCTAGCCAGAGAACTTCGATGCCTTATGAAACCTGTGATTTGAAGATGCCCATGGACTCAGCTGACCGAATTAACAATGGAAGGGCATGCTAGAGAGAGCAGTGCCCCCAGCATCTAGAACTTTATTGCATTACTGCTAGTCCACCACAGGACATGGGAGCATATTTAACCTGCTGGCTAAATTTTCCCCCATGTCCTTTGATCAACTGGCATCCTCTCCTGGGTACAGCCCTGCCTTGCATCCTGTATCAGCTGGGATAGGCTACGCCCCCCCTCCCTCCTCTTGCAAATCCTCCACGTGTGCTGATGAGGAATTAATTTCAGAGTTAATTAGGTCGGCTTCGCTCGTCTAGAAGTAATCGCGCGCAGCCTGGTCGACAACGTGACTTCCCGGCGCGCCGCGTGCGTTGAGAGCGCCGCTCTGCCGCCCGGCGTTGTGTGACGCAGGCTGAAGGAGGACGGCAGCGGCGGCGCTTACGACAAGGACTCGATGGCGATCATCAAGCTCAACAACACCACGGTGTTGTACCTGAAGGAGGTCACCAAGTTCCTCACGCTCGTGTGCATCCTCCGCGAGGACAGCTTCGAGAGGAAAGGTGAGCTTGCTCGAGCGCCGCTGGCTTATCGGCTGGTCCGTCTGCAGAGGAAGTGGTCACAATAACTCGGAAATATTAACTTGCGTAAATGATTTGGGGTAGATAGGAAGTTGTTACACCATCATGGACTTACCCTACAAACCTGCTATATGCAACCGGTGGGTCGTGACCCATCAGCGGGCCATGGAGACCAAGCCCAAGTGAGCCAAATGGGTATTGAGGTGAAAGAGATTGAAAACCTTTGCTATAGATGACCAGGAAAATGTAACGAAGGTTTTGCAAAAATTAATTCGCTTATTGGCTTGTCGTCAATCATGGGCCTAACCAACCCACGTGACGCCAAAGGCCTTGGCTGATGACATCACACACCGACCCTGCTATCATGATGATATTGTCGTAGATTATCTGCGTGCACATCTCTCTTCTACCTCACTTCTCACTGCCAATGCTTCGATCTTCTCGGGCATCCTGGGACAGTGTGGCTCAGGTGTGTGTTTTCAAAATACGACTCGGTTTGTTTCTACAGACACGTTTTTCTCTTATTACCAGGGATGGTGATCTGGTGTAAGATTCGGCACAATGGTCTGAGCGATCCAGCTGCCACAATGTGATCCAGTCTCCCAGAGCGGCAGCTGAATCGATGCAGCATGCTTTGTTTTTCAAAGAATCTCCAGCACGCTTCTGTCCATCGGGCATTGTAAACTCGTGCACCGCAGGTAGTGGTTGGGTAAATTGGGTGCTCCCAGCCTTTCCTATACCGTCTGGCCAGTGTGCAAGAGTAGGCGAAATGGCCCCTTAAGACTTCTCCGTGGAGCGCTGCCTAGAGCGAAGGCAGGCACTTCTGCCAACGGTGGCGTGAGCGAGAAATTTCAGAGCTTGCACCGTCGCCTTGACCTTTTGTTTATCCCCGTGACGCGAGCGTGCGTGTGAGCTGCTCATTGGGGACAGCCGCCTCGATCCTCGAGAGTAGCCCCAAAGAGCAATTCTCACACGTCGTTCTGCGGAAACGTACATCAATACGTGCAGGGTGGCTACGCGGCGATGACGTCTGCTTCTCTGAGAGAAAATCCAGCTCGACGCAGTTCGATTTCCGCCTCGGGTGCCTTTCTGTGCGGAGATTTTATGTTCTCTCCCCCTGTTCTACGTGGGTTTCCTCAGGGTTCTCCAGTTTCCTCCCACAACGGATCAAACACTCATTAATTAATTGACCGATACCGTCAGGCTTTCAAGCCCTCTGGCAAGGACTGTTGATGCGGCTCAATGTTGTCGCGCTGGGATGATGGCTCACTGCCGACTTGTGCCTGCTCGAGAACATTTATAACTTTCTTGTTCAGAATTATTTTCTTTTTTTTAATATGCCTTATTTTATGGCCTATAATTTATTACTACTATTTGACTTTCAGTTGAACTGTCCTGATGTTGTTGTTGACATGCTGTTCTCTACAGCTGGGATTTGTAAAAAAAAACGATTGAACGTGACTGTTGCTGATTATCCATTCTCATGTCGTTGTTGTTGACATGCCATTCTCTCCGCAGCTCTGTGCAGTGCTTTGTGACCCTCGGGTGAAAAGCGGTCTGTGAATGCAATTCTTATAATATGTAGGAGGCAGTGTCTGGTATACGTTGGTGTCGGCTGATCCCGTGGCTACCTTAACCCCCCC
>JAZEWT010000017.1:5632813-5644103 GCA_036362905.1 Mordacia mordax | reverse complement strand
AGAATGCGGTTACCCGTGAGGTTAGCTTAGCACGGTTTTGAGTCTGGTATGGCAAACGGCAGTGGAAAAATCACCGTACCAAGAGGGCCTGATGCTGGCTGTGCTCGGATGTGCCAGTGCAAAACGGGTAGCAGGGATGATTCTAGGGTTAGTTTTAGTTTTTTTGGCTGTGCGGATTTAGCAGTTGGTGTTGCCGTGGCTGCTTTGATTTACCATGGGGTCCTGGTGCAAAGCTGCCGGTTCAGGTTGGGAATCGTAAGTTTGTGGCTGCTGGGGTGTTTCCTCGGACAAGCCAGAAAGTGGCATTCCTCGCCCGACTTGCAGTGGTCAAACTGCACGGAGCCACACTTGTTGTGGGGGAGAAGTCGCAGGCAGCTCTAGCAACTTCCCAAGTGGAGATGGGGTGGCAGTCTCAGCATTTCATGCTTTTAAAAAAATAGGACTGAAAATTTGATAATTTAAAAGACATACTCGCTTCCTCAGTACATATCAATAATTTGATCCGTTGGGCCTAGCAGGTGGTGATTGCAACCATTGTAATCCCCCCCCCCCATCTGCTGCTGGGAAGATCTGTTTTCTGATAAAAAAAAAAGTAAATTATTACTCTGAGATGTGTGGCAATTAATGAATTAGTTGATATATCGTTACCAAAGTTTAATTTCATACATGCATCAGTAATGTCTAATAATATTTAATTAGGACTTCATAACCGCTGACTAAATATTTACTATTTATTATTGGTTGGTCAGGAGTGAATTATAAAATCGCTACGTCTGCTCCTATGCATTTTAATCGGAGTCCCCTCGCCGTCGATTTCACGCAGAGGATCGAAGAATCTATTCCCAGATCCGTTAAATGGATGGAGAGTCTAACGGGCGCATCGATTTTATTTGTTTATTTTTTCTAAAATTAAACTATGTGTACAAGCGTGGTGTCTAGAACATGGCTTATTGAATTCCATACAACTGACAAGTAATTTCTGTATTTAGCTTCATAATTAGTGCACATGTAGGGTTGGAGCCTCAATCCTCGAAGTGTCGTAATTTCCGATTGGGGGAAACGCATCGCGTGGTTACTTCCTCGAAGTACCGATTTGGAAAGTGGTGAGAAGACGTTCGTGAGCACATTACACTTATGTATTGCTTTGTAAATTTGATGTAAAATCAACTTCCTTGAAGCTGATGTGCTGGACTGATCAACAGTTACAGGAAACGTTCAGTGGAAGTTATTGCTGCTCAATACCATGCCACCAGTTACTTAATGTAAAAGCTCACATTCTTTTTCTGACGATGAACTTGAATGTTGTAATGATATAGGTGTTCACAGCTCGATGCATGATTGCTTTGAAAAGCTGCTCTTGGGACAGCCGCGTCGATCGGAGAGGGAGCGATCGACGCGGCTGTCCCGAGAGAGTAGCTTTTCGAAGCGATCATCAAATGGAATGTTAGTTCCTTTTTCTCAATAAGTAAATGAAATAGTAGATTTTTTTTTTGCGTGTTGAACAAATCTCCAGCGGAAGGGCATTCCAGAGTCTTGGAGTAGCGTGTGAGAGGGCTCTGTAACCCATCGAATAGAGGTGCGACTTGGGCACATGCAGCAAGTCTGTATTAGAGGATCGATGTTGTCATGTTGAGGAGGGTGCCTGAAGTAGGTCATGGATGTATGTCGGAGCAACGCTAGTGAGAGCCTTCTAGGTGAGAAGCAGGATCTTGAATTCAATCCTGTATTTAACAGGTAACCAGTGGAGAGACATCAGTATTGGGTATATGTGATCGTGGATGGGTGTGCGAGTGAGGACTCTAGCAGCCGCATTCTGCACATGTTGGAGACGATTGATCAGGTAGGCAGGGTGCCAGGGAGCAGTGAATTGCAGTGATCGATTCGTAAGAAGATGAAGATGTGTGTTAGCTTGTCAGCGTCAGCAGGTGACAGGATGTTGCGCAGTCTGGCTATATTTCCGAGATGAAAATAGGCTACCTTCGTCACCTTGTTGGTGTGTGTGTGTGTGTGTCTCGAAGGTGAGTGAGGAATCAAGAGTCACACCTAAACTACGGACTGCCTTAGCAACTTCAATTGTCTGGTCGTCAAGCATCAATTGAATAGGTTCAGCCTTGGACAATTGGAGTGGGGGTTCCGACAAGCAAAACTTCTGTCTTGTCTCCATATAGTTTTGGGAATTTTGAATTGAGTCAGGCTTTCACAGTTGACACTGAGGATGACATGCAAAGACCAGACACATTGATGGATGACTTTGCATGGATATAGATTTGGATGTCATTGGCATAACAAGGGTAGTTGAGATTGAGGCTGCGCAGGATATGGCCAAGTGGTTGTATGTAGATGCTGAAGAGGAGTGGGCCGAGAACTGAAAACAGGATGGCTCTCTGAGTTTTGTCCTCCGACGCTGACGAACTGCTTCCGGTCGCAGCGGTAGGAGCTCCGCCAATGCAGGGCACAGCCAGAGACCCTTATACCCTCGAGTCACTCAACTAAAAGCGGGTGGTCAATGGTATCAAACGCAGTGCTCAGTTCCAGAAGGACAAGAATACTTGTCAAGCCTGAACCCAGATTGGAGGGGATCGAGAAGGTCATTGTTGAGAACGTGTTTCTGGAGATGTGCGGCTAGTGCACATTCAAGGACCTTGGAGAGGAATTGTAGATTTGAAATGGGGCGATAATTATCCGGGCTGTTGTAATCGGGGCCAGGTATTTTAAGCAATGGGGTAACTGCAGCACATGAATTATGGAGGAACGATACCAGAGCGAAGAGTTATTAAATAGCTTAGTGACGAACGTGGCAAGGAATTCAATATTTTCCTGGCTGATTTTAGATGGGAAGTGATCGAGGGAGCAGTTTGTGCACCAAGGTCTGGTCGGCCATTGCGAGCCGATGTCAATCTCAAAGTAATTGAAAATAACATTATTATTATTATGATTATCATTATCCATTATCGAACTTTGTAACAAAGTGGGCAAGTATATAATTGCACTTGCTGTAATTACATTGATTTTAGGACTCTCCTTGCAACAGTGATATGGAGAATTACTCTTTTGGGATAGTAGTCGCGAGCGTTCCTCTTCTCTCCATTGTTTAATCTCTCACGTTGGAGGCACCTTTTAAAGATTCCCCCAACGTGGAGAGAGGAGGAATGCTCGCCATGACTCCCAGAACAGCAGTTCTTAAGAGCAATTCTTATACTGAGCCGGCAAAACCTACATCAGCACAAGGAGTGCAAGGTTTTAATTCGGAAGTGCGAAATAATGCTCCGAACACAAAAACCTTAGGCGTATAGCCACAGACGGCACACTTCTGTCACCGAGGGAACCAAACTGAAATTAGAAACACTACATTTGTTGCCAGGTCTAATGCAATTCCGCTGTCGTACCTAGTTTGTGTGGCTAATGATTATCGTTTGCGAGCCGTTTAAGAGCCATTGGGCGTCGTATGGACCTGTGCCGTATAACTTGATTGGTGGGTCACGTTTGGCCCACGGGCCGTTTGTTTCCCACCCCATGGATTAGGGACTCGCATTGGCCACCGGCGTAACCGGGTAAACGTGAGCGGCTGCAATTCTGGAGATCGGTGGGGGGTGGGGGCACGACGGGCCAAAAAGTTGGGCGCGCGTGGCCCACGAGGTGAGCTGAGAGGGCCGCGGGTTGGGGGGGGGTGACTGCAGTCTGCTGCCAGTACTGCACATGCGTGCCCAGTGGAGATGGGAGGCAGGGGGGCAGCGGTGGGGTTGGCTAGGCCACCGAATGGCGCAGAGCAGCACGGTCGTGGTTTTTCCTAGAGTTCCGATAAAATGCCGCAGCACACTGGCTGCAAAGCAGCGTCGTGGCCTACGCGTCATCTCGGGTCGGTTGGTTGCCCCGTGTGATGCTGGTGGTGACGTTTTAATGCTGGAGCACCAAGGGCTCTTGCTCAGATATTTGTCCTGGGATTTGTACTTTGTGATATCGATGCGGGTTTTAGAGTCGTGCATGATGGGAGGGGGGAAATAATGTTTTTTGTATTCCTTGCTGGAGGTGCACATGTTTGCCAGGTGTAGCTTTATAGCGGTTTTTATGAATGTAATCGTTTTTTGTTGCATTGGATTTGGGTGTTCTCTCCAAATTACAACATTCACGTATTTTACTGAATGAAAGCGACCAGATCGGATAATTGAAAATAAATCTGTGCTGTTTGCGAGTACGGCCGGCCCTCTTTACGGGTTCTGTGCAGTACAGTATTACACTTGTGCGTGGTCAAAGCATTGTGACCTACTTTGGTTTTTGCACTTGGTGGTCACATGGGCCTAGTGGAGATAATCAGGTGGTTTTGTAGCAATCGAGTCCGTAGTCCAAACCTGATCCGCACAAAGATTTTAACTCCAGTTCGCAAAAAAGAGCTCTAGTCCACTGCTACCCTGCAGATAATTATAAAGGAGTACAGTACACAATGATGATTAAAGTGATGATTCCCTGAGTTGGATTCGATTCTGCCAATGCAGTGCATCTCACTATATCAGAAATTAGAATCATCTCCTAGATTAAAAGGTTTGGAATCGGGAATAGATTGCTTTGTGGTATCCTCTGCTGTTTTAAGATAACAAACTGGAGTCTGTGGCCAGCGCTCATGCAACCCACTTATCACCCTTGATAAGCAGAGTACTCTGCAGTATTTACCATAAGCCAAAAAGAGGAAAGGGAGCGAAAGAAGCATGCAGGGTGAATAAAAAGGTGAAATTAATACTGACTTCTCCACCATCAATATCTTCTATTTAACGGCTACTAGTACGCTTAAATGATTTGTTTAAACAGTTTCAGGTTTTGTTGAGTGTTATGGTATGGAATAATTTTGTTAGCCTTGAATCTAACCCCCTGTTTCCCATGGATCCATGGCATTGTGCATGATTTTAAGCGACAAATTGCTTTTTCAAGAATCTAACCACAGTGTAAAAGAAGAGCTGACTGTTTAGCTGACCTCAAGCAAACACGTGTACAGCAAGAAATGTTTTTGGCCACTAAGTAGTGGTGCTGTCACTGTTGCGCTTGTGCCAGGCTTGGTGAACTTTGAGGCCACATGGGAGTGTCCAAGGCTCACTGACAGCAGGCCATGAGACAGACCCAGGTGTTATGGGTTCACTAATTGGAAAGACTTTCAGAGGCACCACCTGTGCTTCCAGTTGTGCCAACTTGGAGTATTTGTCACTCGGCGCATCGCTCATTGTTGTGAGCGTCGCTCCTCTGGCTTTTGCTGATAATGGGGAGCGACTGCTTCCAAATGCCCAGTAGCATTCTTCACGAGCTTCCTGCACGGAGGTCGATGTTTTCATCGCTGGTAACCATCACTTACAGATCCACTCAGCTCCACATCCTACTGGATCACATTAGCTCTTCTCTATCCCATGCCGCACCCAATTAACCCCCTCTATCTGGCCAAACGGAATGTGCTTGGGCATGCGATGGCTGGGTACGTTAGCTACGTGACCCAGCCAACGCAACCTCGATTGCTGAAAGCGTTCAGTGATGGAACTGTGGCGACAGTTTTCAAAGATCTGTGAACTCCTCGCACCACGCAGTCTGGTTGAATGGACATGCGCAACATGTTTTGACGACCTTTCACCCCCATCGGACTTGCTCTCAACCCCGGTTGACAAACATCCCATTTGAAATGCGGATCTGTTATTGCACGCTGCATATGCCGGCTGATTGGCATAATAGGGGTTGATGATTGCTTCGAAAAGCTGCTCTCTCGGGACAGCCGCGTCGATGGCTCTCTCTCCTCTCCTCTCGACGTTTCGCCTCACACGTTGGAGGCATCCTCAGGCGAAGGAACACTTCCCGAGAGAGCAGCTTTTCGAAGCAATCATCATGCATCGAGCCGTGAAAACCTACATCATTACATAATAAGGGTTTTCGTCAGGTAGTTTGGCTTCCTCCCGCCGTCCAACGACACGCTGCTACCTAGGATAATTGGCCTGCTGATTAAATTGCCTCCAGTGCCCTGCGATGTATTGGCGTCACATCCTGGTTATAACCCTGCTTTGCGCCCTCTGCCTGCCCGAATAATCTCTAGCCCCCTGTGACCCTGTATAGGATTAAGCGGGTACTGATAATGATGATGGTGACACTGAAAGTATGTGCTGGGGTTTCGTTGAACATTCCTCTGCAGGCTCGCAGCAGCCAGCTTGTCTCGTGAATGTAAAGTGCATGTGGTTGTTATCGACTAAATATAAGCCCTTGTAGTGTCCAAGCGCATATATACACACTGACCACTTTATATTACCATACTTACATGCTGCACGTTAATTTATTAGGTTGTGGTGGCAGTATAGTACTTGAAAACATGTAGTGATATCTTACGTTGCGGTGTATACATCAGTCTTTATCTTTTAAAGATTTTTTTTAAACAACGTTTTTGTTCACCTTATTTTTGTTTTCTATCCCGCTTGTGTTACGAGCGTGAGGTCTCGGCGCATCTCTCGCAGAGCCGTGCGCAACCCTGCGTGTTGGAGAGCCACCCGCGGTGGATGTCACTGAGCCCCCTCTCGCGTGGCGGGCTCCTGAGCGGTGGCGGTGGCGGCGGTGTCGCCGCCGCGGTTGATGAGTGGGGCCGGCTGACGGTTTCGAGTCGCCCGGTGAATCTGGAATGCTTCTCGCGAACGGTGGATGCGCCAGGCAGCGGGCGTTGCCGTTTCATCTCCGCTTTGAGACAGACTTGCATGGAGGAGGGTTCATACGTTTACATAGAGATCTTTGTCCTCATTTGGATGTGCATGGACTCCCACAGACTTGCGTAGACATCCGTAGACGTCTGTCATCAGGTTAGTCGTGTCGAGTGCTCCTGATCGCTCCTTCGTGACGTTTCGTCTCTCACATTGGAGGCCGAACTCCCGATAATGCCTCCAATGTGGGAGGCAAAACATTGTGAAAGAGTAAAAGGAACGCTTGACATGGCTATCCCGAAAGAGCAGCATTGGAGTGGAATTGTAATGCTGTGCGTCATCGTACAAACCTCCGTCAGTGCAGAGAACCATCACAGCGGTCCGTGGCGTTATGATGTGGTACATGGTTTGAGGTGATGTTGGAGATGGCTGCATCTCCCATGCGAGGTCACTCCAGTCACCTTCGCAATGTCATCTGGGGTGACTGGGCTTGTTCAATACGGAGCGCATCATGAAGCGGCGCATCAGAGCTACTCATAGATGGTGCAGCACTCTCCCACACGCTCTGTCACTAGGAGTAATGTTCGTCTTGTGATGGACTTACCGGGGTATTTAATTCTCAATTGCGCTAAAAACAGAATATTTTTTATCAGCAAACCTCAATTGTTTTTTTTGTTAGGTCGTGGTTAGCACTGTGGTGCAGTGAGTAGCCCTGTCATCTCACAGAGAGAAGGTCCCGGGTTCGAGTCCTGCCTCAGGCGCCTTTCTGTGTGGCGTTTACGTAATCTTCCTGTATCAGTGTGGGTTTTCGCCAAGTACTCTGGTTTTCTTCCACCGTCCAAAGACACGCGGCTTCCTAGGTTAATTAGCCTGCTGAGTAATTTGCCCATAACCGTGTGCCCTGCGATGTACTGTCGTCACATCCTGAATATTCCCCCGCCTTGCGCCCTCTGCTGGCCGAGATAGGCTCTGCCCCCCCCCTCCCTCCCCGTGACCTTGTACAGAATTAAGTGGGTATTGATCATGAATGGGTTTGGTCGTGGTGTGGGTTTAATGTTAGTCTGTGTATCGAACAAGAATGCTAAGCCACCTGGCAATAGGCTCAGTGGAATAACGTTGCTGTGTTGGCAGTTGTGCCGATTGATGTGGTCGTTCAGCAGCACTGCTTTGTCGAAAAGTACAACAGCACTAAGTTATACCTCGACGATGTAACCCCCAAAACAACCCCATTATGAAACCTAACGCTCGTCGCGAGAGACTACGTATACACTTTATTTGCTAATGTTTAATTTTTACAGTTGTGTTGTCCATAAATCGATATCTAACCTCCATCCGTGAGGCCAATTCCGAATCGTTTCTAATTCCAATCCACCTGTAATGCAGCGTTGTATGCTGTGTTTTTGTGTTCCGAATACACTGCTACAGTTAGGACTGCACGGTCATTCTTCGCGATAGTTTCAATCATCGTTGCATGTTATGATTGCACCTTCCTCTGACGTCTGGTTGAAATGCGGACGAGCGCGTAAGAGGTTCCATGGTATTCGTGCACAAGTTTGAATTCAGAGCTTAAATGGCGTTAACCTTTCCCAAGAGGAATAAATAAGTGGGAAATAAAGGGAAAATAAGACCTGAAAACCTTGGTGTTGTGCAGATACATGTTGTGGTTAGGAATGATTCGAACCCGACAGCCTCGGTGCATAAATATGTAAATACACGCAAACACTTGCTCTGTTATATGTAGATTATATTCTGTTGGGAAGGAAACCATCTCTGGGAATTTCTTCAGTGAGAGTCGGCAACTTGACTGGCTAGCGATGGCTGAGTGGGTGAGGTATTGCAGAGAAAAGAACGGGGTGAGCCGTCGGGGTGAGGCCACAGCTGTGTAAGGAGGAGGCCCTGCCTGTGCTGTGGAAGCTTGGGGATCCCCTTTACAAACTGGACTCATGCACGCCTCTGTTTTACACAGCACACTGCCACCTTTGAGCACTAAGGTTCATTGCACAGAGTACTCACTGTTGATGTATGAGAATACTGTTCTTCCGATATTTGAGCCATTCATTGCAAGATTCTATTTTATAGGCTGGAGGAGAGATCTGTGGGATTTGTCGGCGGTACTCTGTAGCCCATCCTGAGGGGAGGCCCACGATATTAACACTGGCTGTACTTCACCACGCGTGGTTTGGTACTGGTTGCTAAAGACAGGTAAGTAAAAGCGTGGGAGCATAGAACCACAGTTGCGCTGCCGTGCGCTCTGTGTAGGTTTTATAGTTGGTGCGGTCACGCCATTCCCCGGGATTCGCACCCCATTGTTCGTGTTTAGTAGTCGACTCCTTTCACTAACCAGACGGGGACGTGGTCACGAATCGTTAACGAAGAACCAACCTTTCATGGTGCGGGGATTCATAATGCGTTGTTGGGTCCCAGTGGTCACGATCCCAGGACCCACCGTTTGTGCGCGTGTTCATCATTATGGGCGACTTTGCGATGCTGCAAGCAGATCTCTACCAGCCCATTGGCACGTTCTGGTCCTTTGGGCCACTGAAAGGGCCTTGCAGGAGGATGCTCACTGTCCCCAGATGTATGACCTACATTCTCATGAAATCTAATTTGTGGTAACAAACACATTCTAATAGTGAAGTCACTCACAAAATATATTTAAAGAAGTCTAAAATTGGATCTTGACCCACAGACACAGACCCACAGATGCACACATCCCCAGCCTTGTCCATTATGATAGAGTAAAGAGTATGGTAAGAGTTAGATAGAAAGCGTTTTTAAAAAATGATGATCGCGCTGTACATACCACCTTTGCTGTGTTGCTTTAACGTGTTGGCACCGATGTTTTGAGCCCAAAATCTCGGGAACTTGCCGGAATACGCGCATAAATATTGTGAGTTGCGTTCCGTGTTGTGGTCGACAGTGGTCGCCGCGTGACATCGCGCGTTGCGAGTTACAACCTGCAACGCACCGGTGACTGGACAACGCTCTGGCACACGCATCCAAAGCGGACACACCCGCAGTATCTCCCCACATTATCCATGTTCTCCGACGACTCGTTGAGACTGTGTGTAAGATGCGGTACGAACCTATGGACCTCGTTAAACCGCTGTGGTCCGCGCATCTGCGATGGTGGAGCAGCGGCCAATGCGGGCGCCCTCATGAGGGCCTGGCGCGCGTGGCTGACGGGCGTTGGCATTGGCTCCTGAACGTTTGCCATCGTAAACAATAGCATAATCTACGGAAGGTCTAGCCTCCGAATGTGATTTGTTAGATGACTAGAAGCCACTCCAGCTTTGTTTGTAATCGTGCTGTAGAGCACTCTGCTGTGTTTTCAGTTTGTGTCGTGAAGAAACTGCTTTTGGCACGCGCAGCGAAACGTCGGCACGTCTCGTCGAACGGCGCACGGTGCAGCGTCTCGTCGAACGGCGCACGGTGCAGCGTCTCGTCGAACGGCGCACGGTGCAGCGTCTCGTCGAACGGCGCACGGTGCAGCCTGAAAACACGCCGGACGTTGCGAGGCTTTCACCGTGCTGTGTGTTGCTGCTGTACGTACACGCATTTACTCGTGGAGATGTCTGCGGAAATAAAACTTGCGTTGGTTTTTTTCTGTGTGAGATGCTGTTGCGACGCGCGTGGGTCGCGGTGTGGTCGTGTGCTGTCACTGGTGTAGTGTTGCGGTGTGGTCGTGTGCTGTCACTGTGATGGTGTAGTGTTGCGGTGTGGTCGTGTGCTGTTGCGGTGTGGTCGTGTGCTGTCGTGGTGTGATTGTGATGGTGTCGTCTCGCGGCGTTTGATGGTGTCACGGTGTGTGATGGCAGTGTCACGGCGTATGATGGTGCCACAGTGTGTGATGGTGTGTCGCGGTGCGGGTTGTCATGTCACGGTGTGGTGGTGTAGTGTTACGGTGTGGTGGTGTAGTGTCGCGGTGTGTGATGGTGTAATGCCACGATGTTTATTAAAGGAGAGACAGCCCATTGAGTGAGGAGGCTTCCATCTGTATCCAGACCCACAGAGACTTTTCATTCGCCGAGTCTATCTGTAGCGACTTTATTATTTATTACAGATCGATCTATTACAGATCTATCATCTACACATAGACGCATGCATTTACTTTGATAACGCCATACACTTACACAGAAGAGTGGACTTACATAGACATGGCTTTCGGCCTAGTCCTGGTTATTTTGAAATTCTTTCAAAGGGGGCACTGTCCTGCTTATGTGGTGCACGATGTGAGCTCTGAACTCACGGACAGATTCACACACTTTTAAGAGACCGATAGACTCGAGCAGGAACCTCGCGGGCTTGGAACACGCAGTTAAACACCCACGGAGTGACTGCAGACTGTGAACCCAGGCCGAATGTTCTACATTTCGGTGGCAGAACTTTAGTGGCTCCAATCTGTTTGTGTGGCCAATAATGGACAATGATTACCATATGGCATGAGCGGGTTATCAAATAAATATACCTTAACCATTTAAGTGCATTAAAAATACGAAGGCTCTGCTAACTTTGTCAATTTCCTCATTGGTGTGATGCCGCCAATCTCTCCGTGGAGATGCAGAATGTTGAGAAGCCTTGCTGTAGGAGACCTCCAACTGCTGTTGACTTGGCTCGAAGTGGAGAGTCTCGAGAAGCCGGTT
>JAZEWT010000017.1:5546869-5583133 GCA_036362905.1 Mordacia mordax | reverse complement strand
ACGCAGGCACGCAGGCACGCAGGCACGCAGACACGCAGGCACGCAGACACGCAGGCACATAGACACGCAGACACGCAGGCACAGACACGGACACGCAGACACGCAGGCACGCAGACACGGACACGGACACGCAGGCACGCAGACACGGAGGCACATAGACACACAGGCACATACACGCAGACACATAGACACGCAGATACATAGACACACAGATACATAGACACGCAGACACATAGACACGCAGACACATAGACATGCAGACACATAGACATGCAGGCACGCAGACAACATCCACTACTTTTTTGTGAAATAATTTTATCTGTTACTTAATGTCCTTCATAGATTTATATTATTTAATTCAATTGATCTATTCTGTTGATGCGGATCACTCGCACACCCAACCATGATCGCATTTCCCCAGTACTGGTGTCTCTCCAATGGTTACCGGTGAAATACAGGATCGAATTCAAGAGTCTCACCTACAAGGCTCTCACTCGCGCTGCTCCAACAAACATCCGTGACGTACTTGAGGCACCCTCCTCAACACAACAACTTCGATCCTCCAATACGAGCTTTCTGCATGTGCCCAGATCGCACCTCCATTCTCTGGGTGACAGAGCCTTCTCGCGCGCTGCTCCCAGACTCTGGAATGCCCTTCCATTGGAGATTCGGTCAGCTGAGTCCCTGAGCATCTTCAAATCTCGTCTCAAGAATCACTTGTTCTGTAAAGCTTTCAAGTCCACTAGCTAGGACTGTTGATGTGGCTCACTGTTGTCCTGCTAGGATGATGACTCGCTACTGACCTGTGCCTACTCGGGAACGCTTATTCCTTCATTGTCTGTTGAAGAATATTTTTAATCGCTTATTTTATGTCCGTCTATAATTTGTGCCATTGTTTGACTTTGCTGACCTTTCCTGATGTTGTTGACATTCCGTTCTATCCACAGCTCAGATTTGTAACAAAAAGAAAACACAAAAAATTGTAATTGTTGCCGATTCGTTGTTATGTCGTTGTTGCTGACATGCCATTCTCTCCGCAGCTCTGGGCAGCGCTTCGTAACCCTCGGGTGAAAAGCACTCCGGAAGTGCAATTATTATTATCACTTACTGATCGGCACAAAAAAAGGGAGGGCGGAGGAGAGGGGAGGGGAGGGGAGGTGGGTAGAGGCGGATGAGTGCAGAAATGGGGAGACAAAGTGAATGGGGAGAAACGCTCCATCTCGCCGCCGGCGCTCACTGTTGGTGCAGCTCGCGAGCGAACGCGTGCAGCGGGGCCGAGTGCAGCTCCCAGAGGGCGCGCAGGGCGTGTGGCTCCACGCCCACGGACTCCGCGCACAGCTGCACGCGGCACAGCACAGAGGGGGTGGCGCTGCACGGTTCCTCACCGGCGTCTGCACTGGCGTCTCCAACAACAACGTGCGGCCGGTCGTGATGCTGGCGACGGCGGTAAGGAGACTGATCAAAATTGACAACGCGCATTTCGGCTGAGCTCTTCGTGGCCTGAAGATGCCTCCATGGAGGGAGGTGAAACGTCATGAAGGAAAATAGACATGCGCTTGCTGTAGCTGTTAATAACAATTCTTATACATGGAGCTGTGAAAACCCAACAATCATGATGGGTAATATGACAGCAAAGACAGCAATGTTGAGAAAGATGGAGGTAAAAGATAACTTCAAGATTTAAAATAACAGCTACGACACGGTGGCCCAGTGGGTAGCGCTGTCGCCTCACAGCAAGAAGGTCACGGGTTCGAATCTCGGCTCGAGTGCCTTTCTGTGTGGAGTTTGCATGTTCTCTCCCCATATCCGCGTGGGTTTTCGCCGGGCACTCCGGCTTCCTCCCACAGTCCAAAAAACATGCTGCTGACTTGATTAATTGGCTTGTAGACTTAATTGCCTTCAGTACCCAGTGATGGACTGGCATCCCATCGTGGGAATATACCTGCCTTGCGCCCTGTGTCTGCCGGGATAGGCTCCGGCTCACCGTGACCCTGTACAGGATTAAGCGGTTTTGACAATGAGATGAGATGAGTTACGAAAATTACAATGACAAAAAAATTCACGGTGATGATAATGATACTCATGTCGAAGATGATGATGATAATAGACAAGGGTTTAAGATCACAATTATGGCGGTGCTGCAGCTAAATATGAAGACATGGGCTGCAGGTGATTGTGATGAGATCAACAACGATGCCGAGGATGATGACGATAATGATAACGATGTTGGCTATGATCACCCTGAACGTGCTGAAGGCACCAGGTCTCCAAGTGTCCTCGCACCTTGAGTAAGAGCTTGGCGGGCTCCGGCAGGCTCTCCAGGTGCTCCCCAGCACTTGCACCAGCACTGTTCATCCCTTCCTCCTTTTCCGTCTCCTCATCCTCATCTTTCTCCTCCTGCTTGTGTTCCTCTAGTGTCCCGTTGGGACACGGCTCCTGGACAGGTGTGGCTGCGGGGGCCACTGTCGAATCCCCTGGGTGCTCTTTACTGCGATCCCCTTCGCTGTGGTCCCCTTCCCCGAGGTAGTGCATTAGGGACAGCGTCTGGGGTACAGAGCAGATGAGAGAGACGAGTGACCAGCCACCAGCAGCACAAGCAGAAGTACTGCCAGCACAGGCGGCACCAATGCCAACGTCAATAGTAACAGCAACACCAGCAAATTCAGCACCAACCTGCAAACCGCGATAATCACCAAGAGCCTCAGCACGTTCACCAGCCTCACCACCATCCTTACCACCATTACAAGCTTCACCGTGCTCACCACCGTCACCAAACAGCCTCACCTGGAGCTCGGGCAGCAGCCAGGCCGTGCTCAAACCCGTGCCCCTCAGCGACAGCGGCCCCAACTGCAGGAGGAGACTGGATCGGAAGACGGCGGCCAGCGCCTCACCGTGTGCCTCACGTTTTGCCTCGCCGTCCTGCGAGCTCCGAGAGGGCACAGGAGAGGCGCAGAAACTCAGCCTGGCACCAGCGTCGCTGAAATGCCAGCTCGGTGAGACGCCGACGAGGGGGGGAGGGGGGAGGGAGGAGGGGGGAGGCCGGCTCCGGCGATTTGAAAATGAGCCCGAGCTGATAACGCAGTCAGAAAAAATTAACAACCACTCTGCGAGCACCCACACGGCCACACTATTCCGATCGCCTTATATCAACACTGGTGGTGGCCACAGACCTGCAGCAGATGCAGGATTCCCTTGAGGCTCAACGCTAGCACGAGGGCCTCGTCATAGCTCAGCGCTGTCCCATCCGTGGCTCCCACAGTCCCTTGCGGTAGCAGCGGCGAAGGGGGAAGCTGGGCGGCACGCTGCAGCAGGAGGCCGGCGATGCCGGTGAAGAGGAGGAGTCGCTCGGTACACTCGCTGCCGGCCGGTGATACCGCCACCACGTCCAATGGGGCACGGCTCAACGGCGCCAGCTGCAGCGAGTCGTCATCGACTGGTGGTGGCAAGACAACGACGTGGGAGAGAAACGGGGTCAGAGACCCTCATCGTCGTCACTAAGCCTGCATCGGTGTCACCAAGAACCCCTCCACCACTCAACACGGCCAAACATATTCAACTCGGCGAGCGTTTCGATGACGTGGGCGCGTGGGTGGGTGAGCAGGCACGTGGATGAGTGGGCGGGCACGTGGGTGGGTGGTCGTGTGGGTGGGCGCGTAGGTGGGCGGGCGCGTGGGGAGGCGCGTCGGTGGGTGGGCGCGTGGGTGTACGGGTGCCGCGCGCTCTCACCCTTGCAGTAGAGGCGCGTGCGGCAATGCACGACGATGCTTTCCCGCTTCTCCGTGAAGCGCCTGATGGCGAGGACGGCCTCGCGACGCCCGCTGGCGTCTCGGCGCTCGGCACGCACGCCCAGGCCCAGGACGCGCAGCTGGGGTCACGCGGGGTTGTGAGACCGGAGCGAGGGATCCCAGAGTCGGCGGGGTGGGTCACACGGGCGCCGGGTTAAGGGGACAGGAAATGGGTTTGCAAACTGGGCACGTGAGGTCACAAGAGTACGCACACGGGGCACAGGGTCGGCACAATGAGGTTGTAGGATTGCAAAAGCGATGCCACGCCGAGGGGGTCAACACTGCAAAGTTTGTTTGCACGCCACCTCTTCTATGTGGGTCTCACAGCGGTTTACTGTTTTCCTCCCACAACTAAACAAACTCATTATATAATTGGCCGATGCCATCATAATATATAGAAGGCAGTGTCTGGTGTGTTGGCACCGGTTGCCTCTCCCCCCAACCTCTGCCGTTGCCTCCAGCGCCTTGGTATCTCGGGATTTTAAGGTGCTACTTTATTCATATCATTTATAATTATTACTCACGGTGGTGTTCCTCACGGATGTTAAGCCAGCTTCTTTTGAGGGAATTCATTGGCGGTAATCCTGTGCTCAGCTGACTCAACCATTTCAATGTTGAATTTCCACGAATGTCTGGGTGAAGGTACCATAAAGATGTAATTATCGGAGCGATCACTTGTGGGACTCGATCTTCATCACCTGCAACTGTGAGACCGCACCTGTGACCTCACCTCCCCAGACCCATGACCTCACCTCACCAGCCCCATGACCTCACCTCCCTAGCCCCGAAACCTCACCTCCCCAGACCCGTGACCTCATCTCCCCAGATCCACGACCTCACCTCGCTAGGGATGGCCATGAACAGCAGGTAGCTGATGTTGTCCCAGGACAGTTCGCCGGGCAGGCGGGCGAGACGCTCATGGCAGATCGAGCGGAGCACCACGCTCCAGGACGGCTGCACCGCCAGCGCATGCAGGATGGCGGTGATGGCGCTGGCCCAGTCCAGCCGCCCCGTCCTGCCGGCATTGACCAACACGCACAAGACCCAGGTTCATTTGTGAGTTTTGGCCAGCTCTGATTAAACATTGTTTCCAAGCATAATGAGTTGACGCTCTCAATGCTTTGTTTGAAACTTTAATGCGAGGATTTTCGTGATCAATGTTATTCACAAAATACATTTTTTTAGTGAGGTCGCGCACAAAATTGTGTTGTACGCCCTCTCAAATTGGTGCCAGCTCCTGATGATGGTGATTCTAATTATCAACGAAACGTCATATTTCATTGTAAATGCTGTAGGCTTGCTCTCCAATGCACCAGTGTGCTGAGATAGTTAAGAATTGTCACATTCTGTTCATGTGACAAAACCTTACTGGTTGGCTGTGCAGGGTAGAGGAGGGTTGACGGCACAATTTTTTGCATGACCTAACCTAAAAAAAATATTTTGTGGGCTTTCTGTTTGAGCATTGCAGCAAACGCTCTTGAGCAGGAAAGCAGTGCTCAGCCTCTTCGCTAGATACCCGGTGCCTGAGCTCGACTCCCCACCATGGCTAACGTCAGCGGTGATCGTAACATTGAACCAATGCCAGGTCTCCCCTCCCTATGTTTTAAACCTGTAATGTTAAACGTGGCGAATCGTGTCCGCCGCTCATTGCAGAGGTTCGCGGTTCAAATTCGGCAGGCTACGCTGATTATTACCACGGTGATGTAGAGTAACCACAATATATGAACCCCTTTTCTTCACTGTGGACGTGAAGATGCTTGATGTCATGATAAAAGAGCAGGCCATCGCGTGCCGGCATCACGGTTTAGCGTTCAAACTTGGAAGGCCGACCCACAAAAAAACTATCTCAATTGGCAACACAGAACAGCATCAACCCCCGCTAATGCAAAGCTGTAACGGCTTTACGCTACAAGAGCAGCGTAAATGCCAAACGTGCCCACAATGAATCGGCGGCAACCCTAGCAGCTGGCAGGCAATCGCCAAAGGCACCCCACCCACCCGTTCGTGCTGGTAGCCCCCAGGCCGATGAGGTGAGTGAGCGACGCCCAACCGTCCGGGAGCGCCTTGCCCGACTTCGCCGTCACGGCTCTCACCGCGGCGGCGCGGTCGGCCTGCGCCGGCGCCACGAACGGCAGCGTGCGCTCCAACAGCGCCAACGCCATGTGGGGCAGCAGCCCAGGGCCGGAGTGCCAGCTGCTCGCGGGGATAACCGCGTCCAGCAGCAGCGGCACCAGCGCGGACAGCACCTCGGGGAGAGGCTGGGCATCGGGAGCCAGAGAGTGGGGAGAGGGAGGCACGGTCGGGAAGGGAGCAGGAAAGATGTGGCATTGTTATTTTTCACAATGCGATATACATTGTCACGAGATGAAGGTTATAATTATTATTGATTATTATTTATCAGATGCCCTTATCCAGGGTGACTTACATCATTACAGAGGCATAGGGAAGAAACCACAGAGAGGTGAGGAAAAGACAGTCATGCATTCAGCTGGCGTCAACATTTATCAGACGGGTTACTGTGACATCGGTCGGGGTGGAACTGGGTGGGAAAGCACGGGAATTGCCTTCCCAAAGTGAAATGTTCAGAGGAAGTTTATTAGGCTTTCATGTCTAAAATTTGAATGGTTATTTTAGATAAGAATTCACAGACCAGGTGCATTACCAGTCTTTTCTTTTCCAATCTTACCCAGAGGTATTTGTTAACCCAAATTTTGCATTTCACTTAACATCTGATCTTTCAGGATTAGTTGCATTGAGTTTTCCTCCTCTCTGCGAAGGAGAGGGAGCAGCTTTTAAGAGCAGTGAAAACCGACATCAATAGTTTGAATTTTATGTCGTATTGTTACCTCCGTGGGTGGCGGCAACATGGCCGCCAGGAGGCCCAGAATCCTCTGCTGTTGGCTATGGTGCACGAGCGCCATCACCTCGTCACCCCCGTCCACCGCCTCCTCGCCCGTACTGCGCAGGTGCTCCAGCAGCAACTGAGCGCAGCGAGCAGAGGGTGAGGGAAGCCGGGAGGAGAGCCCCCTCGGAGCAAACCTGAGCGCCAGGACGGAGAGAGCCTGCCACGCGAGCGCCTGCAGGTACGGCCAGCTGGACTCGTCGCTGGTGAGCATCACCGTAGAGGGCTCCGTGGTAACCTCGTGCTCCACCGTGTGCCTATGGGTGGCAGGAGAACAGGCGGTAACACGCCCATCCGTCCTTAGCCGAGAGCCCACAACTGTACGAATGCTGCCAATGGAGTGCGGTGATCGTTAGGTGCAACGGACTTGAGATGCAGAAGTTGCCGGTTGTTAATTAATATTATTATTGTATTCTATCTCCTGAAGTTAACGCTGTAGGTTATTATTTACGTCTGTACCAAGTCAGTTTTAATTTGCAGACCAGTATTACCAGCTGCCAAACTGCAAAAATCACCGACAGCCTCACCACGCTCACCACGCTCACCACCCCCGCCTTGCTAACCAACCATCCTCACCACCCTCACCACCATCATATACACAAAGGTAGTGGGTGGCCAGCAGCTGCAGGGCTGCCTTTGTCTCCCTATTGGCAATGTTTACACACCGCACCAGATATTCATTTCAGGCTGAGTTGATCGAGGGGAGACCCACGACCAGTTCACAAAATCATCACTGTTGTTAGCAGTGAACAAGAATCGAACTCAGATCGCCGGGTTCGTAGCGCAGTAAGCAAACCAGCCTTCAATCGTGTGTTGTGTCGCAGGAGTCCTGCGCTTAGAGCTTGCAAGCTCACGAGGGACTTTCTGCTATAACGATAGACATCTAACAATCTAACCGCCACGCCACTGCTCCCTACAGCAACGTTGACGGCAGGGCGATGCGTGACGAGCTACCCGGGAGGGAACTTGCTGTGCGTCTGGCAGCCCAGGCAGAGCAGGAGGCTGGGGCAGGAGGAGCAGGAGATTCGGCTGCGGAAGAGGAGGCCCCTGCACGAGGTGCACGTAGCCTCCAGGCGTAGCAGCTCGTGAGATGAGTCGTGCCCGCTGGGCTTCACCCCACCTGAATGCGCACGGTGCCACCGCCCAGCGTGGGTGACGCACACACGTGTGCACAAAGACAGAGAGGGTCCCCGTACAGCCCTGAGTGTAGGGTCAAGCGCTGTTATCAAGTAGCTTCCATGAATGCCAGCGTAGCACATAAGGGGGTGGGTAGCCAGCACCACACCCAGCCACTGTTGTCTCCCTAGAGGAGGCTGAGTTGACATAGGGGAAGCCCACAACCGGTTCAGAAAATCGTCAATGGTGATCGTAGCCTCGAGCACAAATCAAACTCTGGTCCGAAGCATAATGCAACTTGCTAACCGCTACCCACACATACACACAGAGACATAGGGTCAAGCGCCATTAGCGAACACCTATGCAGGCCGACACGGCACACAAGGGGGTGGGTAGACAGGCTCAGACGTTAGTCAATGATGTTTGCCATGAGGAGGAATCAAGCTCAGGTCACCGGGTTTGTAGCCTAATGTATTAACAACTCTCCTATCAGCCCCGACACGTGTAAGCACACGCACAAGCACCACCGCCAAGCACGGGTTCACACAAAGGTAAGGAAGCATAGGCACTCACGAGAGTGGCAAAGTGGCCTTTCTTCAGGGATATTCACCAAGTCATTAGCCATTCGCTGATGCCCTGGAGAGACTCAGGGATGTTGCTGAGTAACCGGTTCTTACAGAAAAAGCCGAATTCGTTAAGTCTATGTTCGCCTTCTGGAAGGCCCTTCCAAAAGAAGGAGTAACCTTCAACTATCTCTATCAAGCGAGTCTTCACCAGAAAACTAAGTTTCGCCAACTGCTGCAACATCTATGTTATACCTGTTGAGCTCGTGTGCAATGAGGGCAGTCCACCTGATGGGTCTTACTGTCCCATATTGAGGTTCAAGAAGGGTGCGGACATTCCAGGTAGCCAGGTTCATAGTCGTCATAAGTTTTGTTTTTCAACCACAAAAAGGGGATGCCTTGACGACTGCAGTTAGCCACCCAAGTGTGGAAGAAACAGGCAATGATCAGGTCACTTTATCTAGACCCTTCCCCATTAAGAGGTGAGCGGTGCGGGTGCAAACAGAGCAGCTTAGTCACGTGGGAAGCTGCCGAAAGAGGATGCTGTTCCTGTTACCATCTTTCAACGGCCATCACACCGACGCCACTTCTGTGCAGGACTCAAGCTACGAGGTCCAAGTCATACCCATGACCTGCCCCCGTCACTCTAGATTGTCACAAGAGGGCATATACAGGGGAAGTATAGCCTGCGCTACTAGTGGATTTAATGTGAAGGGACGCGTAGTTCCTTCCACCATAGGCTTGGCTACACCCACCATACTCCAGTAGCAAAAGAAAAGACTCAACGACTTTCAGGTGAGTGGGGTTGCAGGGGGCAGGGGGCTGCCAGAATCTCAGTAAAAAGAGGCCAAGTGTGTGCCCCTAACATGATGCTGGATTCGTATTAAGTCTGGGACCTCTCCCTCGAACTTACCGCTTTGTGTGACCCTATCAGGAGCTGCTACTCCGGACAGCATTGCTCTCAGGTTCATTGGAATGCACAAGCCTTTCAACCACTACAACGTGACGATCCTTAGAAACAAATGCAGATCACAACACTCACCTGACCCACCCACTGACCCACTTAGTTGACCACTCACCCAATCCCTCACTCAACTACTGCACTATAGGTCACAACACTTACCAAGTCAGTTACCCACTCAGCAACTCATACACTCACCGCACTACAGCTCACAATACTGCTTTCACCCTCGCACCGTTCCACTTTGGATAAACCTCCTCCCCCTATCACCATCATAATAATAATGTTTAACTTATAATGCGCCACGAATATTTGTCCACTGTTGAAGAGAGAGCAGACTCACAGGAACCACAGAGAGGCGGAGAAGGGGGAAGGCACCCACACAGCAAGCCGGCGCAAACATTTTCCAGACACTCCATCCTCTATTATTAATAATTATTTAGCAGACGCCCTTATCCAGGGTCTCATCTCATCTCATTATCTGAAACCGCTTAATCCTATATAGGGTCACGGTGAAGCCGGAGCCTATCCCGGAAACCTAGGGCGTAAGGCAGGAATACACCCGACGACGGGACGCCGGTCCATCGCCGGCTTATCCAGGGTGACTTACATCATCATAGAGGTGTGAGGAAACCCACGCAGATCAGCGGGAGACGACACAATCTTCACACAGAAAGGTGCCCTGGATGGAAATTGAACCGCCTATGACAGGCCTTTATCTCTGTGAGGTGCGGATGTTACCACTATGCCACCCTGCCTTTACATATTGAGATGTCAATGACCACATTCACCAAGCTCATGCACCACGTAACCACGCTCAATTTAAAGATGCACAGCGCTACCCAACACAAAGTTGATGGTGACGTTTGTAGCTGGCTACTTGGTGACTTGGGCGCGTCTGGCGAAAGCGACCTCGGTTTCATAGCGCCATCTGCCACCACATGACGTTTCTAAGACGACATCGTTTACAAATTCTCGCGCGGGTTCACAATGTCCGACGTGCGTCTCACCGACGAAGCAGGAGGTACACAGGGTGCAGTCGGTGCACTGCATGCAGCGGAAGCAGCCGTGCAGCGGCAAGGAGCGGCACGCGCTGCACAGGACCTCGCGGTGCAGACGCTCGCTGTACTTCACCAAAAACGTCTGCTCAAGGCACACAAAAAGACAACGAACCCCTATGCAGCCTCAACAGACGATAGGGTCAAGTGCTGTTTGCGAGCAGCTCCGATGAAGGCTGGCGCTGCATAGGAGGGCGTGCGTGGTGGCTAGTACCACGCCCGGATGATGTCTTTGGCAAAGTTTACGCACCGCACCTAGTAGTGTTAATGATTGCCTGAGGCGCCTGAGGATGCCTCTAACATAGAGGCATCCTCAGGGAGCGATCGACGCAGCTGTCCAGAGAGAGCAGCTTTTCGAAGCAATCATCATGCATCGAGCCGTGAAAACCTACATCACATCACTGGTGTTGGCCATGAGCGGTAATCGAACTCGATTGGTTCGCAGCACAGCGCGCTAACAGCTACACACATAGATCTACCTCTAATCTTCTACGCAACCTGAACAGCAACCCCACTACGAGTCCTAACCAGAGCTTTACCCTCTCACCATTCTTCTAACCTGATACCTACCCTAGCTGTACCCACTTACCATTGCTCTTACCTGATACTTACCCTAGCTCTGGCCTGACATTCACCATAGCTCTAACAATAATCCTACCCATAGCTGTACCCTGACACTAAGCCTTCCCATAATGCTACCCTTAACCCTAGCTGTATCTCGGCACTAAAGCCACAACCCCCAGCCTTACCTTGACACTCACACGAGCCCTAACCATAACCCCAGGGCTACCTCCAGCTCTACCCCTAGACCTACACCTAGATCTACCCCTAGACCTATCCCTAGATCTACCCCTAGATCTACCCCTAGATCTACCCCTAGATCTACCCCTAGATCTACCCCTAGATCTACCCCTAGATCTACCCCTAGTCCCCGAGCGAGCTGCCACCTCACCCTTTTGCTCTTATCCGAGTTGGAATCGTGGAGTTGGCGCAGCCAATCCACGGCATCGCCCGAGAACTCGTCAAGCCAGGCCTGCTCCTTCTCCCACGTGGACAGCTCCTCTGCCGGGTCCACGCATTCACTGGGGTGGGAGGGGGACAAGGGAGCGAGCGTTTCCGCGAGACGCTATTTAACATCAAGATATGGGGGGAAAAAAATGGTGGCGGCTGCCCCACGTTTTTGGAGCAATATTGCCTGGAGCTTAAAACTATTGTCACTACCTTAGATGAACAACCTTAGAGCCCAATTAGAATTAGAATATCTGCCTAGCTGTGATTTAAAAATAGCGACTCATGTTTGAAATGTTGCTTATGTTGCATTTTGATTGCTTTGAAAAGCTGCTCTCTCCCCTCGCGACGTTTCGCCTCATACGTTAGAGGCATCCTCAGGTGCAGTATGTGTGTGTAGCGCCTGTTGCTCCTTTATATATGTGGGTACTATGTATGTGTCGAGTCATCTTTTGTTGTGTGGGGTCTACATCTTAATCACATTAACATGAATATCCTTGTCCTATTCACACCCCGGAACTGCGATAACACCCTCCTGCTTTATCTGTGGCTAGTCCCCAAATTTGCATCTCATGAAAGAACCTCCCATACACCTTGTGATCCCCCTCTAATGTCCACACCCCATAGCTCTATATCTGTGCATTGACTTCAATAACTGGCCTCCAGGTTTGGTGTTAGACCACTACAAATTAAGAAGAGTAATACAGAGTTAAGTGATTATAATTGTTTCAGACACACAGAATGATAGATAAAACGCACTTCAAAAACACTGGCAGCTTAAAGTAATTGAGGCATCATTGCAGACCACTACATGAGACAAAGAGTTGGATATACGAAGTTAAATCAATGATTTAGACTAATAAGAATTTAGAAAAAGAAGAAAACTAAACTATCAATAAAACTGATGAAAAAACACCAAGAATTACCTGCAAAAAAACATTTAGTTTAGTTTATTTATTATTTTTATATTTTTATTCATGTTTTTTTTGCAACTCGTGTATTTGTTCTGTTGTCGGAATCCCGTAAAGAGCTTGCAAGCTCACTGGGTATTTTTCAGCTGTGATAATAAACATCTATCCATCACGCGGCGTGTGGTGGTCGCCCTGCAGTGGTACCATGAGTCCCCAAGGTTCCAAGGGTGTCGCATTCTCTCCCGGAGTGGCCGCGATTGTCAGAATTCCGCAGGGTTCATCCGGGCCACCCACCCCCCTACCCCCCTCGTCCCCGAGCCCCCGTTACCACCGCAGCGAGAGAATGGTGGCGGTCGTCCCCAGGGCGATGCTGACGAGAATGTCGGGGATGTCAGCCTCCATGAGTAGCGAGGCCTCGCTGGGCTCCCAGTCGAGGCACAGCAGGTGCAGGGCGGCCGTCGCCACGGCAACGCGAGAGCTGCAGGGAGCAGATGCCCAGCATCACCGCAGGGATACACGTGGGTGGATGGGTGGGCGAGCGGGTGTTTGCGTGGATGGGCGAGTGCTGGCCGCAGTGACTGACCTGTCGGTGTGTAGTGATGGCACCTTCATCGTTTTTACGAGGGTGCCGACCAGCTCTCGGTACTGCTCCTGTATGGCAGCCGACAGCTCCGGGCCGCACGCCTTCACCCCCTCCAGAGGCTGTCTGCCACGACGCGTGACCAACCCGAGCACCACCACAACCCAGCCCCAACCATCAGCCCAATCAAACCTTATCATCAACACAGCCAAAACCCTATCACTACCACAACCGTGCCACAACGCTAGCTCTACACAACCATCAACCCACCCAGCCACGACTCTCGTGTCAACCCACAACCACCAACTGAGCCACGACCCCACCGCTACAACAAACCGGCTGTCCTTCATCCCTTCCGGCCATGACGCTTCCTGCCCAAGCCCCACTCGCTCGACGGTTCAGATGACGCCGTCAACCTACGGCTCACAGGAGCGGCTGTGGTGGCGTGTACCTGGGCAGCGTGAGATGATGAGCGAGCAGACCCTGCAGGTAGACAAGCACCGGCGCCACCAGCTCGAGATCGTAAAGAGCCAAGCGCAGGGCAGCATTGACGCGCGCCAGAGACACCACGCGCTTGCATGCCAAGGGTGCCTGCCGCGTTACCGCCTGCAGTACGCTGCAAAGACAAAGATCCCCCCCTCGTAGCTTTAACAGACTGTTTAGGTCAAGTGGTGTTAGTGAGCACCTATTAAGGCCGGCACCATTTCGCTGTCTACTCACTCTCCCTCTCTCATGCCCACCCTCCCCTCCCCCTCGCCTGCCCACCCTCCCCTCACCGGTCTGGGGTTGCCTCCTTGTCCTTAACGAAGTCCAAGATGTCACCGACCCAGGGATAGAGTTGATCCTTGTGGGCGAGAGTCCGGACAGGGGCAGCGCCTGCAAATTACAGAGAGAGAGCCAGCTTCGAGTGAGGTGCGGGCAGCTGTGCCCGTGAGCTACAAACCAGCACCGTGGCCTTCGCCTGGCACCAGTGGTGCGGACGGCACGGTGCCATCACAGCCCAGGTTCTGTCATGGTGGCAACGTTTATGGTGGTGGGGCACAAATTTGGTTTTGTAATAATTTGTAATAATTTTGCTTATCTGACTTATTATAGCACAACATTATTGTTTAATTTGTATTTAAATTATTACAACGGGATGACACGACAGCAGAGTGAGTAGCAAAAGATGGCCTGAGTTCGAATCCTGGCTCAGGTGACTTTCTTGGCGGCATTTGCATGTTTTCCCCGATGATAATGTGGGCTTTATCCAGGTGCTCCAGCTTTCCCCCACAGTCCAAATAAATGCGGCTGTCAAGGTTAATTAGTCTGCTGAATAAATTGCGATAGACTGGCATCTAACCCCGGGTATAGCCGTGCCTTGTGCCCTGTGTCTGCCAGGAGAGGCTAGGGCTCACCGCAGCCCTCTACAGAATTGAGCGGGGACTGTGAATGGATGATCACATTTATTATGCTTGTATATTCAGGATAATCTTAAAGTTCCAAAACTATTTATTAAAAGGAGGGTCCCTGCCAAGTGTTTGCAGTTGGGGGTGATACTGCTGCCGCGTGTGATCCCAAGTGAGTAATGTGCAGGTGACATCTCAACATTGGGGTGTTTGGCAATGGCAGTGACACCGTGTGTGTAGGTTTTAGCCACTGAATTCTGGAACAGGCACCGCTACTTGCTCGCTTTCTGGCAAACGTGAAGTCACGTGGTACCAGGTGGCTTCACTGCGGTTGATAATAATTTGGAGACAGAGGAAGCAGCCATGCTGACTGCCAGCCCCAACCCACCAGGCACTGCATGTCTTATATATTATGATGATATCAGCAAATTCATTAAGTGTAATGATGTAGGTTTTCACGGCTCGATGCATGATGATTGCTTCGAAAAGCTGCCTCACACGTTAGAGGCATCCTCAGGATCCTCAGGATGCCTCTAACCTGTGAGGCGAAACGTCGTGAGGAGAGGAGAGAGAGCCATCGACGCGGCTGTCCCGAGAGAGCAGCTTTTCGAAGCAATCATCAATTCATTAAGTGTTTTTTTTATTCGTGGGAGGAAACTAGAGAATCCAGAGGAAACTCAGGCAAAACAGGGAAGAATACAAACTCCACAAAGAATGTTGCCGGAGGCAGGAATCGAATTGCCTTGGGCAAGACGTTCCTTCAGTGTGGCACAGATGTCACCACTGTGCCACATTGCTGCCCAAATGTGGAGACATTATAAGAAAACATCACAAAAAGAACTGAAATTGTCCGAAATTCTTTTATAAGTCCGAAATCCTCCATCCCCCACAATGCTATCGCTTACCCACAGCTCACTCACCTGCACTGCCTAAGGCTGGGTCCTCGCACGAGTCTGGGGCGGCCTTGCGGATGCCCGAAAAAAAATTGTAGCTGGGGTCGAAGGTTACAGGCAGGAGTTTCAACAGGAAGAGGGCTTTACTGATGCATGCCTCGGCTGCAAAATCATTCAGAAAATAACAATCATTCAACGGTAATAATCAACTAATTTACTTTCAAACAAGTTTATGTCATTAATGGTACACCATAATTTATGCATCCACTCTGCTAGAATACATTTCAATTATCAACTGCAACGATTTCCAATGGTGCGAGACAAAGCAGCCAGTCTCAGACCTGCGAAGAGGAAGGCTAGGGGGACACGCGGTGAAGAGGGCGACTTTGAAGCGGTCAACTAGGATGTGGAGAGATGTGAACGTGCAGATGAACGCCCAGGGATCAGAGGGAGGGGAGGAAGATGAGCAGAGGAAGGCAGAGATGCTCCTATCCAGGAGCATGCTTTTGGACTGTGGGAGGAAACCGGAGTACCCGGCGAAAACCCACGCGGGCACAGGGAGAGCATGCAAACTCCACACAGAAAGGCACCCGAGCCGAGAGATTCGAACCCGGGACCTTCTTACTGTGAGGCGTCAGCGCTAACCACTGGGCCACCGTGCCGCCCTATCAACTGCAACGATTTCCAATGGTGCGAGACACAGCAGCCAGTCTCAGACTTGCGAAGAGGAAGGCTAGGGGGACAAGCGGTGAAGAGGGCGACTTTGAAGCGGTCAACTGGGATGTGGAGAGATGTGAACGTGCAGATGAACGCCCATGCATCAGAGGGAGGGGAGGAAGATGAGCAGAGGAGGGCAGAGATCACACGAACAAGAAAATTCTGCCTTCTTACGACCGCCACTCACCCAGCGAGTCCACCTTCTGTCCACCATCCTCTTTGCCTTCCTTGTCATCCTCCTTGTCACCCTCCGTGTCGCCCCCCTTGCCATCCACGAGCTTTTCAATGCTCTCCTCTCTCTGCGCAAGCTGCGGTTGCCATACACAGTCCCGTCCACTACAGCAACAGTCATCACATGTACATCGCAGACACGTGAAAAATAACCAGTGAGTAATCATCAGTGCAATCATGAAGAGGATTTTCCTTTCGGCAAAAAAGCGGACCTATGTTTGGGCAACAAGCGGCATTGCGGCAAAATCCATTGTGCGGTAGTTCCACGCTGCAACATTATGCTCCTATCTAGACAACCTCACACAGGGTTGGTTAAGGAGTCCACCCCTCCACCCCGGACGAGTCTATTGGTGGGCACAGGTCGGTGCTGTGATTCTATGGATAAACACTGTCAGAAATAAATGCTTTTAATAAAATCTTCAGCAAAGACTCGTGAATGATTGCTTTTCAAAGTGGGGAATCAGCCAGGTCGTGGCCTGTAATCAATGTATGCTGTAAACTGACACTGCGGTTTACATCGTGACAGGTGTCTATGCTGGGAAACCTCAGTCCCTCTCCTCACCAGCCAGCTCCGGACAGTGCGAGCTTGAGTGTAAATCCAGCGCAAGTCCTCGCTAACAGCCGCTGGCACCACCTTCCCAGCCGCTGCAACAGCACAGAGATGAGGCGCATTGTGAATGATCGAGTACATTGCGCACAACTCTGGGGCAAGCTGCGAAGACAGACAGTTGGGCTTGCGTGGTGCCTGGGCACTCCTGCTAGGGTCTCCCTTGGTGAACAGGTCTGGAGTCTAGTGCTCATGCTTGGATCTCTCTTGGTGAACAGGTCTGGAGTCTCGCGCTCCTGCGAGAGTCTCTCTTGGTAAACAGGTCTTGAGTCTGGCACTCCCGCTAGGGTCTCCCCAAGTGAACAAGTCTGCGGGGGAGAGGTTCCAAGCGAATAACGATCTGAAGACCCTCTGACTAAATGAGGTTGGCATCATTAAAGGCATCGGCTATAAAATTCTACTCCAATACCCCCAAGCATTGGGTGGCAACCGGCCACCCCAGATCAACTCGGACAGTGGCCGTTTAAACTGGAAAGAACAACAACCTCCCTCCAATGACAAACCATCATTGGCCGCCCCTTATCGACCTTTCTACGAAAAATGTGGCCGACCGGCTGTGTGCGTAGATGCACGCGCCGGCGCAACGTCGCCGCTGCTGCTGCCGGTCCCCTCACCGTACGGTGCCAGCTGCTGCCACAGTAGCCGCGTGTGATGCAGCAACGCCGCAAAGACCGCGCGCGTCGCCAGCTCGACAGCGTCAGTGGCGCCAGCGCCACCAGCGTCGCCGCGAGCGGCAAATCCCTCGCACGCCAACAGCAGCGCCAGCGCCGCCTCAGAACCATCCACAGCGCCCCTGGCAGGCGAGCAGCACGCTGATGCCAGCGCCAGCAACATCTCGTGAACTTGCTTGTCCGCCGGACCGGCCTGCGGAGCAATCCCCAGCAATGTGGCCGTTAGGTTTGTTAAACGGTCATCTGAAAGCGCTTGGAGAACCGACTGCCTATTTCTGAGAGTTAGGAACTGGGGTCTATATTGCAGTGTAAGTTAGGAAGAATAACACAATTTGTTACGCATACAACCTGGTGATGAATGAGACACGGATGCACAGCGGCGAGTAAACTGTGAGGGAGAAGGCAGCCATGGAGTCAGCTGGTGCCAGTATTTTTCTGACAATGCGTTCTATACATTGTGATGTTATTAGCCAATTAAATAGCGTTCTTTTTTACGTGAACAAAATCGAAGCCGGAAGAAACCCTGGCACATAAAGGGAGAACACACACTTGCAATGCAGAAAGCCACCCAAGGTGGGAACTGAACTGTGTCCAGGCAGGATGTTCTTTCAGTGAGGCGCAGATGTTACCACTACACCACACTGCCATCCCAAGAGGTGAGCATACCCACGCTTTACCCCACCACATGCTGCTCTCTGATCGTATATCAATACGTTTAAATCGCTGTGGTTTCTGTACACCTCAGACTCGTTCTCTTTCAAAAGAATACCTTTGACAAGGAATGAATACAGTGCCATGCGTAATAATTTGTAAGTTAAATGTATGTCATGTTTGCACTGCTGGGCCGACAGCCGTGGTTGTGGGAGACGTGAGAGTGGAGACTGGTGATCCCTGGGTTTCAAATGAAGTGTGCCAACTGTTATACCATGGTGACAAACTCCCTGGTAATGGAACAAATCACCACAATTATTTTCTGGGTTGTGTTTTACCTTACAAATGATACAAATAATTAATTCGTATATTTGATAATTGCGCAGATCTTACAACGCAAGGCGATCACCATGCAGGAAGGCACCGTGGTGTTTCACAGACAGCATCAACAGTAGGCTCACAGTGGAGAGCGGTGTTGCTATGTGTAATGCCACTTGAGTAATCTACAGTATGTTTTTCCAAAACAGTGAAATTAGACGATTACACTGGCATACAATGGCCAACTGTATGTGAATAATGTCACCAAATACTTAACGTTCACTGCTAAGCAGACGGTACATAGTACTTTATGGGCAATACTCCGGCACTATTAACCGGAGCAGTCTGCCAGGATCGAACTGTGAACCTCTACAACGAGTGGAGAATGTGCTACAGCTAAGCCAGGTTAATGCCCCAATAGCCAGACGACTGATTCCCAACCCGGACCCTAACCCCCAGTGCGAGAGTCACCGCATATTCTGTTCCTGCAAGGTGAAGTGACTCAGACCAGTATGACGAACCCAGAGCTCCCAGCATGCACTGCTTCTGCTGCCCACCCTCGACGGTGGCTGCTGGAGAGAAATAAACAACAGGGTGATGGAGCATTCACGATGTGCTTCTGCAAACGGTGAGCGTGGATGCTCCGTCTGAGTTGTGAGCGTCTATGCTCTGAGTGGTGAGCGTCTATGCTCCGTGTGAGTTGTGAGCGTCTATGCTCTGAGTGGTGAGCGTCTATGCTGAGTGGTGAGCGTCTATGCTCTGAGTGGTGAGCGTCTATGCTCTGAGTGGTGAGCG
The DNA here is from genome assembly GCA_036362905.1 of Mordacia mordax. Classification (NCBI taxonomy): domain Eukaryota; kingdom Metazoa; phylum Chordata; class Hyperoartia; order Petromyzontiformes; family Petromyzontidae; genus Mordacia; species Mordacia mordax. The sequence goes on along the minus strand of JAZEWT010000017.1, from coordinate 5,563,978 downwards.
TCGATGCTCTGAGTGGTGAGCGTCGATGCTCCGTATGAGTGGTGAGCGTCGATGCTCCGTATGAGTGGTGAGCGTCTATGCTCTGAGTGGTGAGCGTCGATGCTCGGTGTGAGTTGTGAGCGTCTATACTCTGAGTGGTGAGCGTCGTTGCTCCGTATGAGTGGTGAGCGTCTATGCTCTGAGTGGTGAGCGTCGTTGCTCCGTATGAGTGGTGAGCATGTATAATCCATCGGCGTTGTGGGTGTCATTGCGTGATGAACATCGTATTTGGGTGGCGAGTGAACATCGTCCCTGCGTGCATCTCATCCGCTGGCATGTCAGCCGGCACAGTGACACAGTAACGAGTAGCACTGCTGCCTCACAGCATGAAGTGGAGTTTTCGTGCACTCTCTATGCCCGCGTGGGCTTTCGCCCGGGTACTCCGGTTGCCTCCGACAGTGCAAAGACATTTTTCTTAGGTTAACTGTGCAGACTAAATTGCTCCCGGTGCCCTAAGATGTTGTAACTTGTTTAGTATTCCCGGCTGGACAACTGTTAAAACGAGTTACATAGCTCAATGCTTCCTTCTGGCTAAAATAGAAAATCACTGCCCGATGTCCCATCTGCCGGTGCCACCTAACCTGGTGCCCTCTCCACGGTGCTGGCGACCTCTATGCCGTGCAGCCTGCCCAGCAGCCGCAAGCTCAGCAGGTGAAGATCGTGCAACCATGGCACTGGCCGGCGGTGCGGCTGCCCGCGGGCCGTCACCGTACACCGGTAGTACATCTCTCCACTGTGCCGCTGGAAGAACAGCGTGGGACCGCACTTCACCGTCGCCCCCTGCAGGTGGTCATGGGGGTGGGGGAGCCGAGGGGACGCGTTACAGGACGCGCGCGGTCACAAAAGCGGCTGCGGTGCAGCGGTTCCTGTCCTCGCGCAGGAAAAGATAATAACATGAATTGATAACGTATTTGGTTGTTTCAGACGACTGGGCAAAGGCTCCCGACAATTAGCGATCCGTAGCAATCCGAAGATCCTCCGAGGGTGGCATCAGGAAATGCGTCCGGCCAACCTAGGACAACCTGGATAGTGGCCGATGAAACCGAGAACAACATCGGTTGGCGCTACTCACCGCTAGCAACTGCTCCTCGCCGTAATTGTCGGAGTAGCGCAGGTACGCCCCGTAGCCGTCCGTGAACTCCATGCAGCCGTCCCTGGAGGGAGGGGGGTTTAGAGAGCGTTGAGTGCCGTGACGGTTACGCCTGGCCTGGAAGCGTGCCGTGGCCGAGAGACCAACGGAGACGAAAAATCACGCACGCGAACGAGATTCCAAAACGCCTTCCTGATGTCCTCGTGAATTCTTTTTTTGTTGGTTAGTTAGAACCAGCCGCGTGCATGTCTTTAGGGCATCTGTCTATCCTAGCCATGCACCAAGTGTTTTATGAATGTATACCTGCACTGAGGATACTGGGTTCATAAGCATAAAGGTTATCTGCACAACACCGAGCCTTAGATGTCTTATTTCACAGCTTCATCTTCCACTTATTAATTAGTGTTCTGTAACTTTAACATTAGTTCAGCTTTAAATTCCCAAATTTGCACCAGTACCATACGCCCTCTTCATGCATGAAGACAAGCAGGTTTAGGTTGTCACTTCCACAGGAAACATCATCAACGAGCGACATCACTAGAACGTGTTACACGCCTGGAACAAGATCGTCTGTACGGCGGGTACTATGCTAGTACGAGTGAAGCACTGCCCCAGAAATTCTGCGGGAGCCACTACCAGGGTGGATGGTGGGTGGGGTGTGCCGTTAGCACGACGCACGGACCCGGCTTGGCGGTACGCGATGCGGGTGACGTCATCACACAGATGTGAGGTGGCGTCACCATTGCCTGCCAGCCGACCAAGCGAAGAAACTTTTCTAAAGTATTGTGCTGTTGTGATTTTGCACCGTCATGCTATGTTGTATCATCGAGGATTTGCGACGGTATTTTTCCTGGCGCTGTTGCTGTGCTGTGCCGTTGAGGTGTCGTACCGCATTGTTGCCGAGTGTTAAAGTTATGGTGTTTTGAATTGCTGCGTCGTAGTGCGGTGTTGCACAGTGCAGGTGCGCCGTGTTGCGATGAATCTGGCACCAATATGGGGAGGTTTTCTCGAACTCGATGGTGAAGGAGTGGGCGCCGGGGCAAATGAAAGTTGCGGCGTTAGTGGGGAATTCCACCAGCCATTGGCCGAGCACCACCGATGGGCCACCACCACCAGCATCTTGCTCTTCACACTGAGACACGGACACACAGAGACATGGGGACACGCGGACATGGGGACCCGGAAGCATTAGACGCGAACTCTACCAGCCATCGGGCAAGCACCACCAACTCACCACCACCACTAGCATCCTGATTTTCACACCGAGACACAGGAAGACGTGGTCACGGGACTTGGTGACACGGGAATATGGGGACACGGGAATATGGGGTCAAGGTGATACAGAGATAGAGTGGCAGGGAAAGGGTGCACCGCACGCACATACCTCCTTGAAGTATCCCTTGTGTCGATTGGCCAGGTCTGACAAGGAGGTGACCAATGGCATCAGCTCTTGCTGCAGCGTGCATGGGGCATCCAGATTCACCAACTCCAGCAGGAATGCAAGCTGCAAGTTGCACGTAAATTAATCGTTGCGGCAATCGGGTCGACCACCACCTCGTTCCCATGGGGTGGCAACTCAAGTTGACTCGAAGCGGATGAATTGCTCCGATCTCACCTATCCCAATGTACAATGGCACACGAGCGGATCCCCCCCACTTGGATCTTAACCATATCGTGGAGTGGGTTCCTTGTTCCAATTAACACCAGAGCTGTGCCACGCTAGAATCTAGCACTCAAGCTGATAATAATAAAAAGTGCATGCATAGAGCGATTTTCACCCGAGGGTCACAAAGCGCTGCACAGAGCTGCGGAGAGAACGGCACGTCAACAACAACGGCACTAGAATGGAAAATCAGCCACCTTCTTAGTTAACAGGTCTGGAGTCCAACACTCGGTATTTGTGGAGTAAGCACTGAGTCTCTATGTGTTCCATGTTTCTGTTCTGAATGACCAGTCACAAAAAGGAGAACTTTCAATTTTACATTTGCGCATCAAGTATCCACATATGTACGGATTTGTGTGCGGATGTGATTTAGCCTGATAGAAGATAAGCCTCACGGAAAATGCAAGCCGGGGATCATCTGTATTGGGTCTTTGGTGAAGGGTGAGGGGGAGCCCAGGATTGGTTGAGAGGTCACTCTCACCACCGAGGGTTCACCGTCACCAGAATCAAACTCATGATGCTAGGTCCAATCGGCAGAGGGCGGCGCACTAACCAACACCGCAGCACCGCAGCGATAGGTTGGGGAGGCCTTCAGGGCCGATGATTACAATAATGTAAAAGATGACGACAATGCCGACGATGACGATCGTGTTACTCACCAGGTGTCTGGTTGCCACGGCAACAAACGAGTGCTGGAGGTGGCTCGCGGAGTCAGCAAAGTGGTCGGAGGGCAGCGGCACGAGGGAGGCGAATGCAGAGACCGCCATCGCCACCTGCCTCTTCACGTCTGCGTTGCGCACAGAGATCCCCAGAGCAGCTCAAACAAGCTGATGGAACGAGTGCGTGCTGTGTTGTTAGCGAGCGCCTATTAAGGCCATAATGGTGCACTACAGGATGGTGTGGCCATAATTGCATCCGGCCGCCCGAGTCTACCTGTGGGAAGCCCCAGGACAAAGTTTAGCCACAAAGACAAACATTGCCCATATACCTTAACATAATTTTGGTGCTGTTAGAGAACACTTATGAATGACAACACCACGCCCGGCCGCCGATTTTTACAAATCGCACCAACCTGATATAATGAGTTGTGTCTAAATGGCACAAGCAGCTTCAGTGTGTTGTGCGTAACTGGCACCAGGTTGGTAGTGTCGTGTGTAGTTGGTGGCACCCGTAGGACGCGGGCTATGCTCACATGCCAGGATCAGGGCCCGGGCCATGTCGGCTGCCCCTTGCTTGCCCCCCTTGAGCGCCAAGTAGCACCAGTTCATGTGCTGGCGCTGCACCTCTACCAGCAATCGCAGCAGTGGCGAAGGCTTGCGCCAGCAACGCCCGCTCGCCTGCTGCACGCATCAACAGCAACGCGAATTCAGACTGCGCCCATGGCCTAGGGGACCTCCAGAAGGCAGGTGTACCTACATGGCACAAAGTTTACACAGCACCAGCCGGTATAAGTGGGCTTAGGTCTGCCAGCAAGGGGGTGAAGTTGCTGCTGGTTTTTTCCGAGTTTTGGTATTTATGCTATTCTCAGAGTTGAACAACACTGCAAAAGAAGATGCTCTACGCTTTAGATGTGGTGACCAGTAGCAATGGAGGTAATCCCCAATTGTTGCTTTAAGTAATCCTCAAATAAGACATTTTTGCTTACGTTTAAAAATGTAAAATTTGTACTGAGACGCTGGCACACAATGGCAGATTATTGTCCGTATAACGTTTGGGCATGCCTAACGTTCTAATGTGACGGAGACGGCGCGTGGTACTTTAACACACATTGTGGTATTAGCCAGGACAGATACTGGACAGGAGCGGCGAGGCTCTACAACAAGCGGCAAAAGCCCGACTACTAGTCCCTGATGTCAGCCCCAATGACGTGTTTAGCATGAGAAGCATGCTTCTAGCATTGCAATGAGTCAATGGTCAGTCAGATGGGTAGTCAAAGAATAATAATAATAATACATTTTATTTAAGGCGCCTTTCTGGGCACTCAAGGACACCGAATAGGGCACCCGAACAGTAGGAGGGTGAACAGGTGGTCATTACAATCAAATAGTCAGTCAATCGGTCAGCTAGTCAATGCAATCAGGTGTATATCAAGGCAGACAGGCAGCTAGTAAGACCGTTAATCAGGCAGCCATGCAAACGAACACTTCAATGATCGCTTATTCAGACGATGAAGAAGCAGGAAATCAATAAATTAGCAGTAACTACTCAGGCAGTCAACCAAGCAGTCAACTAGACAGACGCAGTGAGCTAGTAAATCAGTCAGACTGTCGGTCAAACGGACCGACAGTCAGTAATAACCATTCAACCATGCCATCGTGCAGGTTCCCCTTGATTGTGCAGTACAGCCCTCTGACGTGTGGAACGTGCACACGCATCGGACAGATGGAGACCCAACCAGTCCATGAGCTTGTGCCCCATTGTGTCGTCGGTCCCAGGCCTCTCGACTGCGCCCTCGCGTCTCCGCGACCCCGTGAGTGACCTCTCACCTGTGCCTGTGCAAGGTCCAGGAGCGTGTCGATGACCCCCAGGAGGGGCTCCGAGTGCTGGGGCTCCATCGCCGACGGGGGAGGCAGCGGGCAGAGCGTCTCGGCGAAGCTGCTGCTCCGCGTGACACGGGACGCACGGATTAGCGCACGTCGCTCATCTGCTCCGAGGCCAAGAGACCCGGGGTCACAACCCGAGGTCACGACCTAGGGCTGCAACTCGGGGTCACGATTCAACTCAAGCATCAAGTCTGTTCCATTTTGTTTTGTTGTGAATCTCTCGTGTTGAACATTATGTCTTGCACGTCCTCATTTGTTACAATAATAATAATAATAATAATTGAACTTCTTGAGCGCCTTTCACCCGAGGGTCACAAAGCGCTGCACAGAAATGTGGAGAGAATGGCACGTCAACAAGAATAACGACATGAGAACAGAAAATAAGCAACAATAACGTTCTTTTTGTTACAATTCTGAGCTGTGGAGAGAACGGCACTTCAACAACATCAGGACACTATGGGTACTTTTTTGCCAGTATACATATATATACAGGCACCTGCATAATTGCCAGGCAATTGCCAGGCAATTATGCAGGTGTTAAGATCTTAACACCTGCATAATCGCCAGATACGGTAAAACCTGTTGTAATCTTATATATGTATACTGGCAAACATCAGGACAGTTCAACTGAAAATATGATAATAGCAAAAAATTATAGGACATAAATTAAGCAATAAAAAATAATTGTGGTGGCACGGTGGCCCAGTGGTTAGCACTGTCGCTTCACAGCAAGAAGGTCCTGGGTTCTAATCTCAGCTCGGGTGCCTTTCTGTGTGGAGTTTGCATGCTCTCCCCGTGTCTGCGTGGGTTTTTGCCGGGCACTCCGGTTTCCTTCCACAGTCCAAAAAAAAAACATGCTGCTGCATAGGTTAATTGGCTTGCAGACTAAATTGCTCTCAGTGCCCGGTGATGGACTGGCGCCCCATCGTGGGTATATCCCTGCCTTGCGCCCTGTGTCTGCCGGGATAGGCTCCGGCTCACCGCAACCCTGCACAGGACTAAGCGGTTTCTGACAATGAAATGAGATGAAAAAATAATTGTTCAACAAACAAGGAAGAAATAAATGTATCCGAGCCGGCGCAGGTGCTGGTGGAGTCATAAGCACTAGGATATGTGATCATGGATGGGTGTGCAGGTGAGGTCTCTAGCAGCCGCATTCTGTACACGCTAGAGACGACTGATCAGGTGGGCAGGGGTACCAGGGAGTAAAGCATTGCAGTAATCGATTCGTGTTAGTCTCTCTCACCTGTTCTGTGATGTACTTTCGCGTCTCAGGTTATTCTCTCTAGCTCGGTCTGCCGTACGCTGTCTGTCTTGGACTGCGTCGCGGTATTGTCTGGTATTTGTACGGATTCACCTGGGCCATCTGGTACGCCCCACCGGCACCGAGCGTTTCATCGGTGCCTCCCCGCCTGCACAGAGTGCACTGCCCTGGTCCATCTCTGTCTCCCTACCTGAAGCGGCTGCAAAGGGAACGCAGGGTGAGCAACGCGGACTTGGGCAGCCCCTCCTCGTCCTGTGATGGGTCACCCTGCACACCGACATGCACGGTCTGGGTTAGAGGTTCAGAGCCTGAGTTCGGGTTTAATGATTAGAGTTAATTTTGTTTCATTTGAGACCAGGAGTGGCCTGCTGGGGCGTTCATCCGCCAACAGGCAGCGATGATTACTGTGTGAGGTTCCAGTTGAGGAATTCACCCGAACACAAAGGCTGACTCTAGCGAATGACGTCAGGGGATCGCTAACATCCACCGTGAAGACGACAAAGCATAAGTGCTATGGTTACGGTTTTTACACCCACATTAAAAACCAGGGCGGGCCAAACCACAAAACTCTCTAACAAGGGACCGCGAACTTCTCCAGTACGTTATACCGCTAAGCCGCGTTATCACCCGGGCTTGAGTCCGGGTTACAGGTTGAGGGTTTTCGTATGGCTTAAAGCTTATTATAAAGAGCCATGGATTAGGCATTCGAGTTAGGGTTAAGAACCAAAGCTAGTATTCGAGGTTGACGGTTAGGAGTTATTGAATTAGGCCTGCAGGTTAGGGCTAAGAGGCAAGGGTGAAAATTAGCAACTAGACTAGAGATTAGTGATTGAGAACAAGGTAGTGGTTAGGGCTAAGAACTAAAATACTAAACTTAGCATCTAGACTCAGAGTTATAGAATGAGGTAGGGGTGATGCCTAAGAGCCAAGGGGGTTGGGGTGCGAGTGCAGGTTGGGCCCGCACACCAGGAGCGCGAGGAGCTTGTCTCGCGCTTCTTCTCCCGGGAAGAAAACGGCGACGGCACCGCGCAACATCTCCTCCTCCTCGTGTCGCTCCTTCCTTGCCAGTTCTGACCGCGTCTCCTCTTCCTTCTTCTTCCTGCGCTGCTCCTCAGCCTCCGGTTCCTTCTCCTGCCCTGCCGCTTCCTCCTGCAGCTTCTCGGGCAGAGCGTCTTTGTCCACAGCTACACGGAGGAACACGCGCAACGAGGATTGCGTGTTATTCACTGGATTGTGGGGTGGCGTGAAGGCACAGTGAGTGGCGCCGTCGCCTCATAGCAGGAATTCCTGGGTTCGATTCCCGGCCCGGCTGCCACACTATCTGTGTGGAGGTTGCGTGTTCTGCCCATGTCAGTGTGGGTTTTTGGCAGATGCTCCGGTTTCCTCCCACAGCACAAAGATTTGCTGCTGCCGCCTAGGTTAATTGGCCTGCTGAATAAATTGCCCTGGGTACCTTGTGATGGACTGACGACCCGTTCTAGGTATGGCCCTGCGTTGCACCCTGTTTGCCTGGATTGGCTCTGAGTTCAAGACGACCCTCTAGAAGAATCAGTGGGGCCTGGTGACGATGAGAATTGGATTGATCGACCGAGCGTGAAGCCACCACGCACCATCGCACAGGTGCCTGTAGAACTCCGCACGGCAGGCGCGTGCTGCCCCTTCTTCGGACCCCGCGGGACTGTGGGTAGCCAGGGCGGGCCACAGGCAGCGGAGGAGACGCAGGAGGAGCATGCGAGCTGCGGCGCTCTCCGCCGATCCGCTATGGGGGGGGGGCAGATAGGCGGCATGAGCTGTGTCATCAAGCGCAACACATTCCCATGTGGACCTCATAAAATCCACTGGCAATGCCCTTACAAGAAGCCAACTGTTCAGCAACATCAGTCAACTTGGGATGTTTCAGCCACTATTCCTAAGACCTGTGCTTTAGTTTGACTTGTCTGGGAGCAAAAAACAACTTGCAAGGAGACACAGTTCTTAAATACAGAGGTTGTGAAAGAATTGTCATGACTAATTTTGTTAAACGTGTTAACATTGCTCATGAATTCATTTATTATCAATAGCTTCTTAATCCTGTATTGAGTGGTGGGGAGCCGGAGCTTATCCCATCCAACAAAGGGTGCAAGGTGGAATTATACCCAGGATATGACACCAGTCCATCGCAGGGCACACTTTTTGAGGCAATTTACTCAGCAGGCCAATTAACCTTGGCAGCAGCGTGTGTTTGGATGGTCGGAGGACACCGTAGTACTCAGCGAAAACTCACACGGGTACGGGGAGAGAACTCGCAAACTCCACACAGAAAGGCACCCGAGCTGGGAAACGAACCCGAGGCCTTCTTGCTGTGAGGCAGCAGTGCTACTCATTGCGCTACTGTGACGCCCTATTACATTACTACTCCTTAAAAATACTCATCTTTGGCTTGCATTTGGGAGAAACGGTAATTTCTAAATCACGATATTTAAACATTCCACGTGCTGGCGATTTTGAGCAAATCGCGTTGGCGTGAACTCACCTACACAGAGACATACTGGCATGATAACAGCTTACCTGGACCTCACCTGTGATTACCCTCACCTATGCATTGTCTCACCTGGGCAACAACTTGCTATAGAGCTGCCAGAAGGGCTCAATCGTGAGGTCAGACGTGTCCAGGAATGGGCAGGGGTCACGTTCACTCACGGTGCCCTGCACAGGGAGGAGACATGGAGAGCAAGACGTGGGGGAGGGAGGTGGTGGGGAAGGAGAACATGGGGGAGGGAAGTGGTAAATGAGGACAACTAAATAAAATAATTCATTGGATTTACTTATGTGAGAAAGGGTTACAACTTCCCAAGACTCCCTGCCAGGAAAAACATACCCTATGCTCAATTATTTATTTACTTGTCATATTAGCGCGGTGTCATGACACAGAAAATCCCGTGAGTAAATCTCGTGGGAAGCAGGCAGGGGAAGCGATCATCCGGTATGGAGGCAGCGACGGTTACCAAGTCATCCTGGAGCAGCAGCAGGAAGCGCAGCGTGGCCTCCACGAGCTCACCACCCTGCACAGACCTCCCCTCCGTCCAGCCCGGCGGCCCCAGCGGCCAACACTCGCCCTCCGCCCTCAGGAAGCCGTGGAGACGGGACCCTTGAACTACGATAGAGGCACCACTGTACGGGCACAGGTACTTGATGATGATGAACTGCGGAGAGTGGGACGGGCAGGGGAGCGGTTTGAAACATCGTGTTCACCGTTAAGAAAAGTAATTGGGAACCCCCTCAAGCACGCACCTTTATCTACCCCTTGCTCAAATAGTTTGGTTTGTTAGTTTGATACTCTGTGTCATGTATTGTGTAAGCCTGTTCCATTGCTGTACAACCATACAAACACACAAACTTGTTCTGTTATGGTCCGTTGGCATTTAATGTATGTGAAAAAGAGTCCTTAATTAAAAAAAAAGTGAGCGGTCTTGGGCAGAACATGTCACAGTTATCAGGGATGACAGCCAATGACGAAAACAATGATGCAGTGGCAGCCCAAAGGGAGGAAGTGTCCAAGAGGACGTCTGCCACGGAGGTGCAGCGATGAAATCGGCTCGTGTGCAGCTGCTCGAGAATATTGTGACATTGTGCGAACGAGAGGCGGCGAACGTTCTGGAAGGCCTTCATCCCGCGGTTCATTGAGCAAGGCCGATAACGATGACTATACCTTCTTAGGCTGGGTCGTCTCCAACTCCACGATAATTTCAGGGTTCACGTATGATTCTTGCACCACGCTCCAGCCTATCAGATCACTGTACGGCCACACGCCCTGCTCTCTGAAATGCGGCACAAACCCACAGACACAACCATCCCCAGTGTAGCTGAACACACCGGTGACTCACAGACTCCGGCACACAAAATCCCATGGTCCAGCCAGAATGTGTTTGTGGCCCAAATATTCGAATCCGGCAGGCCGTCCCAGTTAATATTACCAGCATATTACTTGGGAAATGGTGCATATTGTCTGTTTCACGGCAGACGTTAAATATGTCCACAAAGTCCTTTAAAAGCCAGTGCACCATGGCCCAAATTTTAAAAATAACACCTTACAAATTATTCTATCGGGACTGAATTCAGCAACAACGAAAGCTGAATGTAGAGATCAGAGAAAGGATCATGTAGAGGATACAGGTGACGTGTGGAGGAGGAGGAGGAGGAGGAAGGGGAGGCGGAGAAGAAACAGACATGGGTTGTTTGGGCGAGTGGAGGAGAAGGGGGAGGATGACTGGGAAAGACTTCTGAATGGAGATGGAAGAGATGGAGTGGACAAGACCCAGACAGAGACTAAGGGGGGTGCAGGTAGAGGTGGATGGCATGAGGATGGATATCACCCCTGAGAATGCACAGGATCGAGTTCGGTGCAGATGTCGTGTGTAGCACAAGCTGTGCAATGAATAGTGTCGTGTACACAGTAGTGGTAGGTGCACAAAGTGGATTTGTGTGAAGTGTAGTGTAGAGTATGTAATGTATGGTGTAGTGTGTAGTGTGTGTAGTGTATAGTGTAGTGTAGAGTGTGTGTACGGTTTAGTGTGGTGTATAGTGTTTGTATAGTGTAGTGTAGAGTGTGTGTAGAGTGACGTTGCCCCTGGCAACGTAAGGGACGCTGACTAATTTGCCACTCTTACAATCGTCAGTTTTACGACTACTTCTGAGTGTATTCGAAGCAGCCTTAATCATTGTATTCTTGTTACTCTGGTTTTCTTTCTTTTTCTTTCAATGCTTGTTATTCATAATTGTTCTTAATCACACTATATAACACATCTCAACCCTCGGGGCCTTCCGTATTGAGGGAGCGACTGAAGCCTCGGCCTTGCCTTCCTCAGCAGCGCGGTCACCTCCACCTCGCAGGAGCTGCAACAGTCGCCGCCGCCCAATGATTATCCGCATCTAACCACGCAGCAAAGTTCCACGCTCACCCTCACCTCATTTTCACTCAAGTAACCCTTATCAAATAAACCAGTAATTTAACGTCGTGTACTGAGGCCTAGACTTCCAAGAGTTACAGTTTAACACTTTGTCTCATTTGGCAGTTTGCAACGGTCCCTTAAGTGCCGTAAGTTGCTAGTGTTTTGAAGCGCATTTAACATGTAGTTCTGTGCGTCTGAAACAATTTTAATCACGTATCTCTGTTTAATTCGTCTCTAACTCTTAGTGTCTAACACTGAGATTCCCATCTCTAACACTCTGACACCTATCTCTAACACTCGGACACCTATCTCTAACATTGTGACTGCTGTCTCTAACACTGTGACTCCCATCTCTAAACACTTACTCCCATCTCGAACACTGTGATGCCGATCTCTAACACTGTGACTCCTATCTCTAACACTGTGAGCCCTATCTCTAACACTGTGAGCCCTACCTCTAACACTGTGACTCCTATCATATGACTTTGAGTTGAACTGTCCTGATGTTGTTGTTGTAAAAATGCTGTTCTCTCCACACCTCAGATTTGTAACAAAATCAAAAAAGCATTGTGGCTGATTTTCTGTTCTTATATCGTTGTTGTTGCTAACATGCCGTTCTACCCGCAGCTCTGTGCAGCGATTTGTAAGCCTTGGGTAAAAAGCGCTCCAGAAGTGCAATTATTATTATAGTATAGTGTGTGTAGTGTATAGTGTAGTCTAGCGATAAGTAGAGGATTGGTATTTGAGTGGAGTATATGCAGTGTGCATGTCGTGTGTATGGTGAATGTAGCATGTATAGTCTAGTGTGTATGTAGTGTGTATAGTGTAGAGTGTAGATACACATGCAGGAAGGGGATTAAGGGGGACACACGGCCAACCCAGGTGAGCCAAGATAACGGCCGTTAAAGCGGTTGCTACGAAACCTCTTGCCGGCGACGTCCTTCACAGAGGAGGGCTTCCACACGTCGCACTCTGAGTAGTGCTTCAGGAGCTCCTCCGGAGAGAGCGGGTGGCCGTCGGAGTCATCAACACCGTCATGCGCAAACACCAGACACAGCTCTGGGTAGCCGGTGTCGCCTTGCGTTATCTGACACACCGCACCACCGCACGCCACGCCGCGTTACGACGTCACTCGCGTCCTTCGTCCAACGGCGGAGGGAGCGCGGCGGACGACGGCGATGACGCTCCCACCTGCAGCTGCAGGCGCAGAGCCTGCGCTGTGAAGCCGGGAGGAGCGCAGAGCAGCACTGTGGCTCCCGCGTCATGCTCGCTCGCCCGCAGCGCTGCACGGGCCGGGAGACACGCACCGTGTTAACGCAAGCACGATTGCTGGTAGCACAAGTAGCATCAGCACTACCACCATCACTCATATAGAAATCATCACAAGCATCAATACCAGCAGCTAGCAGCAGCATTCCGAATAGCAGACGCATTATCGAGAGTACCAGCAGCAAGAGTGTCAACAAAAGCATCACCACCATTAACATACCCAGGCAGCATCACGAGAAGCAGGCATTGCCGAATGCTGGATGATGCCTCGAACGTAAGAGGCAAAACGTCATGAAGGAGAGAAGGGTCACTCGACATGGGTATTCCTAAAGAACAACTATGGAGAGCGATTCAACAATTGGCAATAACAAAAAATATCAAGGATGAGCAATATATTACTAAAGATGATGATGATGATGATGATAAGGCTAATCAAGTAACATGTACTGATTTCATCCATGTGAAAACATAAGAGATGATGATGATGATGTTGATAGTTGGTGTGTCAGTGCGACACCTCCGATCGTCGTGGGTCCGACAAGGAGATCGTCAGTGTCAAAGATAGGGCCACTGTCTCCAAATGTCCAGCAGAGCAGCCGCAGAGGCAGGGGTTTGCCTGCAACACACCGCAAATGAATGAAACTCCAGATGTTCCATCTGCAGCCTTCTTAGAAAGATGATAAGTTTTTGACTCTTAATGCAACACAAAACCACCACTTAAATTTTTCACTTTAACAAAATCCCCCAGAAATGTATGCTATGCATATCACTCACCTACTCTTAGAGTGACACCTGTTTTTCGATTCTGAATCGACTGCTGAATTGATTCCCCCTTCAATTTACTGTACCTCTACACTGCACGGTGAATACGCTTCCACGTGTGAATCATTAAGCTTGAGCCCACAGCGGCTACATTAAGATCGACAGATGAAGACTCTGGGCTCTGATTAAGAGGTCGTTTGAGGCAAATGCTTTCAGCGAGCACCAAGGTAGGATATAATGACATGATCGTCAGATGACGATGAGACTGGTAATGATGATGACAACGATGCTGTGATAACGATGACCAAAACGATACTGTGATAACGATGATAACAATGAAATGACTACCAATAATGACGATAAAGATGATGGTGATATCATGATGCTCTCATAATGACTGCAGTGATGACGAAAATGATGGTGGTGATGGTCGTGATGATGGTGATACTGGAGATGATGATGACGATTAAACAGAGGACGGTGACGACGACGACGATGAAAGAGACGATGGTGATGGTGACGATGAAGGCAATGAGGACATGATAACGGTGACGGTAACGATGACGAACATGTGGGTCACCCACAGACACGGCGATCGTGCCCGGCGAGCGCGGAGCGTAGCGCCGTGAGCGCCCACCCCGCGTCGTACGCCTCGCGCCCACTCTGCACTACGAGCGCCAGCGCCCGCAGAGCGTGGGCTACGTGCCCGCGTGCCAGCGCCAGCACCAGCACATCCAGCTCCACCTCCTTGTCAGGACAGCACCTGCAGGGTAGCAAGGCGCAACCCTCGTCAGCGGTGCAGTAAATGTCAGTCATCATTGGCAAAAGCAGAGGAAAAGCAAGTTGATCATCAAACAGCAGTATTATTATTAATTATTATTTAGCAGACGCCCGTATCCAAGCTGACTTATATCAATATAAAGGTGTAGTAAAGGAACCACAGACGGGCGAGGGGAAAGCAGCCGTGCATTCAGCCGGTGCCAACATTTGCCAAACACGGCATTATGTTACGATGTTATCGGCCAATTAATTAGTGAGTGGGAGAAAACCGGAAAACCCGGAGGAAACCCACACAGAACAGGGCAAGAGAGAACACACAAACATCAGACAGAAAGGCAGCCCAGGCGAGAATCGAACTGCCTCGAGCAGGACTTTCTTTCTGTGAGGCGCAGATGTTACTACTGAGCGACTGTGCCGCCCAGTAGTTGCAGTCTAGCAGTAGCATCAGCGCAACCACTGCCACCATCACAAGCACCGTTAGCATTCACTGTCACAACCCTGACCAAAGATCCCCCGTGTCGCCTCAACAGATTGTAGGATCAAGTGTTGTTACTGAGCACCTATGATGGTCGACACCGCACACACCGTCCGGGCGCATCACGCCCGGCCGTTTAGTCTCCCGAGTGAAATGCTTTAGACACTGCATCAGGTACTCATTTGAGGCTTTGTCGACCTAGGAAAGGCCAAGGAACGGTTCAGAAAATCGTTGTTGGCTGTGAGCAGGAGTCAAACTCGAGTCGTCGAGTTCGTAGCAAAGCGCGTTAACCACTGCGTCACCGCTGCCCACCCTCACCAGCACCATCAGCGCCACCGTCACCACCGTGACCAGCAACAGCGCCACCACCGTCGCTGTAGCGTGAGTGCGGGGAGCTTGGCTCACCCATGCAGCGTGCCGAGCAGCTCGCCGAGCCGGCACAAAGCCGCGGCCCCGGCGTCGTCAGGTTCAACATCTGTGGCCGGCAGCAGCGCCAGCGGCGGCAGCGTCCGCAACGCCGAGCTGTCGCACAACAGAGACGATGATCGCCCGCACGACCTTCTGTAGCGCTGAGTGATGTTAGTGAGCAGCACCTATAAAGGCCACGCAAGGGGGGTGGATGGCCAGCACTACATCCGGTCTCTAGTCGCCCTCGTGGCGTGGTTTACACAACGCACCAGGTATTTATTTGAGGCCAAGTCGATCTAGGAGAAGGCCAGGACCGATTCGGAATGTTATTATACAGAGTCCCTGGGTTAGCCCTGCTGAGGCATGGATGCAAAGGTGATGTACATTCATTATCAGTACCCGTTTCATCCTGTACAGGGTCGTACAGTGAGCCGGAGCTTATACTTGCAGACACAGCACTACACCAAGGCTAGGATGTTAGTCTATCGCAGGGCACTGGTGGCAAATTGGTCAAGTCAATAAACCTAGGTGGTGTCTTCAGACTATGGGGAGGAAACCAGAGTACCTGGCAAAAAACGCCGCAGACATGGGGAGAACATGCAAACTCCAGACAACCACTTGAGCAAGGATCGAACCCAGGCCATTCTTGCTTTGAGGTGGCTGTGCGACTCACTGCGACACCGTACCATCCTGACATTTAAAGTCATCACATCATTTTCGTTTGGGTCTTCGGGTAATTTCCACTTGCAATTTAAGCCTAAAAGGTAAAATGTGTGGTACTGCAATGGCCTGCTCAGGCCACTGCTGACGGAAGGGGAAAGAGGGAGTGCGAGAGACAGCTACACCGCCCCCTACCCCATACGGTACTGTGGACTACTCGTCCACATTAACCAGGCAAATCATAAAGAGTGGGAACACCGAGATCTTACCCCACGACGCGTAACGTACACATCGACTAACTTTACCGAGCCTCTTGAAACTGCCCAGAGAAACGCAGGCAGTGAAAACTTAAGATACTTGCACTGTTGTGTCAAACTGACATGCTATACCAATAGAAAACGTGTTCTCAGAGTGTACAATGCAACATTATATTGAGGTCAGTAAGTTAAATGAAACTGCAATGTTAATTGCTGCGTTTGGGGTAAGCATTAAACCAAACACACACACACACTCGTCGCTCTTAACTACTGTACAAAAGCAAGTTTGTTCACAAAACAAAAAACAAACACAACTTCCAAACGGATGAAAGAATACAAAACGTAATTTTCTCAGCAAGAACATAACCTCCTTTACTTGCCACTCCATCTTTAGTTTGACCATTGGCCATCATCCCCTCCACTGTGTGGTGCTAAAGCTCACTTAGATTTCTTCATCATCAAGGTCGAAAAGTCAACATAGCCAAAGCCATCGATGCCACCACCACCCTGTGATGGACTGCTGTCCCATTCTGGGTATAGCCCTGGCTTGTGCCCTGTGTCTGCCGGCATAGGTTCCTGCTAACCATGACCGTGTACAGGATTCAGTGGCGACTGATAACGATTGAACGAGTGACTCGTTCCCCGATCCACGTGATTATGCTACCCAATGCGCAGCAGCCGCATCCTCGATCATAGCACGGTTTTATTGGCCAGCAATTACCCGGTTAGAGGATCCAGAGTTTGCCAAGGCTGAGGGGGAAACTCCTGGTGGAAGCAGCACCAGCAGGAAGGGAGGTGCCATGTCAAGCAATGGGCACCGACTGCCGAGTCGATCGTTGGTGCGTGGATTTGGAAAATGCTTAGATAGATGTTCCCCTCCTTGAACCGCCACCTTACAGTGGTGGAGGGGTTTGTGTGCCCGAATGATCCTAGGAGCTATGTTGTCGGGGGCTTTACGCCCCTGGTAGGGT
>JAZEWT010000017.1:5532934-5543066 GCA_036362905.1 Mordacia mordax | reverse complement strand
TGTAAACAAGTTACACTATCTCAGGGCACCGGGGATATGTTAATCAGGACAATTAATTAACGGGATAGGGGAAGAAACAGAAGTACCAAGCAAACAGCTACGCAGACACTGGGAGAGCGTGCAAATTCCACACAAAAATGCACCCGAGTCGGTGCTTTAATCTAGAACCTTCCTGCTGTAAGTGCTACCGCACCTTACACCACCAAGCCACACCCGGTCCACATGCGACACATGCCCTGTTAGCCATTCTCAACCGGCTGGGCGCTACCCATCAGTGGGCCGCGAGTGCCACCTAGTCGTCGATGAAGGCCAAACCTAAGTGGGCCACGTGGGCCTTGAGCTGTAGAAGGTCAAGAATCTCTGCCCGAGGTGCACGTACACACACACACTCTCCGCTTGGGTTTCCAGGCTCATCTCCGCCAAGGGGATTAGCATATGGAACATGGGAGCCGATGCAATCCTGGCAGCGACGACTTGTGCATATCGATCAATAGTTATTTCCGCAACCACTCATACGAGCAAATTAAATATTAAACAAGACAACATTTTAAAAAGTAATACATGGAAACCTGTTAAATATTGCCTTTGGAGAGAGGAGCACATGGAAGTTAAAAAGTACACAGGTTGGAGTCTCATCTCATCTCATTGTCTGAAACCGCTTAGTCCTTTACAGGGTCACGGTGAAGCCGGAGCCTATCCCGGCAGACACAGGGCGCAAGGCAAGTATATACCGACGATGGGGCGCCAGTCCATCGCCGGGCACTGCGGGGCAATTTAGCCTGCAAGCCAATCAACCTATGTAGCAGCATGCTTTTTGGACTGTGGGAGGAAACCGGAGTGCCCGGGGAAAACCCACGCGGACACGGGGAGAGCATGCAAACTCCACACAGAAAGGCACCCGAGCCAAGAGATTCGAACCCGGGACCTTCTTGCTGTGAGGCGACAGCGCTAACCACTGGGCCACCGCGCCACCCCAGGTTGGAGTCATCATATTGATTTGAAAGAAGTGACTGGACTTGGGCAGTGCCATGTGCCCCAGTTTAGATGGGACACTCACCACAGCAACACTCGCCACACTGACACCGCCACAGATCGACTGAAGAACCTTCAACAGACTGAGATGCAAGAGCTGTTAGAGATCACCTATAAAGGACGGCATTGCACAAGAGGCAGTGGTGTAGCCAACACATTGCCCAGTCACCTTTGTCTTCCGAGTGCGGAGTTATATTTTATTGTTGCACCAGATACTCAATGTAAGGCTGAATTGACCAAAGAGAGGCCCGTGACCAGTTTAGATGTTCGCAGTCACTGACGTTAGCCGTGAGCAGGAATCGAACGCGGATTTCCGAGTTGGTACTGCACCACACCAATGATCACCACACTCACCCTTTAACCACCTCGCTCGCCAGAGCCGTGGCGAGTGTTGTGCGGTCGCTCAACGCTCACCGGAGCTGCATGGTGAGCGCGTGGGCCGCGTCGACGCTCTGCTCGGCGCTCTGCATTGCTGGAAGCGCCAGCGTGACCACGCAGTGGGCCATCGCAACTTCGACGGCGGCAGAGAGGGGGCCCTGGCCAGCCACGTGGCCCCCGATCAGCAGGCCTCGCATCCTTACGCCGCCCTCAGGGAATGGGTTCAGGACCAGCTCCAGCTTCACCACTGCAGGTGTCGCACACGGAGACAGAGACACGAGGGAGAAACGTGGAGGGGAGACATGGGGAGGGGGGGCATGGTGGGGAGACATGAAGGGTAGACACAGAGAGACACATGGGACAGAGGTAGCGACAAGTGAACCGTGGGTCATTATTCATTACGGTTTTCACTGTGAGAAATCTGAATAGGTTTTCCGTCTCCTGACGCAATGTCAATAAAACAACAAAAATATATTTTTTGTTCAATTTGTTTAGAGCACAAGTAGCCCGCCCTCTGCCCTGTGCTCCCTCCCCCGCTCCAACGCACACGAACGTTCCCCGCTTCCGCAACTTTTATCATTGTGAGGTACTGCCTCCACTGCGTCCTGCACCACCGCCCCCATCTTCCCTCTACCGCCGCTGCGCGCCACTCACCCTCTGCGCTGATCTCTTTGCCCTGCAGGATCTCGAGATAGCCCGTGCTGGTGAAGGGGATGAGCGCGGAAGTGACGGGCTTCATGTGGCCTGGCCGGCCTGCCTGCACCTCCACCCTGCCCGACATGCTGCCGCAATCTCCCTCCATCATCCCCACGGCAAGGTGCGTGAGCACCACGCCAGGACATGGCCACAGCCTGCCGTGTGATTGCGTGCACGTACAAGTATTAATGTGCTAATAATGATAATGATTACCACTTATAACACGCTGCACAGTGAAACAAGGAGAACGATTCAGAGGCACCATGAACAGCAGAAACGTGCAAAGGGGTAATGCAGCCATGTGGCAAGCCGACAGTACCATTTGCTAGACACTGCTTTCTATCTATATTAAGATGTTATCAGCCATATAGTGAGTGGGGGCTTTTGTAGCTATGGGAGTAAAACGGAGTACCTTTTGAAAACTCATGCGGACACGTAGAGAACACTGATCTTGGTTACCGCGGCTCAATGTATGAGAATTGTTCTCAAGAACTGCTCTTACAAGATAGCCACGTTAAGAGTTCCTCCTTTGCCGTATGCGATGTTTCATCTCTCACGTTGGAGGCATCATGACAAACCCCACGCCGAAAGGCACCCGAGTAAGGAATCTAACCCAGGGCCTTCTTGCTGTGAGGCACTAGTCTTACCACTCTGCCACCATGCTACCCAAAGCCCTCCCGTGTAGCCCACACTGCCCAGAGGGGGCAAGTGCTGTGAGCACCTGTGGAGGCTGGGACGGCACACAACCAGTGGTGGGACCAGCGCTACTATGACTGGTCGTTTATGGTCACTCCAATATAGATGTTGACAAACTGCAGCAGGCACTCATTTAAGGCAGAGGTGACGCATTGCTTCAGATCAGTGGGTCTCCAATCAGTCGATCTCGATCGACAGGTCAATCCCAGAGTTTTCAACAGTCGACCTCAACATACAAAAAAAACGGAAGCGAGAGCGCTGAAAAGCCGAGATTCTGCACAGCGGTTGTACTTAAAACTATGGTGGCAGCGGGGACTCAAAGGCAAGCTGCTGTAGATAGTGTGCAATGGCTCACAGATAGTGTGCAGCAAGCACAGGCTTCACACTAACAATCGGTGTGTTATGCATCGTGTAGATTTTGTTGGGTTTCATGAATTTATTCATTATCAATACCCACTTCATCCTGTAGAGGGTCGCTGGGGGCCAGATCATATCCTGACTGACAGAGGGCGCAAGACAGGGGAATAACCAGGATGTGATGCCAGTACATTGCAGGGCACACTTTTTGGGGCAATTTTTTACTCAGCAGGCCAATTAACCTAGGCAGCAGCATATTTAGACGGTGAGAGGAAACCGGAGTACCCGGCAAACACCCACGCGGGCACGACGGGAACAACTCCATACAGAAAGACACCCGAGCCAGGACTAAAACCCGGGATCTTCTTGCAGTGAAGCAACAGCGCTACTCACTGTGCAACCGTGCTGTTGTTGGGTTTCAGCAAAGTAGAATTTTTATGGATAGATTTTGTGTTGGAGACCCCTGGTTTGGATAGATCACCAGCCATAGCAGCAAAGAGAATTCTGGAAGCTGAGTTTGCAACACAGTGTGCTAACCACTATGCCACCACTCTGTGCAAAAAACACACTGAATACAAAACTGTAACAATTATCAATTATCCAAGTGGACTATACAAAGATACAAAGTCCAAAACTGCTTGCTCGTACCCCGACTAATCCACACTGGGGTACCCACACTTTACCCGAACACACGCGACCTCTCGATCAACTACAGTGGACCGATTCATGCTGCTGGGAACACAGAGGTGGTGGAGGGGTGGAGGTGGCGGAGGAGGTAAGAAACTGTTTTTATTGTTTCGACCGCAACATTGTGAGACGGACTCCGTCTCACATGGCGACCCCTGGATTGGAAAACGAGTGCGCTACGGACAGTTTGTTTCTCAGTCCCCGATGTTAACCGGTAAAGTTTGGTGCTCGACACACGTGCGCGCGATGCACCAACTACGCGGTTATCGGAGACGCAAACGAAACGGGTTGAATCGGCATCGCCGTTACGCACTCGAGAGAGAATCCGTGCTCCGTGCGGAAAAATGTGCGCAGCGTGCCGTCCGTCAGGTTCTCCAGTGTCGCGTTGTGGTACGGGCAATCCAGCCGGCTGAAGCACTGGGCCAGCCGCCTCCTCTTCGTTCTCCCAGAGCCGGCGATGGCAACACCATCACTGCCACCGCTAGGGTCACCGTTCCCCCCCATTAACTTTGCCCAAGCGTCCATCTCTGTGGGGCACAAGGCGGTACGACATTAATAATGTAATGAAGTAAGCTGTGGAGGATCGGAGAGCGCTTTTTACCCGAGGGTCCCAAAGCGCTGCACAGAGCTGTGGAGAGAACGGCGTGTCAGCAACAACAACGTCAGAGAAGACACATTAAAGTAAAATAAAGACTCTAAATCAATGAAAGATGTAAAATAACAAATAAAACAATTGGTAAACACATAAAGGAATACGTGTTGCTGAGCAGGTGCAGGTCAACAGCGGGCCATCATCCAAGCACAACAACAGTGAGCAGCATCAACAGTGCTAGCCAGTGGACTCCAATGTCTTACAGAACAAGTGAATCTTGAGACAGAATTTGAATGTGCCCAAGGACTCAGCTGACCGAATTCACAATAGAAGGGCGTTTCAGAGTCTGGGAGCGGTGCGCGAGAAGGCCATGTCACTCATTAAACAGAGGTGCGATCTCGGCACATGCAACAAGCCCGTACTGGAGGATTGAAGTTGTCATGTTGACGAGGGTGCCTAAAGTAGGTCACGGATGTCGGAGTAGCGCCAGTGAGAGCCATGTAGGTTAAAAGGAGGGTCTTAAATTCAATCCTGTATTTAACTGGTAGCCAGTGAAGAGACATCAGCACTGGGATATGTGATCGTGGATGGAAGCACGAGTGAGGACTCTAGCAGCTGCATTCTGCACACATTGGAGACGGTTGATCAGGTTGGCAGGGATGCCAGGGAGTAGTGCATTGCAATAATCGATTCGTGAAGGAATAAATATTAACAGCGGTGCATATGGATTCGTTTGTGTGGTGTGGTCAGAATTTGGTGGCACACCCTGGCTGGGGGTCGTACAAACGTGCGGGGTGGCGTGATGGGCGATGTCGTGTGGTGTGGTAATGGCCATCTAAACGTGCGGTGTGGCCGGCGTTAAGTAGTGCGATTTTAAAAAAAAAGTGTGGTCTAACTGGTTCTCAGTCACAGAGTCTTATTCAACTGGGGATTTTCTTATTTATTTTATATACCCTATTATATTTTACATATTTATTTTATGTATGTACAGCAGCATCTTGCGATCCTTGGGTAAAAGGCACGTAGAAAACTTTATAAATTATTCCGAAAATTAATTGGTGCAAGTTTAATTATTACTGTGATGTTGTTTAGGCGACATAAATGTACGGCGCGGCCATCAACCACCTACACGTGCAGTACGATGAGGCAGTTCAGCGGTAATGCGACACGTACCGCAGCCACTGCCGCTAAAATCGGCGAGTGGAAATCAGCTCGGTCTACCCACCGGCTCGGTCAAGTTCAGCCTGCGCCAGAGTCTCCTGCACCAGCATGGAGCGCACGAGCCACAGCGTCTCGGAGGCTGTGGCCGGCGCCCACTGCGAGCCGGGGGCGCGGGGGGCCACGTAGTCGCCCGGCACGCGGTGCTGCCACAGCGCCTGCGCCATGCGCTCCACCAGTTCCTCTTGGAATGTGGTGGTGCTGTCCTTCCCGTATACATCCACAAGGCCTGGGGACGTCACAATGGCGGGCTTCATATGGTATATTGGGTGCACCCGCGCCACGCCATGTCACGCCGAGCCGGAGGAACACACACCACCATCACACGGCACAATGACAAACACCACACAACATGCCACACCGCAACACACCATCGTTAAATTAACATTTGTTGTTTTTAACCAATACCAGCTGGGGTTGAAAGTGTGAATGCATTCCCTGTGTCCATTCATCTGCGATCCTGTAGTGAGGGCGAGGGGTCATGACAACTCTTGTGAAGATGATGCTACAGCATTTAAAGTTGACTTCTTCGAGGCTTACACAATATTAAACTGGACAAATTGATAAAGGGGTAGTCTACAAAATATAAACGCAAAGCAATGGTACAAATATACTCTTTCAATATCACACAAATTTGCTTGTCATCCAGAGACTTCACAATCGATACTCCATTCTTAAAAGGAATTATCATCATTATCAGTACCCACTTAATCCAGTACAAGTTCATGGGGGGCCGTTGCCTATTTCGGCAGACAGAGGGGAACACAGTATGTGGTGCTAGTCCATCGCAAGGGACCAGGGACAATTTAGTCAGGCCAATTGACCCAGCAAGAGCTTGTCTTTCGACTGCGGGAGGAAACTGGAAAATCCAGCAGAAACCAACACAGACAAAAGGAGAATGTGCAAAATCCACGCAGAAAGGTACCTGCCTAGAAATAAAAGCCAGTGAGACAATTTATCCATTTTTCAACAATGTGTTGACGACCCTCGACCCTGGCTATGGTGCTGGCCCACCGGTGGAGAAGCTGGCACGGCACAGCAGGGCGATGGCACGCTCCTTCTCCCCCAGGGACGTTGTCTCGTACGACTTCATCATAGCAGCATGCAAGGCCTGTGCGTCCACACACCCCTCCAGCGCCAGGTCGAAGCTGCTCAGTGCCTGTGCCGGCGCAGAGACAGGAAGCCACTGTGTCCACACCCACCAACTCCAAACAGCAACTCAAAAACTACTCGTTCATATTCCTTGTTGTATAGAAGCCCCCATACCCCTCCTCCCAAAACTAGCCTCATGGTAGCAGAGCCCTAGCTGCACATGGGATTAACTGGTGAATGAGGCCCCAATCCCCACAAGACTGCCCTTGGGGTCACTGGCACTGCTCTGGCTTCCCGAGATGCCCATTGTGATTGTTGTTGTTGTTGGGCCCTGGCTGCCGTGTCTTGGGCTTTACTGAGATGTTGCTCTCTTGCCACCCTTCTAGATTTCCTTCTCCTTACCCCCCCTCTAATGTAATGAGAAAGCAATTCAATCACAACTACAGGTCTCAATACGAGCTACTGGTGACCAGACTAATACCAACTTGAGAACCTGGTACAGGTACGGGTGGCTTGAATTCGGATTCAAACCCAAGTACTCATCAGACTGGCAACTCTAGGCCACACAATCACAACCTTGTTTTCGCTTCTGCAGCACTTTTTAAAGATAAATTTTAACCACCAATACCTCCAATCACCAACGAAAGTGGCTGATCCTCATCTCAGTACTAACCAGGCTCAAACCTGCTTGGCTTATGCGATACTATGAGACTAGGGCGCACTCAGGAACATGTTAAGCTGCATGTGACAAGGACAGATCACAGGGTGCGTTTTCTGTGGTCTCAGCGCAAAACAGCCTCACCCACAGCCTCAGGGCCTGGGGAAACATTTTGTTCTTTGAACTAAACTGTCTAAAATATCCACCGAAGGAAGAACTGCAGTGACAATTTGCTAGATCTCGTCGGACTGTTAAAGCCAGACAGCAATGTGCCTGCTAAGAAGGTCTTTGCAGTTGAGCAGCTGCGTCATTCTCTAACGCGCTTTCAGGTTTACTGCTCGTTGGTCAGCCCCAACGTTTCATTCTATGTGCTGAAAACTTCTTTGTGAACTGAATGACTTCCCTCTGAAGCACACCCTCACGTGCAGCAAAACGTTCGTCAATGCGTTGAAAAATACGGATAGTGATACCTGCACAGCAGAAGCGTTAACACAGCATGTGACTGTGAAACTACCATGTGATAAAAGAGGCTTGGCGTCGTGAGGTGACTAGCAGATCGTAATTTATTGCAATGGATTATTGGGGCAAATTTTGGCTGAGCGTCACCTCCTGGTATGCGTGATGGGTTTTCTCCGGTTCCTCCCACACGACACCAACCTCAATATGAATGGAATGAAACGCTCATCTTAAAGGAGCAACTGCCTCTTGGAGGAAAAAAAACGCAACACCGTGGCCTTAAAAATAAAAAGTACATAATGGGCGATGTCACAGGAAATGGCCCTTCTTGAAAGCGCAGAGGGTGAAGAGAGGTCGTGATTTATGTGCTGCAAGGAGGGGTCAGTGTATGTTAGATTATTTTTCGAGTTAAGGAGGCTAATGAAATTTAAAGTTTATGTTTGTGTATGTGTGCTTGTGCACCACTGCCAATGCGGTATCATCACCAAAACTTTCGCTCAGAAAAAGTCAGGATTCGGTGAGGAGCGTTCTCTGTAAAAAATAGAGGGCATTAGCACCGCCATCTGGCCAGTCGCATGAGATCTCAAAAGGTAAACTCCAGCCAAGCCTGGATGGGGGACCACCATGCAAAATACACAAATACATATATTGATGTTCGACTGTTGTACTAATAATATACACTATTATAATGTCAACTAATGGCAGACCGAATTACGTCGATCTCGACAGAAGAGAATGACTCCGAGGCAGGAGGACCCACGTCAACTCCAAAACACTGGATTACACAGGCCGTGGTGCCATCCACCACGTGATCCCCACCCTCACCAACTCGCAATGGTCACTGTGGTGAAGTATGGCCAAGCAACGCCCATGACATGGATGGCGTTGGGAGGCCCTCATTTAGCAGTGCGTTCACAACATAGGGTCTGCACGGTGCGCACATTGATGCCATGTTTCTGCGAAATGCCCGAATGCTCTTGTGAGCAATGTTTACGCGACCCCTTTCATCCCCCCTGAGTGACCCTCAGCTTCATATAATCCCCTCTCGCGCTCTTAATCCTCCAGACACGTCACAATTGAAACCCTTCATCTTCTGATGCGAAAGTTCGCCTCGAGTTCGCCATCCTCAACCAGTGGGCTTACGGACCGTGGTGACCGTACCCAAGTAGTCCTTAAGGAGAAACCCAAACGGTAAATACCTCTCCCTCCACGCTCCCCTGGCATCCTTTCACTCTCCCCCGGACCCCATTGGCACCTCCATCCCCCCTCGACCCCGTTCCTGCCAGGGTCCCCTTGCGATCAGGAAACTACAAAGTTTCCCATTCATCCCAACGGGACTCCGAGATGACGAGAGGTCGCCTCGAGCTGCCGTCTCACCCCGGCACCACATCCCCGCCGCATCCCCCTATGTACCGCACCTCCTCCACGTCTCTCAGCTCCACCTGGCCCATCTCCATATTCCTGTAGCGGCTGAGGATCTCCCGTAGCGGCACGGAGACGCGACCCCGGCCCAGCGCCTCCTCCAGGAAGAAGCGGACCGAGTAGTCCCGGCCTATGGTGTTGAGTAGCTGCTGGGACACCTGCCGGCCGCCTCGCATCCCGTTCGCGCCGTCAAGCCGCAGAGCTCTGCGAGCCCGGTTTAAGTCCAGGGCCGGGAAGCTGGAATCGTCTGCTTCCCCGTCCGCCGCGGCAGGGTCAGCGTCTGCAGCCATGTCCCCCCAGTGCTCCCGGCCGCGCTGCCATCGGGACCGGCGGCGGCGGCCGCGGGGACGCCGGCTCTCGGCCCGCGCGGCCAGGACGCTCTCGGAGGCGCCCATGGTGCGAGAGCGGGGCCGAGCGAGCGGAGAGCGGTGAAATCGGCCGGGTTCGGTTCCGCGAGCGGGCGGGCGGGCGGACGGACGGACGAGCGGGCGGACGGACGAGCGGGCGGACGGATGAGCGGGCGGCCTCCCCCGACTCCCTCCTCCTGCTCCTCGGGCACTGGAGGGGTCTTGTTTGCGATGTGACGTCACCGACGGGCATGTTGCACAGGGATGCGAGTAGCCAATGGGGAGGCGCGAGATTGGACGAGACGCCGATGCGGCCATGTTGGGTAGGGGTTGGCTGGATTGAGGCTGCAGTGTTGACCTGTGTTCCGGGATTTTGTAAAACTATTAATGTTAACGCTATGGGTACTTTTTTTTGCCAGTATACATATATAAGATTACAACAGGTTTTACCGTATCTGGCGATTATGCAGGTGTTAAGATATTAACACCTGCATAATTGCC
>JAZEWT010000017.1:5513536-5526494 GCA_036362905.1 Mordacia mordax | reverse complement strand
TCCTGCCTTACGCCCTGTGTTTCCGGGATAGGCTCCGGCTTCACCGTGACCCTATATAGGATTAAGCGGTTTCAGATAATGAGATGAGATGAGATTATTTTAGTTATAAATACGTGTTTCTCTGTTTTGTGAAAGGAATAACTATCAGTTATCACTTAATATCAGTATGGTTTAAAGGTTTTCATTAAAGGAAAAGATTATTGTAGTCTTATACGCTCAGTATTTGGCCTCCCGCTTTAAGTCTGTATCCCTAGATAGATTGATTTTGTGGTCAACAAATGTATTTTCCACTTTTGAGTGCGGTAAAAGCGGGTCATTTAAAATTTTATTTTTATCCTAATTTATTTTCTACTTTTTTTAGTCTTAGCCACGTAAAAATGTCAAGTCAGCTTAGTGCGTGTCTGGCATCGAGAAAATATCGCCACCATCAGACTGAAAAAAGAATAGTAATTTGAAAGGATCGTTTCTGTGGCGGTTCCAGGATCGGCTTGTCACCGGTCTTCAAACTTGTCACTAGATTGCATTGTCATCCGAATTATGCCTACGTGCAAAATTTCAGCTCTCCAGCTTCATCGGAAATGCTTTAATTCTGTATTCAAAATGTTTATTCATTACATCCTCCAATGTAAGTTAAGTAAAAGCGGGTTAAAACAATATCTCTTTACGTTGTCTCCAGGCCGTTATGAATTTACTCCAATGAAAAGCGTTCTGTAAATGCAATTATTATTTTTACTCCTAGATGAAGGGCTCTCTATGCTTAGGCAGTATCATGGGTGTAATTTAACTATACTTCACCACGCTGGTAAGTGCAGATTAGCGGAGAGAGACATGGGGAAAGCCCAAGACCGGTTCATATATGTCATTCACCTATGATGTTTGTTAGCCGTGACTTGGTTTGGTTTCAGCTCAGCAAAGCATGTAACCAATGAAATTAAACCCCTGCCATAATGACCCCGTGCTGACTCAGCACAGATGTTCCAGTGGGAAAGGGTTTTGTAGACATGCACACACACATAGACGTGACTTCGGGTTAATGCGTGGAAGTTTATTAGCGTCAAACCAACTGACTGGTCCGTAACAGCAACCCTTCCGTCCAGCCCAGCGCAAGCAGCCGGCTATCTTGCAGACCTCTTCCACAATCGCCGAGCGCCGACAATCGTGGCGAGAATACAACAAGGATAAAATGTGACCGAGGATGTAGACCCGAGCGCCAGTGGTGCAGCTGAGTTAGGGTTAGGGATAGTCGTGCTAGAGCCCGATTGGCTAGTATGGTTAAGACTATTCTCCTCTTAGCTGATATGGTTAGGGCTAAAGGTATCCCCAGTGTATGATTGGCAAGTGTCCTCTGGCCCCCAATAGCTTGCCCCTCCTACTCTTTACCAGCTATTCACGTTTCACTGTTGCTCGGCGCTCCTCGCCCGTCAGTGTTTGGTGTCGACGTTGTTTATTTTGCGCTTCAGACGTGGGCGAGTTGGGGTCTGGTGGGGGAGTGGCGGAGGGGGGGGGCAGCTGTCGGTTGTGGGTTTGGGGAGTTCAACAAGGTGCACTCCACCTGACCCCCCCCACCCCCCCATCCAACTCCTGCCAAAATTGGCCTAAAACTGTCACCCTGACCCCGAACATGCGAACCCAAGCACATGGATTTTATCCCCAAGTCGAGAGCGATTACACATTTCGCTAATATGCATGCCGTGGGGAGGTTGAGCTTTGCGTGCTCATAGGGAAACTTGCGTGGCACTGGAGCCACGGTGTTGGGGATTTTACGTTGCGTTGATGTCATTGATTTCCGCGTGTTTCCTTTGTTCTTGTAAAAAAAAACGGGACGACTCCTTGCAGCCGAAATTCGATCGCTGCTCATCCCAGTAGGGTCGACGAGAGCCCTGCGGAAACACACACACAATAGAACAATCTCATCGATCATCTCCCACCCCCATGATACCGCAAACGTTCCCATAGCAGGACAATTACAGAGTCTGATGTGTCGGTCACAAATAATTTCCTAGCCTCTCATTGGTTGGCAGCCTTTGTGACGTCAACACCAGCTCACGACATGGCGTACATTGCAATTTAGCGGTCAGCGTAGAACTGCCTTAGACAACTACGCGCAACAGTAAAGGCCCGTAACCCGAATGCACTTATGTAAGATCCCCCTTGAGTGTACACTGGTGTTATAATTGCATTCATAGAGCGCTTTGTCACCCGAGGGTAACAAAGCGCTGCACAGAGCTACAGAAGGAGTTAAAGTCCTGATTTGTGCACCTTTCTGCGTGGTGTTAGTATGTTTTACCCCGTCCTGCATGGCCTCTCTCTGCTTTCTCTGGTTTCCTCTCAATATCCATCAACTGACAGTGTCAATGTCAAAAAATATAGAACATTTTTATTTAACCATTTCTGCCAATTATATAGGTGTAAAGATCTTAAAACACCAAATAAACACTTTGACACAGTCATTCATGATGATTTAAAAAAAATCTCAATAATGGATCATCCTTAAAATAGTCTCAGGGTTCACTGTGGCTTTTATGAGTAGATAAGTGATTATGATGAGTGTAATATAATATCGATTGTACTCTCGGTGTGTTATCACGAGGTGAAGTGTCCACAATGAACTATTTCAGTGAGCACTGCCTCACCCTATGCAGTAGAGTAAAGCCATGTGAAGCAAGAATCAATGGGATGCTTTTGAGATCCCTCTGAGTGATTTACCCACACAAGAGACGATCTGTACTTTCCTACAAGAAATGTTCATTACACAGCAGTCATTGTACATTTTTTTACTTTGCCAGATAAGGTGACAAAGAAAATCATTTATGACTGCTTTGCTACAGTCACCAGGATGAAACCATCAACTCACTGCATTTGAGAATCTAGATCAACCAGTGGGGCAGCTGAAACTAGTATTTAAACCGTAGAAATCAGTGGTCAGCATATTTGACCCCAAAGTCAGTCATGTTTTTTTCCTGGTCAACCCTATTGTCACAGCGTCCAGCTCACCTTGTCCACCTGTAAAACTGGAGCTCATGCTTGAGTAGGATGAACTGCCACCACCGCCAATGACACCGCCGCCTCCGCCGCCGCCAAAACCACCACTGCCGAATCCACTGCCGCCAAAACCACCACCGCCGAATCCACCACCGACGATTCCACCACTGCAGATTCCACCACCGATGAATCCACCACCTCCACCACCTCCACCACCGCCGCCACCACCACCACCCAGGCCGAGACCTAGGCCGAATCCACCACCACCACCGCCACCGCCCCCGCCACCACCGCCAGACACGGAAGTGGACTTGGACATGGAGATGGTGATGCCGCCACCGCTGCTGATCCTGTGTGGCCATGGGGGGAAGGCTGGTTAGCGACAGCAGTGCCAGACGTCCGTCGATGCGTACAGCCAGGGTTTGTGAAGGTAGATTGCGTTGGTGTTGGAACACAGCACTCTGTGGGATTGCGGCGAGCATCAGACACCATCAGCCATATCACCGCCACGTGCCCCAACATAAGATTCGATGGAGGCAACTAGGGTATTAACAACCTCAACATCACCACGTGGCTCTGCTCCCTTAACGCGGACTTATATCACTTTGACACGCACTATACAAAAGAAGTAGCACAATGCAGCATTGGATTTTGCTGCATTCCATTTTAGTGACAACGTCGCCCCACAACATACTAACAACACCTGTTTTATGCGTGGTGATTGCCCATGCAGGCACCATCCAGAACCAATCATTCGCGCTTAGGCCCAGCAGAAGCAGGTGCATCCCGAGTGATTTGGTCACAGCTTTTCAAAGAATGACGTTGCACCGGTGACAACTGCAACTGCTTTATCCATGTCTGAGCGAGTGGCTGTGAGGTGAGGACATTTCACAGTGCATTCAGGATCATAACGACCGATCATAGTTAGCAAATCCGTCACATAACGATTAACTGCTTCTCTTCTGAGTCCACTAGGAAGTGGTTGCCTGAAGGCGGTTGTAGAAGTGTTCAGATTATCAACGACTTGGTTCAGTTCAACTGCGTGATGGTGTAATGTGCAAATTTTTGATTAATTTAAATGAAGAATTTTATTGGCAAGTTAGTTAAAACAACACGAATGTGGGCATTCGTGCTGGTGAGCATGTATGGTGAGTTTTCTATTCGTCTAATTGAAAAATGTGGAGTGTTTTTCAGCATGGAGTGTGGAGAGTTTAGCACTGGTGTCGTGAGACACCGACGTGACATTGGGGCGAGTTTGAAAATGGGGAAAAACGTGAGGTGGAAGGGGTTCTTGTCACGTGCAGATTGAAGAGTAGGTACACGACGAGCGGTATACTATTTGATGAGCGATAAACCCACTTGCACCTGATGTTCAGGATTGTTCTTTACTTTGTTGAAGAAAGACAAGTCGTTAGTTGTGAGCCCTGCTTCGTCGATCTCGATACGGGTATGGGTGAGTGGTGTATTGGTGCTGGCGAGGTGTGCACTGAGTTATTGATGGAGGAAGTTTCCACACTGCTATCAAAACTGACTGATGCTAGCATCACCAGAGCTGCTGCGGCAGCTGTAGCAGCAACAAGAGCAGTAAGGTTCACCAGAGCAGTGACAACCACCACCATTCAACGTCGAAGGACCTCACCTCGCCTCCTCACTGTCAAGGAGTTTCCTGTAGGCTGCGATCTCAATGTCCAGAGCCATCTTGGTGGCGAGGAGCTCCTGGTACTCCTGTGCGTACTGAGCGATTTGCTGCGAGGGCGGGAGAGAGATGTATTGTAATTTCGCAAAGCAAAAATGTAAAACAAGATCTCTAAAGTGACCGCAAGTTCGACTGGGGCAGCAAGTCTAGGGGCGTGGCGGTGGTCGCTGGGCACGATGGCATCACTCCCACTGCACCAATCCGCTGTGAGCGAAATAGCCCGGTGCAACATGGCCGTCATGACGTCATTGTTTTACACTTCAGTTACTGTGTGGCGAGGCAAATGTATTGATGTAATCGATGTAAATCACATTCGTTAATAAAGTAATCGGTATTAATATTAACGTAACTATCATTTAACTTAAAAATCGATTTACTTTTTTGCTTTGACGATCGATGGAGGTTTCGTTTGTCTTATTTCCAAAACGGAATATGGTGCAGTGTGCCTGAACATCACCGCCGATGGTTTTGGAGGCCCTCCCCCTCACCTTCTTGATGTCGTCGAGCTCACGTTTGAGCACGGCGAGCTTGTCCTGCCACTGCTCCAGCTGTGCATGTCCATTCGCCTCCGCCTCCTGGATCTGTGTCTCCAGCTCCGCGTTCTGTCGCGCACGTGGCACAGGGTCGCGATTGAGGATCGAGATCTCCGTGATGAAGGATGGGAATTGAGACTGAGCTGGATGTCAAGGCTGAGGTCGTGTGATCACAAAAAGTTTATTGTGAAGCCATTGAGATTTTCTGTCGAATGCAACACTGTCAGATACAAAAGAGGCCGAGGGCCTTTCCGGGACAAATAGTCGAACAGGCCTTTCATATATCTTAATCTCCGAAGACAAGTTACATAGATTCACTAACTGCCTTGACTAAATATCTCCCTGCAGCTGGAGATGTTCAAACTTGCTAATCACTTCCTGCTGGAAGACTCTGTATGTCCACACCGAGCGAACTGGGTTCGATTCCTTTATGAGCGTATATTTTATCTGCACATCACCAAGACTGTAGGATGATTTCAGCATAACTTCCCACTTACTGATTACTCTTCTACAACTCTAGGCAGCCAGAAATATTCCCCAATGGACATGAGAAAGAAATTCAGGTCAAAGCCATCACGTCAGTAGGAAAGAAAACTTCCTAAACAGATATCAAAAGATTGTGTTACACATTTAACACAAGATCGCCTGCAGACCTGCGTCAAATGCAATCAGTGAATAACAATTTCCGCTTTGCCACTCTCGTGTCATGTTTTAATTACAAATGTCCGAACTGCAATTAGACAAGACAACGCTCCGTTTGCTAGCGGCTCAGGGTGGGCGATCCCGAAGGGATTACTTCGGAATATGTGTCTTGGTGTCGCAGAGAGGAAGACCACTTACCGCCTCCCGGATCTTGTCGATCTCGCGACGCAGGGCGTCCATCTGCATCTTGAGCGAGCGCAGCTCCTGTTTGGCCTCGCCGAGGGCCTGGTTTCCGGGCTGGACGGCGCCGACCACTTGGATGATCTGCACGACGATGAAGGACGACGACGCAAACAACGAAGGTTAGGGAAGACGTACATTATATAACTCCGTATGGCTGCACAGTAGTCGGCTAATGTCAAAGGTATTCGTTTGAAGAGATAATGACCCAGAGGCGCGGCATAGAAGCCACAGAGAAGAGGGACGAGGGAGGTGCAGTACAAGTGCCCTTGAGAGCAAATATTCCGAGCAGCTGCACATACCAAGAACTGGAGAGAGCGGTAAATGCAGTCGCCCCCTGTTAACTCCCCATATCCCGATATCTCCCTCTGTCCCCCAGTGTCCCTCCGTGTCTCTCTTCGTGCTACAATATTCCTCCATTTGCCCGCGTCTCCCTCATATCCCAGCATCTGCCTGTGTCCCTCTGTGTCTCACCTCGTCTTCCCCATATCTCCCAGTGCTATTCCGTGTCTCCCCTCGTGCCTCCGCGTCTCACCCGCGACTGCACGGAGGAGAAGGCGTCCTCCTTGCTCTTGGCGGCGAGGGCCTCGTAGTGAGCCCGGACCTCGTTGAGCGCCGTGGTGAGGTCAAGCGCCTGGTTGTAGTTGTCCACCGTGATGGACACGGCGGCGTTGGTCGAAACGCCCATGAAGGCCGACTGCACCTCGTTGACGCGCTGCACAGATGAATTGAAGTAGAAGGAATAAGAGGTCGAAAGCGACGGGGTGGGGGGGAGGGCAGCTTTGTGCTACGACGATGATAATGATGATCTCATTCACTAACTACAAAGCAGCCAATAACAGTAATGTTTACACAGACTGCCAGCCACACGGCTTTACTTCTGGGAGTGCATACTTTCAGCGGCATTGGTTTAACACAAGCAAATTATGGACCAGTATTGACATTCATTACCTATATCAGCAGGGTCAGATTTGCTTGAATCAATGTAGGTGAAAGCACTTGCCTTTTAATACCCGGAAGTTGAACACGACTGGTTCAAATGACCCTGACGCTATTATTTTTCTCCAATGCTTTGCTCTTTCCCAAGTCTTAAAATAGACACGTGTCTCACATAGAATGGGTGAACTGTTGGTGATGATGCTGATCATGCCGGTGATGATGGTGCGATGCTTCACAAACCGCGTTATAAAGTTTCTTCATGAGGTCGATCTGATCCTCCACGCCCTGCACCTTGGTCTGCAGCTCCACAATGGAGAGGTATGTCTTGTCCACCTCCTGTGTGGGCGACAATGCATAGCAGCGCATAACGAAGTCCACCACAACATCCCTATCCAGTCAACTACACCAACGTCACCTCAACCATCACCACCTTCACGTCCATCCCAACCTCCACGTCCAATACGACATTAATCATCAGTGTCGTCATCACCACTACCGCCCCCTCCTCAACCTCCCCGGTGCTCACATCTTTCAAGGTGTTCCACTCGTTCTCCAAGTTCTTGTTTGACTCGGACTCCTCTTCGAACCTGAAGGCAAGGTGAGAGAGGGAATCACGTGGGCTCCAAGTACCCGTCCTCCCCATGTCTTCCACCAACCACCTCCTCTACCAGGGGACCAGGGTCATCACCTTTAGCTCTAGGTCACAACAGTTCCTATAACTGCCAGTGAGTGGCCAGGTCAGGGCGGGTTTGTGAGGGGCACCTAATTAAAATAGTCACGCCCACAAGCACGTTTTCAAAGTGCATCCCAAAAGTATATTCATACTGCCACAACCAGTGCGCATTTCCAAAGTGTACGCGCAAATATTTGATATGATCATCACGAGTGTGGATTTTCAACGTGTACCCATGAATGAAGTTACGGCCACACCCAATCGTGCGTTTTCATAGCAACACCTGTATGTGTCAAGGAGTGGTAGCCACGAATGGCAGATTTTGAGAGTGCATGCTGTACGGCAAGGCGATGCTATCTATGTTCGAGCAGGCATTAAAAAGTGCACATTTTCAAGATGCACCCATGAATGTCGGTACAGCCACATTTACACATGTGCACAGTATCACATTTTGACAACTTTCTGAGATTTTAATTCTTAGCGTTAATGCGTTGAATTAAAGTGTTTTGTGGACGAAGTGGGTCATTTTCAAAGTGCCCCTCAAATAACGTGCACTGCCGCACTTTGAAACTCCCTTTTAAATTGCACTCAATAAAAATTAAGACCACAACCAAGAGCTATTTTTCAAAGAACTCCCCGAAAGTCACAGCTACGCCCAAGCGCTCGTTTTCAAAGTGCACGAAGAAAAGTACTGCCAAACCCAATGGCGTATTTTCATAGTGTGCCCAAAAAGCCCCATAGACACCCAAAACTTCATTGTCAAATTGCACCAAAAAAACAAATCCATGGCCACACCCAACGTTGGCAGTGTGCACATCAAAAGTAAGGCACCCAGAAATAATGCCACAGTTGCACTCAAGAGCTCATTTATAAACTACACGGAATATTAAGGTGCGAATAGCCACACGCTCGAGCACATTTTCAAAGGCAGCCCCAGTATAAAAAGCTCATGGAAATGGTGCTTTAGCCACGAACGAGATCTCGAGTTGCAAGTACGACAAAGTACACCCAAAAACATTTTTACAACCGCAGGCGAGAGCATATTTCGAAAAATCAATGGAACAGCCACTCCCTCTCGCTCATTTACAGAGTGCACCCAGAAATAATTTTATAGGCACAGGTGAGAGCACATATACAAAGTGTACCCAAAAATCACGGTACACACAGCCACACCCTAGTGCACGCTTACAAAATGCATCCAGAAATAATTTTAAACCAACGGCAAACGCACATTTTCAAGATACACCCAATGAGTGAGTTAGCGGGGCTCTTACTTGGCCGTGTACTCTTGGATCACACCCTTCCAGTACTCGATCTCGGCCTCGAGTGCCGCTTTGAGCTGACGCAGGCCCTCGATCTGCGAGTTGAGTGCTCCCGTGACGGAGCCGATGAGCACGGTCGTGTTGGCAGGGCCTCCCCCCGAGTCTGTGTTGGTGTACATGGAGATCTGCGCCTTCAAGATCGCGTTCTGCTGCTCCAGGTGGCGCACCTGTGGGACGAACGGGACGGGGGGTAGTGGGTGTGTGGTTAGAGATAGAGTAATTAAAGATGCGGTTGTTGGATTAAAGATGTAGTGGTGGTAGAGACCATGATGATGGGTTTAGTGATGGTGTGGTTAAATGTGATGGTGTGGTGGTAGAGATAATGGTAGTGGTGTGGCCTTGATATTGAGGGTGGTGTCAGTGGTGGAATTAAACACTGTGGTGGGGAATCGATGCCTTGTGTTGATGAGAAAAGGGAACCCTTTTTTTAAAGAATTTGAGGGGCCCCATTGACTTAGAAACCAGGGTCGCCCTTTTCTGAGATTTCATGGTGTCCACCTGTGGTTTGTCAAGGAGGTAAGAGGTCTACCTTATCCACGAACCCGGCGAAGCGGTCGTTGAGGACCGAGAGTTCCTGCTTCTCGCGGATTCGGGTTTCTTGGACCGAGTCGATAGGTGGGAAGGAAGCCGGGTCCACCTCGACCAGACCGGGCCCTGCGCCGAGCAGGCCGCCCTGCACCGACGAGATGGTGTGGGAGCTCGATTGCAGGAACGACGGATTGACCCCGTAGATGCCCACGTCGATTCGGCCACCGACGCGTTGCCTGAAGTTGGTGGAAAGCTGGCGGAGAGCGGCAGACGCGCCGCCTCCGCGCGCTCCGAACCCTCCGCTGGCAAAGCCACCTCCTCCACTACCTCCTGCACCATAGCTGCATGAGAAAGAGGACCCTCCACCGAAGCAGCTTCCTCCACCTCCGTAGCCGCTTCCTCCACCTCCGTAGCCGCTGCCCATGCCGCGAGCCAGACCCACGCCGCCGAACTTGGAGGAGGAGCCGCCGCCGCCGAGGCTGTTCAACACCCCGCTGAGACCGGTTCCCGTGTATTGAGCGCCGAGGCGCACCGAATGCACGGAGCGCGACGAACGCAGCTCCGTCATCGTGGTGGTTGTTGGTGGTCGGGAGGGGAGGAGGAGATCAAGCAGGGAGCGGTGCTGCTGGAACCGTTGGCACCGCGATCGCAGGCGGTGATGGAAGACGGAGGATGGATGGGAGGTGATGGAGCAAGTGCGACTTCTGGTGTCTCACTGAGACCCACACGTTGTGTCTCGGCCCAACGCCTTTTAAAGGACAAGTTCGGCCCCAGGCCAGGGATGGGCTAACCGCCGTTTTCGCTGGCTGGGTGTTTATTTATTTAAAATGAAGACGGTTTGATATATATTTTTTTTTAACCTGGTGTTTCACCATTATTTTATTTTTTATGCTTTATTTTATTTATTTTCCTTTCATGTTCGTGTTGGAATGCGCGCTGTCTGTGCGGTTCTGCCTTCGGGCAGTGGCACAGCGGTTAGCGCTTGACTGCGCCACGAACCCAGCCACCTGAGTTCGATTCCCGTTCACGACCAACAACTGGCAGCGAATATTTGTCCTGGTTCTTAAATAGCTATCTTATAGTGTTTCTAAACATCAGCACAGGAGAAACAAAGGCGGCCGGGAGTGGTGCTAGCTACCCGCCTCCTAGTGTGCCGTGTCGACCTTCATAGGTGCTCGCTAACAGCACTTGATCCTGCAGGCTGTTGAGGCTACACGGGGGACTTTTGTCTTTGTGCCACTGTGCAGACGGCTTCGTCGCGTTGCGAACCCAGCAAATAACCGATCTCGAGTCACGTTCACGGCGGCGAACACCAGTGACAGCGGTTGTCTGAAACGGTCCTGGGCCACCTCCAGGTCAACTCAGCCTCAAATGCAGACCTTGGTGCACTGCATAAACATCACCACTGGGGATACAAAGGCAGTCGGGCGTGGTGCTTGCCACCCACCCCTCTGCGTGCCCACGTACTGGTATTCACAGCTGATCATTCTCGGCGCTTGCGCAGAAGAATGTGACGTCTCTCCGGGGGAGCTTTGCGTTCGGCTGTGGTGCAGAGTGGAGGGCGGTCGTGCACAGCGGTTCTGGCACCGAGTTACGAACCGAGCCACCGGAGTTCGAGTCCTACTCACGGACACCACCATCGACGGATATCCGAACCAATCCCGGACCTCCTCTCGATCGATTCAGCCTCAAACAAGTACTATCTGGTGACGATGTATAAACATCGTTACTGGAGAAATACAAGCGGTCGGGGGTCGTGCTGGCCACCCACCCCCCATTCTTGTGTCGTCCCGGCTTTCATATGTGCTCGGTAACAGCTCTTGCCCCAAAAGTCGGTTAAGGCTACACAGGGGGATCTTTGACATTTTACTAAATAATATGAATAATATTACGGGAGTGATGTTGGCCGCGCCCACAGCCTCGGGTGTTCGCGGGCAGCACTTGGCTCCAAATCTGCAAAGGCTATATGGGGGATCTTTGTCTTTATGTGAGTGGGTAAGTGCTGCTGGTCACCCACCCGCTTGTGTGCCGGTGTGTAGAGGCGACACAGGGGGAAGCTATGTGTGCGTGTGTAACAACCGCTTGTGGATTTAAAGCCCAAACCTAAAGGCATTCATTGTTGTCCCAGCTCAGCGGTAGAGCAATGGGCAGCGCACTCTACTACGAAGCCAGCCACCCGAGCTCGATTCCCGTTCACGGCCGATGACAATGACGAGTATTTGAACCGGTCCTCACCTAGGTAGGCTCAGACTTCATCGAATACGTGGTGCGGTGAGTAAACATCAGCACTGGGGAGGTAAAGGCGGCCCGCAGGGTGATGCTGACCATCAACCCTCTCGGGTTCTGTGCCGGTCTTTTTGGCGCTCGCTAACAGTACTTGGCCCGAAGTGTTTGGAGACTTTACGGGAGATCTGATTTTGCATTTAGAGTGGCGGAGGGGGATCGTAAAGTCGGCGCGGCGAGTAGCGTTGCCACCTCGCAGCAAGAAGGAGCTGGGTTCGATTCCTGGCTCGGGTGCCGTGTTTCTGTGTGGAGTTTGCGAACTCTCCCTGTGTCCGTTGTGGGCTTTTGCCGGGATCCCCAATGTCTTCTCACAATTCAAAGATATGCTGCCTAAGTTAATTGGCCCGACTAAATTGTACTCTGTGCCCTGAGATGTTGTAACTTGCTTGTCACTCCCCGCTGGACAAATGTTAAAAAGGGTTACATAGCTCAACAGTCATTTTCAACTTAAATAGTAAACTTCTGCGAAGTTGGAGGCAGTCGCACTCGACTGCCTCCAGCGCTCACAATATTCTCATCTCATCTCATTGTCTGAAACCGCTTAGTCCTATACAGGGTCACGGTGAGCCGGAGCCTATCCCGGCAGACACAGGGCGCAAGGCAGGGATACACCCACGATGGGACGCCAGTCCATCGCTGGGCACTGCGGGGCAATTTAGCCTGCGAGCCAATTAACCTATGCAGCAGCATGCTTTTGGACTGTGGGAGGAAACCGGAGTGCCCGGCGAAAACCCACGCGGACACGGGGAGAGCATGCAAACTCCACACAGAAAGGCACCCGAGCCGAGAGATTCGAACCCAGGACCTTCTTGCTGTGAGGCGACAGCGCTAACCACTGGGCCACCGTGCCGCCCTCGCTCACAATATTCCCGAAAGGAAATCAGGAAGAAATCCAGGTAATGGCCGTCATCCTGTCAGCAGCCATCAACAAGTGACGTCAGAAGAAGCTGTTACACGCTTGGAACAAGACTCCCCACAAGGCGGGCAGTCTGATATTTCACACAACGCGCAATTAAAGTAAATATGCACAGCACTCATCCGACACAGCGCTCACACCAGAGGCAAACTCGAGATATGGCATTGAGAGCCCGTGTCTTTATTTGTTTCACTCTGAGGGGGG